>JAMXBD010001680.1:0-313479 GCA_024138025.1 Combretum micranthum
AAGGTAGTCTTCTTCCAACGTGTCAAAACAATATATCTATTTAATTTATATATGTTGGATTGTTTTATTTGCACGTACATCGCGAGTGCATCGTCTGCTTGTTAAAAGTATATGAATAAATTATGTTTATTAGTTCTTAGAATTTTTTCGGATTTACCAAAGGTAACTTAATATTCTATGACTAATAAACATGACAAAGGAAAATCAATATGCTTGTTAAATAAGTTGATCTATCCAAAGCTACCGATCTTATTTAATAAGCTTTGTTTGATTACCTGATAAAGCTATATGACGTTAAGATTAGGATTAATTTGTTAATCACCAAGATGGTCAAATTAGTCTTGAATGTGTGGTTGGTTTATGATCATTGGTATTTGCAATTAAATTGAAACCGTTTTGAGAACACGAAGTTGAAGTTTTTAAAATTTATAAAACTAATATGTTATGCTCACCTTCGATTAGCAATTACCAACACACTCTCTATCATGTGATTTCGATTAAAACTCAAATAAAGTGTTTGTTGGTGTATATGCACTATCAAATTTATGAGTGTAAACTACATCCTCTCTCGAGCTTAGTAATTATAGAATTAAAGCTAGACTGTTACTCTCTCGAGCTAACTATCAACGGCCTTAAATCCGTAAAAGTTCAAGAATTTGTTGTTTGAAAACCCTGTTTGGTGTCTAAAAACAAGTGATAGAAAGTTTCATGGTTACTCTCTCGAGCTGACTATGATCAACTTCATCAATAGCTTTAGATCTTATTTATTAAAATCCCCTCTCAGTCTCATTTAACGAATATTAGGCGTGAATCTAATAAAATGCAACACCTACTTAGATTCACTCGTTAAACTTAAGCTATTGAATACAGATATACACGTAATAAAAATAAACATCTAATTGAAATCTTATGAATCGGAAATTGGATCCACAAACCCTAAGTCAAGGAGATTACTCCTTCATGAGCTTAGGCATTATGATCAAATATACTGGAGAAATAAACTCAATCAAATAATGAATTCAATTAAGTGCAATGTTCTCACAAGGAATTACAAACACAAATTTAATGCAATTTATCCAAAAAATTTGAGAGGACCAACAAGAAGAGATTGATTCTTTCACTAAGAGCTCTCTACACTAAAACTAAGTTAAAAACTATAAATAAGATTACATCCATTATAATGCACCTATCGTACTTATTTATAGTCCTATTCTCGAAGAAAATCATTCGGATGCTGATTTACCCACGTAGAAGATCTTATTAATGGTTCGCCTTTTTTTTCTTATGTGAGTGTACAAACTAAAGAAACACACGTTTTATTTATGTCTCGAGGTGCTGGTCAAGCTATCTCTAGGACTCGACTTTATTCATTAAGACTCGGCTTCTTTGTGACAATCTTCTATTTAAAATCATTGTTGCGGGGTGCAATAGTGCTATTATCGAGGGCTCAGTGGTAGGGCTCGACTTTACTTCAGCTTCAAAGCTTCCAAGTCTTCGATGTACATTGTCACAGGGTGAGTTTTAGCCTCGACCTCAGGGTGTAACTTCACATTTTTTGCTTTGACTTGATCTTTTCTTCATAATTTGAGCCCTCAAAGGTTTTGTTTTTCCTTTGATAGAAGTCTGATCTTCTTGTAGTTGTTATTTTGCCCAAAATCTGATTTGAAACTTATTTGTTTCTTCACTTCTTCATCTTAAGAGCTGAAAACAACGATTAAGCCATAAAAGCACATTTTCACAATAATCTATTTAAAAATGCATCAGAAATATGGCCAAAATCCTATGAAAATAATAAAGTAAAAAGCACTTATCAGTGGTCATATAATTTATGAATTTTATGGAATGCTATTATGTAGATTTATTGGTTGATAGAAATTAAGGATTTTACCTAAAGGTAAATCAACATTCTATAACTGGTAAACATAAAGGAGGAAATTAATATACTTTTGGGGTATATTACATCAAAAAAGTTATTAACATCTATGGGTAAGTTCATTTAAAGTATTAACGTTTTTAGTGGTTAAAAAAAGTTATCAATGTTTGACAACCTGAATTAAATAAGGTAGTAAATTGACCACTGATGGAAACGTAAGAGATTTAGTTGAAAACTAATCTAAACGTTGATATCCCAAATGAACTTTGCAAAACGTTCATACCTTATTTTTTATACACTTTGTCAAACGTTTGTACCACTTTTGAATTACTCAAAATGGTAATATCTTAAATGAAATTACCACCAAATGCTGCTACTTTCTAGTGTAATTTACTCTATACTTATGTCATATATATGGTTATCCTAAAGATGCTATATGTATGTGGTGAGGTTTATTTAATTTCCTTATAAAGTTTAAATGGCATTCTAATTATAATGATGATGATATATATATTATTGTGTTTATTGAAAGGAGACCTACAATATATTTTATGTGTTAAATTATTTAAATCTGTTAATTTCGTAAGCATTTATGTATTTGCAACTGTTTCCCTAGATTTGCATGCTAATGCTGTTACTGTCTTTAACGATTTAAACTTGTCTGAAGGGTGTGAGCAAGTCACTTTCCATTTAGGTGTATTGAATTAGACCTTAGCTTGGTATTTTTAGAAGAAAAGCTTGTTGACATTATGATACGAGTAGCGACACTGAGAAGTTGAAACATAAGGCATGGGATGGGTATAATAGATTATGTCTAAATTTCATGTGAATGGCAATTGTCAACAACATTAAGCCCATTCTTCCATAAAGTGTAACAGCTAAGGAATACCTTAAGCTTGTGGAATAGTGCTTTTGTTCTGCTGATAAGTCACTTACATGACATTAATGGCTAGATTCACAACTATGAAGTATGATGGGTCATGAAGTATGACTAATATTGCAGTAAGACTTAAGAGTTTGAGTATGACTGTGGATCGACTCTTTTTGGGTGCTATTTATTTTGAACTCATTGCCTCTTAGGTATGGACCATTCCAAAATAACTATAATACTATTAAGGGCAAGTGGGATGTTAATGAATTGTCCAGTAAGCTTACTTAAGAGGAAACAAGACTAAAGGAACAAGGAGTTTATACAGTGACCCTAGTAAGTCAAGGAGTAGGAAAAGTTCTCAAGCTCTCTATGTACCTTCATTATCTAGAATTTTGGTTTTCGTATCAAAACTTTATGCTAAGGGGTTTAGTTTTAAAGGTGGAAATGGATGTTTCAATTTATATAATAAAGCTAATTCCTTTATTGGTTTTGGAATTGTTATTGGTAGCTTATGCAAATTGAAACTTGATGTTGATTTCTCTACATCTTTGATGTATATTCATCAAAATATTGGTATTAAGTGTAGTTTGGTAAATGAGAACTTTGTTTACGCGTGACATAAATGTTTGAGTCATGTATCCAAAGAAAGATTAGTAAAAATGAGATTCTACCAAATTTAGATTTTACTAATCTTGGTTTATGTGTGAATTGCATCAAGGGAAAGCAAACCAAACATAATAAGAAATGAGCCACGAGAATTACTCAGCTTCTCGAGATAATACACACTAATATATGTGGACCTTTCCATCCTTTGCTGGAGAAAAATGTTTTATCACCTTTATAGATGATTTTTGATGGTATGGATATGTCTATTTGCAAAATGAGAAATCTCAAGTTGTGAATGCCCTCGAGGTGTTCGTTAAGGAGGTTGAAAGGAAATTACACATAAAAGTGAAAATTGTAAGATCTAATAGAGGTGGTGAATATGATGGAAGGTATGATGAATATGGACGAAATCTAGGTCCATTTGCAAAGTTCCACAAAAAAAAAAGAATATGTGTACAGTATACTATGCAATCATACCTCAACGAATGGTATGGTAGAAAGGCGTAATAAGACATTAATGGATATGGTTAGAAGTATGATGAGTAATTCCTCATTACCTAAAATGTTATGGATCATACACTTAAAATTGTTGTGTATTTACTAATTAGGATTCCTAGTAAAGTACTTCCTAAAACTCCTTTTGGGTTATGCACTGGGAGGAAACCAGTTTAAGGCACTTGCATTTTGGGTTTGCGAGCAAAAGCACAAGTTTATAATCCACATGAAATAAAATTAGATTCTTGAGCAATAAGTTGTTATTTTATTGGTTACTTGGAGAAATCTAAAGGGTGTAGGTTTTATTGTCCAAACCATTGTCCAAGAATTGTTGAAACAGCTAATGCCAAATTTATTGAAAATGGGTAGTGGGAGTGTTGAAAAATGTAATGTAGATATTAATGAAGTTAGAGTTGATCTTCCATTACCCATAAATGTTCCAATATCCACTCCTATACCAAATGTTGCTCCAATATTAGAAGAACATTATGATCTTGAGCAACATTTGAATGAATTAACACCTTAAGATGAAACTAACTTATAATCAGCTAACACGAATGAACCACATGGAGTAGCTTTAAACAAACCAATAAGGACAAGAAGGTTGGTTATCCTTAATGACTATGTGGTTTATTTACAAGAGTCAAAATTTGATGTTGGCATTTATAAGATCCTATCTCATTTTCGCAAGCCATAGAAAGTAATAAGCTGATAAATAAATGAGGCCATAAAAGATGAGTTAAACTCTATGGGCAAAACAATGTTTGGGATCTCGTCGATTTGCTACAAGGTTCAAACAAGTTAGATGTAAATGGGTCTTTAAGATCAAATGTGACTTTAATGGCAATATTGAATGATATCAAGCTACACTTGTTGCTAAGGGCTATACTCAAAAGGATAACATTGATTATAAAGAGACTTTTTCACTTGTCTCAAAGAAAGTTTCATTGAGAATAATTATGAATTAGTAGCTCGATATGACTGAGAGTTACATCAAATGGACGTGAAAATTATCTTTTTGAATGAAGATCTTGAAGAAGAAGTTTATATAGATCAACCTAAAGGTCTTACCATAGAAGAAATGATTTTGTGGTGCGTAAACTCAATAAGCCAATATATGGACTAAAATAAGCTTCCCAACAATGGTATATTAAGTTCAATGATACCATAACATCTTTTGTTTTCTAAGAAAACACTGTTGACTAGTATATTTACCGAAAGATTAGAGGGAGTAAGTTTGTATTTTTAGTTCTGTATGTTGATGATATTCTATTTGTTGCTAACGAAAACAATCTTAGAATCAACTATTTGAAGGTTACAAAGAAATTTTTGAGGTCTTCAAGGAATAAAAGATTTCATGCTCATGTATAGTAAAGCTAATCAAGTATGGTTGATAAGATATTTGGATTCAATCTTTATTGGATGCATTGACAATAGAAAATCTACATTTGATAATTTCTTATTTGTGCGTGAGTAGAAGATAAATCTCATGAAATGTACCAAACAATCTATCATTACTGCATCCATTAATGAAACAAAACTTATAGTTTATTTTAAGGCTACAATTAATGCATTATGGCTATAGAACCTTATTTTAGGATTTAAGGTTGTTGACACCATTATTAAGCCACCGAAAGTTTATGATGATAATTTTGTAGCTACTTTCTTCTCCATATATGATAAATACCTTAGAAGTGCTAAACATATGGAGTTGCAACATTTTTTTTCCATAAAGGAAAGGTTTAGAAACAAAGAGTGTGTATAGAATATAAAGATCTCATGATTACAGATCCTTGACTAAAGGCTTGCAATCAAAGACATTTAAAGCATATGTTCAAAGGTGGTTCTTGGCTGTATTGATGATTGATTTTATGATGCTTTAACACTCTTGAGCTTAATAAAATGTTTCTGACATATTGAAATTTTCTTGTTCATTATGATTATGTACACCTTATTGTTATTGAATAAGAAATAATGTCTCGATAAGACATTGATGTTGACCATCATGATATTTATATATCACTTATGAGACCTGACTTTGAATTGCTAATGTTGTGGTATATGTAAGGGAGTATGCGATAATATAGTGTATGACTACCATAACCTGTGTTGTGTGATTTATTAGGTTAAGGTAACTTATGAATGTGTTAAGAGATCTGTTTATTTATGCACGCTTAATGTCCAACTATTAAATATAACAAATATGAATTGTCGAGTAAAGCAAGAGGATGTTAGAATGTGACCCAAAAGTTAAGGGATACTCTTACCAATTTGGTCCTAATTAGTTAAGTTGCCTATATAACAGTCAAAGCAAATCTTAGCCGTTAAAACTTGTATTTGATGGATATACTAGATTAAAATAGTTGATATATAAATTGGTCATCCTTCTATTTATTAGGGCTACAAAGAGAAAGCATAAAAACATATTATGGCATGAAAGGTTATTCCATCAAAATTCTTTATAACTAAAGGCTAGGTCATGAGGTAGAAACCAATGAATTAAAGGGATTAATCAATCTTCTCAATTCATGATGTATTCTGCATTACGTATGCAATATCAACAACTAATGTCTATGGCAAATTAATTTATTCAGGATCATAACTTTATGCTGTTTCACAAATGAAAGTTAAATCTATTTTCCATAAATTCTATATCTTATAGTAACTTCCCACAAAGTGACAGTTTGAGATCCTTGAAGATTTACCAAAGGCAATGAGCAAGTAGGCTTCCTATATAACTTGATGAGTTATGAAGCTAGGTTAAAGAACAATAGGAGATGATTGAGCTATTATCTATGTTAGTAATTATGCCTTAGGCCAATCATTGGATATTGTCATCCTTATGTTTTACTAATAAAGAGACATTACTTATTATATTGTTTGCATGTTCACTTATAATAATATCTATGAACAACGATACACTTATTCTAAATGTCCTTAAATACTTCTTATCATGGGAACAATAATGAATTAAGTCCAGTACAAGGTTTGGTTGATAATCTTGAGATGATTATATGTATGGAGATATAAACTAAACTCATAAGGACATGTTTGAGAACTAAGTATCGGACTGACCTACTATGAGATCATTTCATGGATTGATGTCATAAGCGATTCTCATAATAACTATGCATTGAATCAGTAGGCTTGAAATCGTTGTGGATTCCAAATGAGAACATTATGATTTGATACAACTGAATGCTATCTTTAACTAGATAATTATAAAACGTTGTGATTGAACATAGTGTAAATCACGTAAAGGGAGATAAGTGATTAAGATGTGATTTGTTTCTCTCATTATGAGAGAGGTATATTTGGGTGCTTTGATAAGTGAGATTGAGAAATGCATGACCGTATTCAAATGAATTAATAGTATGATCAATGTTATTTGTTTTATTAGTCTACTTGTGAGCCAGAATAAGATTTATGCCTATTGTAGTGTTAAAAATAAACCTACAGGGTTGTACACAAACAATAAACTAATACAAACACTTGATTTAATTTGGAAAGAGTACAAATTCATTGAATATACCTGAAATAGATTATCCTATTTATAATAGGATAATAGTGTTCTATTTTGAATTGAAAGATTTATTTTAAAATAGAAGTTAAAAATAATAATGAAATTTAGTTACCTATTAGGAATAGAAAAGGATGTGATTACTAAATTTAAAAAGATCATGTTTTATTATAGTATAAATATATATTTGTACCATCCTTTGGTGAAAGACATGCGTAAGATTTAGAGAGAAAAACCCTAAAACACACATTCATAAGTAGAAAATCAAATTTTCACAGAGTGAGAGAAACATATCAGTTGTGATATCTAAGGTACTAGCACACTTGTATTCATGTTTTGAAGGGTTCATTCGTGTAGATACTGATAGAGAGTGCTCGTGAAAAGACAACACACAAATTCGACATAACCAAAGTAGATAGTATGTAGATCTTTATTGATTTCCAAATTTTCATTTTAGATTAGGCACAAAAAAAAGGTAGATAATTATGGATTTCTTATCGGTTTTGTTGAATCACTTGGTTCCTAATGGCTTTTCTAGAAATTTTTATCCGTTGTGTATTTGATAATGATTTTTAGTCTCTAGAAATCACAACCTAGTTGAAGCAACCTGGTTATGCCTTATTAGGTTTTTAACAAGGCTCTCCATCGGTTGGAGTTAGACATGGACTCCAACAAGTCGACTCATGGTTAATGGAGGTCGGTCTAGGTCTAGTATGTCAAAACAACTTATTAATATAATGAATGAATGCTGTTGGTTGCCTTTATAAAATGTGAAATTGTAGTGTTTATATATTTTTAGATATGAGAATTATTGAAAGGTGAATTTAATAAAATAAGAATTACTATTAGTAATCTCTAGACGTGTAGAACCATGTTGCAAGTGTTTACTTAAACCATTCGAGTTGAATTTTCATGGCAAGTAGAATATAAATTTTTTCTTTCATGAATATTCCATAATTAAATATAGATCTATTAACTTTGGCTTGTAAAATACTGGTTCATAATGACAAAAAATAAAAAGAAAAAAGAAAAATATTAATGATAGATATAACTTTAACTAATTATTTCTAATCCGTTGCAAAATCCTATGCCAATAAGGTGTTTAATTTTTTTATTGTGTCTTAAAATTGGGTTAATTTCTTTAACAATGTATGAGTTTTTTCGATATAACAGTTTTGCACCTACACAAAATTTTAGCCTACAAAAATATCTAAAATTTTTTATTTTACACTTATGGTATTTTTTGTCTGAATTTAGCTAAAAGTCTGAAAATGCCAACGTGGTAGGAAATCGATATTAAAAAAATATCTTTTCTCTTCTATGTTAGCATATATATATATATATATTCTTTTTCTTTTTTAATTTCCTCTCTCTCTTTCTCTTTCTCTCTGCACTTTCTTCTTCTTCTTCTCCTTCCCTATAAAAAACAAATCAACTTCAAATCCAATAAAAGTTTAAATGAATCCCAACCCAATAATAAAAAATCAAAACCACACCCTTTTTATTTTAAATGAATCCACCAAGCCAAGAAAAGAGAACTACATAGGACCTATCTTCTTCCTATCTATCCCCCCCCCCCTTAAAACCATCTTCATCACCATAACTCCCTTTCACGGTGGCCTCACAACTTCAACAAAATCTAACTAGTATACCCTCAAGCTATCACCTTTAACACAACTCAACAATCATCTTCATTGAATTGAATCAACTCACGAACCAATGAGATTGAACCAAACTCGGTTTGACCACCAAACTCCTTCACATTACCCAAAACACTGACCATTAGCCATCATAGCTGCGTCTATTGCACAACAAAGACCATCGTTAGACCACCCCTTTGTACTCATGGCTACCAAACTTAACATGGTAGAGATGGTATTGGTGGCTCATTCGTTTGGGGTTTGAACAACATTGCTGACTTAAGGGTTTGTTTGTTTGTTTGTTTTTTTTTTTTTAAGCTTTTCATTGGAAGAAGAAGAAGGAAAGTGAACAAAGATAAGATTTTGAGATGTGGATTTGGTTAGAAGATAGTTTTACGGTGTTGGCTTATTTTGGTTTCTTAGTTTTAAGGTTTTAAGGCTGTTTCAATGTTTTATAAGGAAGATGGGGTGATGAAGAGTTGTTCTTGAGTTCTGGAGATGGGTTGTTGTTTGGCTATATTTGTTGATAGAAGAAGAAGAAGAAGAAACGAGGGGAGTTTTTTATGCAATACCCAAACACAACCCAGTTCCATATAAGGTCGTTCAAACTCGACTCATGACTCTATATAGTTTTTATGTAATACCTAAACCCACCCCCATAGGGTAACAACCCTAACCTACCCCGCTAACTTGCTTGTGTTTTTTTTTTTTCTTTTTCATTCTTATTGTGTAAAAGGTTTTTGCAAAGTGGATAAAGAAGACTATAATATTAACACGTCATTGCATATTTTATATCAATACTTTTGAAAAAAGTGTAATATTAAGATAATGTAATATCAAAAGCTGTTGTATATGTGTGATGCATATTTATTCTTTTGAATTTTTTTTATTTCATATATATATTTTATTTAATTTTGGTCTAGGATAAGATGCGATTCTTTTGCATTATGTTCCTCTATTGAAATATGTTATTAAGTGTAATGCACAGTTAAACATTATTCTAAATAAGGAAAATTTTATTTTAAACTTTGTGATACAAAATTTATGATGCTAGCCTTCTATATATTTCGAGTTACACATGGTATTTCATTTTAATTTTTCTAGTTGAAAAAAATGACACTAATGTCAAAATATCAAAAGCAATAGAAAATATGCGCGTAATAATATTTTTAGTTAATAAAATGCACACTTTATATTATATTAAGTAATAAACTATGTCAATTAAAAAATAATGAAATTATTCCTTTGACATATTTTCTAATATATAATAAGTTGGTAATAATAATATTACTTGCCCCTCTACTATTATATATAATGTATAAGTTTAAAAAAAAATTCACTTACCTTATAGCAACATGATAATAAGCGAGTTATGACAAACCTCAATGTTTATTAAGTTTTTTTTTATTTGAAAATTTTAAATTGTATTTTTTATAATAATTTTAGTGGGTTAGGTCGACCCTATAAGGTTATAGCCATGACCCGAACTCGACTCACAGCCCTATAAGGTCATAAATTTTTTTACCAAACCCTTCTCATAACCCTATATTAGGGTCGAATCCTATAGGGTGTTTAGTGGGTTGGGCAGATCGGATACCCTATAATGACCCGCCCAATTACATCCTTAGATAGATATTTATCCTCTAACTTATTTAAAAGGGGATTGTGATTCTCAAAGAAAGATAAATATTGTCTTAAAAGAGAATCAACCATTTGATTCTTAGCTCCTGCCTCTTACATAATAGTGTAGTCATACCTTAATAATTTCACCAAATATTATAATTTTTGGGCGTTTATATGTCTTTACATGAAACCTCTTTTAAACTTTTATGATTAGTGAATAATGGAATGAGATCTTAAAAAATACTAGCTCCATTTTCTCACATCTCAACATTTCATGAAGCTTTTAAACATAAGAACTTGCTTTGCTTAAGTGAGGTGGTAACTTCTTATAATAAAAATGCAACTAGATGAACTGATTGAAGCAAAACAACCCTTATTCTAGATACTAGTGCATTAATCTCAACTATAAACTATTGAGAAAATCTCAATAATGCTAATATTTGTGATGAAATTAGAGTTCTTTAAAATATTATAAAGCTTATTTGTTGGCTTTGTCCATACAAATAAAACTTTTTGCAGCATATGCATATCTATTAAATAACTTGCAATTAATGCATATCCTTTTTATAATATTCGGATAATCTAAGAAAACTCTAAGTTGCTTGATAAATCGAGGTAAAGGCAACTTTTTACCTCCTTAACTTTTGGTTGGATTTGGTTTTGCTCTTTTCATATATACGATATGACTAAATAATTGATAGCCTCTTGCTTAAAAGATCATTACTATTTTGCGAATAGAAAGTGTTGTTCAACAAAATTTACAACACTTACGATAAATTTTCTACATGTAAAGACATCTTTACAATACAATGATATCTTCAAAAGCGACAATAATGAATTTTCTAAAAAATTGTTGAAATATCCTATTCATGATTGCCTGAAGAATTGAATGGACATTACATGAGCTGAAAGGCATAACAAAAATTTCACAATGCCCATCATGCATTCGAAATGCAGTTTCCTCAATATCTTTTTTATGAAATTAATTTGACAATATCTAGCATTCAAGTCAAGCTCTATATAACTCATCCAATAACTCATCTTATTATTCATGTTGAAAATGTATCTTTTATTGTCACTTTATTCAAAGTACGATAGTTAATGCAAAGGCACTAACTTCCATATTTTTTCTTGATCAACAAAACAATGGATAAAAATGTACTTGTGCTATACTGTACAATGCACTTTTTTAGCATTTGCTTGACTTTACTTTTCTATCTCACCTTTCATAAAAGTGTGGGTATCTATATGCTTTGAGATTAATTGGAGAAGTCATAGGAAACAAATGAATTCGGTGTTGGATTTATTTTATGGGAGGTAATGATGATGGTGGCTCAAACATGGATGAGTATAAACCTAATACCTACTTTAAGGCAAAGTCATTGGTAATAACTCTACTGCATGTATTAAATCCATTGTTTGAGTTGTTAAATGAAAGTATGATGCAATTGATTTTGTAGAAAAGATGTGCTTTGATTAATGATGAGTGATATGACTCGAAACTATAGAATTTTCTCTTATTAAAGGTGCTAACAACTATCCTTCAAAGATTTCATCTTAATTTTATAGAATCAATAGTAATAAAACCAAGTTATTGTAACCATTGTACTCTCAATACCAACTCTACACCTTAAATTGGAAGAACATAAAATGTTTCAAAAATAACCCACTTCTTGAATAGAATAGGTAACATCATTACATTGTCCATCACAATCTAATATAGTCCCATTAACAATAAAAGAATTGCTCTACCTTGAATGTCCACCCAAGAACATCTTGTCCATTAAATTCGAGAATCTTCATTTGATGCTTTGTAAAAGAGAATTACTTGAGGCATCAAAATTATTATATTGTGAATGTGATGATTCCCTATATTAAGTGACATTGTTGCCATTAGTTGTGGTTCATTTCAATCATATCTCCTTTAATCTTGAATTGGATATTGTTAAAAAAAATATTGTACAACTTGCAATACATTTTTTATTATTTCCATTTCTTAACTTCTTCTTTCAAGAGCCATATGAAGGCAAGAGCATTAAATAATAAACTCACCTCAACACCAAGTCTAGTTCCACCTGATGTGTGTTGTTAGTTCATTTTGATGGAGGGTGAAATACGTGTTAGGCTTGGACTGTAATGAGGCCTGCAAAACAAAACATGGTCAGTAATGCGATAGGGTATTGTCTAACATGACCACTTCGATGCGTAAGTGACATTGCATCTCGGACGTGTAGAGGTTAAGAAATATTAGAGTTGTAAGAGTAACATACAAGTATCCACAATGAAGAGAGGAGGTATTTATTAGGATGAACTCCTAATAGCTACCTACATTGTGTGATCATGGAGTAGTGAGGAGTTGATGCGCAGTTTTCATGGATATGGGGACTACACCATTAATCTACTCCTACACATGTCTACTAGTGGAGTTGGTGGCAGTTAGGAGGAGTGTATCAAGTGACCCTAGCTCGGAGTTTACCTAACATATAGTTTGGTGGTCGATCTTTCAAGCTATTATTCCTCTTAAGGTTACAGATGAGTCAAAATAGGTTAAGTTTAGGCCTAATGGGTTGACCCTAATGAGCAATGGCTTGGACTGGGCTTAGAATCCTCATAATCCATAACTGACCATCAATAATGTATAAATACAAGTCACATTAATTTTGCCCTCTCTCTTTCTTTTCATGTATCACAAGTGTAGAAGGTAAGTCCCTAATCTTTATCTTTTATCTCTTTTCTTGCTTGGAATTAGGGTTTTTTAATAATGATTATTGTTTTGTGCTTTTGCTAGCGATGAATCACAATACTTATTCTAGTCTTATGAACTCCTAGAAGACAACATGGATTTTTACTAGGAAGTGTCCTTTTCTTTGGGTAAGTTTCATTGATGGTAACTAAACTTTTTGGTTTGTAACAATTTTGTACCTTAAAAAATATTTGTTTCGTAATGGTACCTGAAATTTTTAAAAGTTTTACCTACGATACATCTAGGCAAATTCCATATAGTTGCTAATTAGGACACCGAATTTCATTTAAAAAATATTTCTTTGTTTTACTTGGCATTTGTTTTTACTTTTCTCACTCTTCCTTCTCTCTCCCTCCCTGCTTCCTTCCTCTCTCTCCTCTCTCTCTTCTTCTTTCTGGACTTCAAAAAAAATTGATTCAAACTCATAAAAAATCTAAAATCGAAAATCTTTAATTTTCTTAAAAATTGATTCAAACTCATCAAAAATCTAAAAACTAAAATCTAAGATTTTCTTAAAAATTGATTAAGACTCACCTAGGTATGCTCTTTTGATTGTATCAAGAATAATAAAATAAAACCCGTTGTAGTAAAGACAAGCTTGCCTATCTTATAGCATAGAATTAATTACGGGTGTCATCCTTAAGGATCTATGGGTAGGTACCGGTATTTCCCTTTTACTACCGTCTAGCCTAAATCATCAAGATGAGTATACTAGTTCTAAATTATTAAAAATAATTAAACTAACAGCTAAAACACCCTAACTAAACATACAGGTAATTTTCCTTGTCTTTAATTCAATTCATAAAAAATACCCCTAGTTTTGATCCACCATAAACCTTAATTCTTATGATAAGAGTTAATTAATTATTAGTTAAGTTTTGAATTGCATAATTTCTTACTTAAACCAATTACTTTCTTTAAGTTAATTGATTTCTAATCCTACATGAGATAGTGAGAATGTCTTCCTTTACTAACGCCAATATAAAATTGCATGAAACTTATGAACCTTAACCAACGATTGATTGTTATTATAGAAATTCAGTCTCCCTATGTGTAGACAAAACATGCAAATTCTATATTCATGGATGATCTATCCTATCGGTTGAAATGTCTTACTGACTAATAAGAATCAAACATGCAACAAATCTTGGCGATAAATTATCAAAAGAACAATGATTTCACACATGAATAAACTTAAGACATCGACCTTTCATTAATCAACAGAATTTCAATACATAATTTAAGGTTTCACAAAACCTAAGGCATACAAAATCTACTTTTCCATGGAATAAACCATAAAGACAGGAAATCTACAAGAGTTTAGAGATGGCATGATTGATAAAACCCTTTAAAAATAATCATTTGTGACTCCAAATGTTTGTATAGCAAATTCCCCTTGAAAAGTTCTCCAAGACACTTTCTTTAGGGCTTAGGAACAAAAATATCATAATATTAAAAACTAATGAAATAGAGCGCTATATATATTCTGTCAAACGTACATGATTGATACATGACTCGTGTACATAAGTCATGTACATTGGAAGTAACACGATAATTCTTATTGATTAATCATACAAAACCTTGATGTGTACGACCCGTGTGCTTGGATCGTGCATCTTGTTTTTTGCTTTTTGCTCTAGTGATTGTACACTGGCCATTTGCTCTTGATAGTGTGCTTCTAATTTACAATAAAGCTCCAAACTACATCAAATCTTTGTTTGTTTCATTATCAATCTTTTAAACAACTCAATTGCTCTTTATTCAGCCTTGAAAAAAAATAATTCATCAAAGAAGTATCTTTTTCTTTAATAGATCGGCTAAATATCATACAAAATATGATCGATAAAGCACAATTATTATGGATCAACTAAATATCATACAAAATATGATCGATGAAGCACAATTATTAAGGGTCTTAGGACACTTATCACCCACTAAAAATCTAAAAACTCAAATACAATATTTTCTTAAAAATTGATTCAATCTCACAAAAATTCCAAAAAACCAAATATAAGATTTTTATTAAAAATTGATTTAAACTCACCAAAAATCTAAAACCCCAAATCTAATGATTGTAGTATTGGTTCAGTGGCAGTGGTTATGTTGTGTTGTGGGTAATATGGTATAGATGAAGTTAATGGAGACAAGGTTATTGAGTCGACTCGATTAGTGGGTCGCGACTTGGGTTTACGTTGCTAGATCTCATGTTTTGAGTTGTTGTGGCTATTCATGTGTTCATGATGAATGACAGAGAGCGAGTTTTTGTTCGAGTATAGCTTTGCTTGGTAGTTGGAGTTTGAAGGTTTAGAGATAGCGATGTTGGCTTAAGGTTATGATGGTTTAAAGAGAGGGTGGTTTTGACAGAGAGTATGTGGATGGGGAAATGTAGGTTTGGTATGAGGGTAGTCAGAGTTTGAAGGTATGGATCCCACCTTTTCTATCACGACTTCGGAGGAGCACACAAGTCGAATAGGTGCTAGAGCGTAGGTTCATTGCATCAAATCAATTTGGGAAATGTGGGTTTGTTTGGGTTGTAGAGGACAATGACACGGTAATTTGGTGGAAGTGGTCGGAATCAATGTTCGATGCTGGAGATGGAGGTAGTTATGGAGATTCGAGTGGGACTGTAGGCTGTGGTGGATTTTGATGCCAATGTGGTGCAGTCACAGTGCATGGGGTGTGTTGATTCGACTCTTTAGCTATGGCATCTTGGTTTAAATTGAGTGAAAGAAGGGGCTAGCCTTTAGAGAGAGAGAGAGAGAGAGAGGGAAAAATAAAAATAATAAATACCAACACGGATGTGAAAAATAATATTTTAATCGGATCCATTTGCCACATTAAAAACTAGATGGAAAAATGGATGGAATCCATTTATATCTATAGTGGATGAAACTTCTAAAAAGTTCAGGCACCATCGAAGTATAAATTTTTTTAGTTATTAAACAGTTACAAACAAAAATGTAGAGGTAATGTCAATGAAAATTACGTCCTTTTCTTTACTTCATTTCTTTCTTTTATAATACAAAATGTACATGTTCAAAAAAATATTGTTGCCATCTTTAGCAATTTTAATCAACAAACATTTCTATTATGTTAAAAAATTCTTATACCAATAAAGTTTACTAAAAATACTAGTCGATCTTCTTGTAATAGTTCGTCTCACTCCTATAATCATCCGCGTAAACATAACCACTCAATTAAACCTCTACAATTTTATTTGTTGTTGTTTTTTTTTTAAGTAAATATCTAATGGTATTTTACAAACACAACCAAATATATTAATTACTATTTCTTCTTTTCTATATAAAAATATCGAATTCCATTTTCTATACTATTATATTAAGTGAATACTCGATTATTCAACTCCAAAATTTAAAGATAAGGTGAGATGGGTATGTCATATTCTCCTCTATTCCGATTCTAATTTTTTAAGTAACTAAATTTTATTTATTTTTTTCCCTCTTACTCTATTACCCCTCTCTCCATCTTTCTGCTTTTCTTTTGATGTTCAAACCACATTCTCTAATATTTCATGTGTCTAAATTCCACCTCTTCCTCTGTCGCAACCTGTACATTAAGGCAATTATGTGCCATAAAAAAATAACTACCCTCCTCCACAACCTCATTTGCAATAACTCATGTTCACAGTACACACTTATAGATATTAAATACATAAACTAATATATACAAGAATACACACACACACATACTTGGGACAACATTTAATAATTTTTTTTTTATCCATATACACCTCTACAACTGGTTAAAATACATTGCTGTTGAGTTGAATTTGGTAGAATACTTCATTACTTTACAATATTATGTTTTTTTCCTACTTCTTTTCAGTAGTTTACATTTTTTTTATATCAAATTCATTAATTTACATCATTTATTCAGGGAAGTTGTAGTAGTTGCAGCAGTAAGAGAAGGAGCGGTGGTGGCGACTTCGCCATTATCATATTCCTTTTGGTCGGATATCTTCACTAGAACTTTACCAGAAGTAATCGAGGAAGCAAAGGGATTCTTCGGCAAATATCCTATCATGGTGAGGGTATGGGGTCCTTATAATTATTATGGTCTAGATCTTCTAAAGATAAAGTACATAGTGGTAGTTATTTGATAATTTTGGATGATGTTGCATTTTCTTGTGAATGCGGTTAATTTTGGTTTGTTTGGATTTAGTTTCTGTAGGTATCTCTTGCTTTAAGTTGAATAAGTCTCAGAGCAGTTGGTAAATGTACAATTTGCAAAACAGCGATGGCAACAAAAAGTTTATGCAGATGGCTTTATGTTATTGATTCAATCAAATGATTGTTTTCGTTTTTCATCAAGTTAAAGTGGTGCCCTTGTCTTGGTTGCTTCACTTTGAATTTTTTTTCCTTGCCACCGCTGCTATGATACCTTTATCTTTTTTGTTTTGCTCAAGTGTTAGTTTTTGCTTTGTCATGCCTTTTCTCTTTGAGTTTTTTTTTAATTATTTTTATGCAACTAAAGTTTGTTTCCACATTGTTTCATAGAGTCAAGACAATTAAAAGGGTTCTTGTTTTTCACTCGCAATTTGTCTTTTAAGAGATTTTGGTTTAACTGCGGTAACTTTTTATTGCAAATTAGCAAACAAAATTCACGTATAAAAGACTACACATGGATACATTAAGTCACCAAAGAGAGAACATGATCACTGCAACTCATTTCATTGTTAATTAGCATTAGAATAGATTTTACTTTCTAAAAGATTGTGCATGAATACATTAAGTCACCAAAAGAAGAGCATGATCTTGTGACTCATTTCATTGTTTATTGGTATTAGGATATATTTTACCTTCTGACTACCATTCACTTCGGTGCTAAACAACAGGAAGAAGAAATTTTAATATATACTTATTATATGAAAGCATTGAAATTTTCATATTTCAAGAAAAAGAAATAGATAAAACAAACAAATACAGATCCATGGAGTCTGAAAAGTAGCAAAAAGTTTGTATAATGTGCCATTTTATTGTCACAAGCTATGGTTTGTAATTTTTTAATATTGTGATACTTATCTTTAAGATATTATAAGTATGAGAACATCTATAGTCCCTTGAAGAGAATATATCGCAATAATTGCTACTTATATGAAAATTAAATGGATAAAGTATAAAAAATTTCAAGAGTTCGAATTAGAAAAAATTTAAATCATCTATTGATGTAACATGACTGGCCCTGTTGTAAGTATTATAAACCGTAAACTTTTCCTATTAAATGCATATGGGATAATTCTCGTGTTGATAATTTACATAATTCATATGTTGCTATATCTATTTTAACTCATATATATATAATTTAACAAGTTAGTATGAGATAATATATTTTAATTTTGTTATTTAATTTTTTTCGCAGTTGAGTTGACCACTAGCATATATAATTTTTAAATTCCATGGCGCAATCAAATGTGCAAATCTTAGAAAATAAAACCCTTAAAAGAATGAAATAAACCCAAAACCAAATAAGTCACCGAACCTACCATCACGCAACGGTCCACGCATACCAGAATACGGTTCCACTTTCATTTCCAGTTCCAGATCTAAAAGCCAAGAACAGATCTACCACTAACAAAAAAAACCGAACTTCTTTTTCATTCTCCCCGCACTCGATCATTGTCCGAGTGCTTACTCTCTCTCTGTCTGCAAAAAAATTAATTAGTTTCTGCTTGATTTCCGAGAAAAAGGAGAAAAGAAAGAAAAAACCAAAGCCATGGATTACATAGACAAGTTGCCTCCAATGGATCTGATGCGGTCAGAGAAGATGACGTTGGTTCAGTTAATCATTCCGGTGGAGTCCGCTCATCGAGCGGTTTCGTATCTGGGCGAACTCGGTCTCCTCCAATTTCGTGATGTAAGTTCCGTTACTTAACTCTGATCTCGCTCGATTTTTCTTCATTCTTTTTCAGATTGCGAGTTTATCGGTTCCCTTAGGTAGTTCGAATGCTGGAGAGTGTGTTCGATTTGTAATTTATTCAACTTGATGATCTTTAAATTTGTAAAGTCCAGATTTATTTGGTTGGAGAGATTGCGATAGAGCTAATTATGATTTAATGGGTAAGTTTTAGTGTGTTTTTGAGAACACATGTATATGTATATCTATATGTATATGCTCTTCGTGGTAGGATTTGGAGATTATCTTTACTGTCTGGAGATTCTGGCAATGGAAAATGTGCTGTG
This sequence comes from Combretum micranthum, assembly GCA_024138025.1. Classification (NCBI taxonomy): domain Eukaryota; kingdom Viridiplantae; phylum Streptophyta; class Magnoliopsida; order Myrtales; family Combretaceae; genus Combretum; species Combretum micranthum. The sequence goes on from JAMXBD010001680.1 coordinate 19,572, forward strand.
TTTAATGCTCGATTCAGTCTGCGTGTTTAGGATCTTTTCATTCTTTTGAATTTGGAATGATATGAAGTAGCGATTTTGATGAGACTATTATTGATTTAACTTGTGATTTGCGTGTGTTGTACAGAAAGCACACATGCATATGCGCTTTCCAATCAGATTTTAGATATCGCTCATTGGATTTATCTAGAACTCTGTGATTTGGAGAATGTGTAGTGATAGTGAGTGATGACGTCTTATGCGTTTAGGATCTTTTGGTTCTGTTGAATTTGGATTAATATGAAGATAGAGATTTTGATTTTAATCTAGCTACCGAAGTATAGTCTGCAGAATTTGGACGTAAGCATCCATTGGTTTTGGAGTCTGTTTTCAGAAATGTGCTGTGCATTGAGCGACAGATTGGGGGTTTAGTGGTTATTGATCTTGATTTTATGGATTCTTTAATTAGTTCACTATTTCTGGTCTTTGATTTTCCATAATTTGCAGCACCTGATGAATTTGTGGCATAATTTATGGAAGTATTGCCCTTGCATCATGTTTTTTCTAGCCATTAAACTTCTTTGTCATGAGTGGTTAATACGATATCTTAATGCTCAAGGCTCAGCTCTGCAATAGCCATTAGGCTTATTTTCGTGCTGATTTTACCCCTTGAGATGTGTTGTGTCATGTCATGTTCTTTTGGTGATCAAATGAAGGACATCAACTCATGCTTCTGGCATATTGGATTAAATGATATGATGCATGGCTGTATAGAAATACTACTCATCTATTACAGTATATAATTTCACAAGCTTTTATCTTTTTCGTGCGTTTTCATATTATTACTTTCTTTCCAATTCATATTGGTATTTAATATTCTTGTGATGTTATGTTTCATGAAATTTACATGTTTTAATATCCATACCTTTCAGTACTATAATTTTTCATAGAAAAGTATCACTTCGAACCTTACCTTTTCAATATTCTTGTGATGTTATATTTAAGAAAATATTATATCTCTTCATATTTGTACTTTTTTGTATTATATTCATTATAACATTTTTCAATATTCTTCTATTTTTCTTGGAGATTTAATTAATTTATTTGTTTTATTTTTTTCATTTTATCCGTGATATAGCTTCTGTGGTTCCCCATGTTTACATTAACACATTTTTGTCATTTTCTAGTAAGTGTCTTCTCCTATAGAAACTATGATTTAATACTTATTCATTGTGCATGCAACAATCATGTAATATGCTGGCAGTTCTGACTTTAACATTAGTTTTAAAGAATTTCAAAAGTTTTTTTCCTTTTTAACGTTGATGAATAAGAACTCCTATTTATGTCATTGGTATATTATATCCATATGATTTTCCACTCTATTGAGATTTAACATTGCAAATTTTTATTCAAGAAATTTATGCATTATATATGATCTTCCAAGTGATTTATTTTGGTATTTAAATACATTTGTTCGTATATATATTATTTTATATTAATATATAATTTTAGGATTGTTTAGACTTTTTTTTGTTCCATTACATGATGAGTGTATAATATTAGTTAAAGATTTGGAAGCATATCTTAATTTTGTAAATTGTCACTATAATATTAGGCACAAGTGTGAATATAAAACAATTTCATTGCATTAAATTCATTTTAAGTAAATTTATTTTGTAATTATAATTCTACTTACTAGCCACACATTGTTCGGGTTTTTAACTATTTAAGATGAGTGCAGACTGCTTTAGTTCAACTGCATTTTTTTCCTTCTTGAATAATGATCAAGTAAGATAAAATGATATTATTTTGAGCCTTGGAAGTTTGATGTTGGACATGATATTCCAATCTTGCCTGGTTTTTCATGTAGTTGCATTTCTTTGCCCCTAAAGTACTATTGTAGTTTTACTTCCTGTTGGGTTGTGGTCCCTCTACTGGACTTTTAGTATGCTCATTCTTCATTGTTTCTCTGCAATTTTCAGTTAAATGCTGACAAAAGCCCTTTCCAGCGAACTTTTGTTAATCAGGTACTTTCAGCTGCATGGAGTTTTTTCAGTTTGCATTTCTATGTTTCTGCATTTTGTAGCAATAAAAAAGTCCCTTTTTTTTCTTTTTAATTGATTAGTTTTTCTTGATGCAAAACATACAACCGATTTTATACAAGTCCTTATATATGGCTGCGTCATTCTTCCATTTTTGTATTCAACTTGATTTTGGCTCTGCAATCATTATATATTGTTTTTTAAGTTTGATGCAGTTTTCCTCACTTGCTGTAGAGACTGGGACATATCAGAAAGATATTTTGCCAAAATATTTTTGGAATCATCCTGTAGTTCTCAATTAATATATGGTGCGAGGATTATCATATGTGATTTTTGAGATACCTTTTTTAGGTGAAGCGATGTGGAGAGATGTCCAGAAAGTTACGCTTTTTGAAAGATCAAATTACTAAAGCTGGCCTATTGTCTTCTTTACAACCAGTTATGCAGCCAGATGTTGAGCTAGAGGATTTAGAGGTTACCCTCTGTTGTGTTGCTTTATAATTTCTATCTCTTAATTGCCGTTTTGGGTAATCTTGATTTACAAACTTTCTTTTCCTTCCAACTCTATTAGGGGAATGATTTGTATCTGCTCTGTCTCTCTTTCTGGTTCAGATCCAACTAGCCGAACATGAACATGAATTGAATGAGATGAATTCTAACAGTGAGAAACTTCGACAAACACATAACGAGCTCTTGGAGTTTAAGATGGTTCTGCAGAAGGCAAGTTTTTCTCTACCTTGCTGCTCATTACAGCTGTGACCCTTTCCACATAAGTTTGACTTCTTGTTCCTTCTCATATACATCATTTGTATAAGAAGTCCACTTTGCTCATTGGTCAAAAGGTTTTCATCCTGATTTTCATGTTATCTGATGCATTATTTAAATGTCATGCTTAATACTCTACTGTCATGAGATCAGTACTGAGTCCCTGTATTTTGCTTGCTGTTTCTGAATTACGTGTAATATAGAGTTCCATGTTTTTCTGTAAATATTATAAGCTAAAGTTGTCAATCTTGCACTGACAAAAACCATTTGGTATTCTTTTTCTCCTAGAATCGAGCTTCAGATTTTGTTTTCTATGGTATAGGGCCCATCACGAAGTTGCTTTATTGTGCCTTTGATATTTGATTTTTTAAACCTTTTATTGGTTACTTTTGGCAGCACAGTAGAGTGAAACCAATGAATTAGCTATTATTGATGAATAATGTATATTAATCAGTGTGTTGTTTGGGTATGAACGGGTCTGTTTGTTTTGGCTTTTTTCCGGTAGATACAGACACTTTTTCAAACTTTTTTTAATAAATTATTTATCAAGAAATAGTTATAGATAAAAAAAGTTGACAGTTCTCATCAAAAGATCAAATAGAGCAAATATAGGTAAAATTTAGATGCAAATCGGACATATTTACAAATATCATTTTAAAAAAGATACAAATACAGATGAAAAACAGACAATCCAAACAGACCCGTTTATATGTTGAGACTGTTGGGCACTGTAGATGATAGCTTGTTTAACCTTGAGTTGTACCTCAGATGCCAAATTGATTGTTCTGTGATATCCTTCCATTTACTTGTCACATGTGATCTTCATAATCATTTTTATGGAACATAAGCTTACTATGGAGGCCATTGCCAGGCTGTCAGCTTTCTTGTCTCAGGAAAGAGTCATATGGTGGCAGAAGAGACAGAGTTGGAGGAAAATGTGTTTTTAAATGATGTTTATATTGAGAATGCGTCTCTGATTGATAAGGTTCTTCTTCTCATTTTTCTTCTTCTTCTTCTTCTTCTTCTATATTTTGTTTTATTTTATCTTTTATTTTCCAATTATTTATGTAAACATCCACCTGTATTTCATCCGTTTGAATTTTTCCTTTCGTACAGGAGATTGGACACACAGCATCAGGACCATCGGGATTGAGGTTCATCAGTGGGATCATATGCAAATCCAAAGCATTGATGTTTGAGAGGTTGCTTTTTCGTGCCACAAGAGGCAATATGCTCTTTAACCAGGCACCAGCTGATGAAGGCATTGTGGATCCTATTACATCTGAACAGGTTTCTACCTTAATTACTCAACTAGATCTGCTATCAAGCTGTCTATATTTCACAATGCTGCCTTGTGGTATGCATGACCTCTTTGAGTTTTCTCATACAGGTTGAGAAGATTGTATTTGTGGTGTTTTTCTCGGGGGAGCAAGCTAAGACAAAAATTTTAAAAATCTGTGATGCTTTTGGTGCAAATTGTTATCCTGTTCCTGAAGATATCACTAAACAAAGACAAATAACAAGAGAAGTGAGTGCAGTTTGGTAGTTTTGCACCTTCTTCCTTCTCTTTTAAATGAGATTTTGAGGCTTATAGAAGATCTTGTTAAATATCGACATAGTCATCAATTGGACCGTCTCTTTTTTCTAGTAGTTTACAATGTGGTCCAAACCATGTTCATTTTATAATTGAAGGGTGAATTTTTTTTCAGCCTTATCCTGCTAGCACTATTCAGTTGAACTAAAATAGTTATCTTATGCATCAATGTAGTTTTCAACTCTTGGTTGATTTTCAGTTTCTTAATTCAGGTATTGGCTCGACTTTCTGACTTGGAAGCAACTTTGGATGCTGGGGTCAATCACCGGAATAAAGTACTAAGTTCCATGGGGTTTCACATAAGCAAATGGATGAACATGGTAACTACTACTTTCATTCATAAGCAAGGAGCTACTCTAGCTAATATTTTAAGTCCTTGTCCCTTACAATAAGTAATGGTACTTAATCTAAAATTATGGGTAAGTTTATGTTTCTATGATGCTACATGGAGTGGCAGTTTCATGTTTTTATTTACTAATTTTTTCGTAGGTAAGACGGGAGAAAGCTGTGTACGACACATTGAATATGTTGAACTTTGATGTAACAAAGAAATGTCTGGTTGGAGAGGGATGGTGTCCTGTATTTGCCAAGCCAAAGGTGCTTTCTCCTTTGGTTTTTTGTTTTATAGCTTGTGCATTTGCATTCTTTCTCCTTCCCGTTTCTAGTTGTTTTCTTGATTATTTCAATTTATTTTCAATTATTTCAGGTTCCAAATCATAATTTAAAATTTCCTTTTTTCACAGATTCAGGAGGTTCTGCAACGTGCAACATATGACAGTAATTCACAAGTGGGCATAATATTTCATGAGATGGGCATTTTAGAATCTCCTCCTACATATTTTAGAACCAATAAATTCACAAATGCATTCCAGGAAATCGTTGATGCTTATGGGTAAGCTTGGACATGCTCCCTTTTAATTTAGTGTGTTGGAACTGAGTGCCCTTGCTATATTCTCATCGGGGACAGATCTTCTTTACAAGACTATACCGTCCCATGGATAGCATGGCTGCATCATTCTTTTTAATATCAAGCAAGCCACAATTCTTCCTTTTACGAAGGAAAAGCATGATTTGACCTAATAATTATGACCTTCATTTGATTAACCAAAAAAATAATTATGTCTTCATTTGTGATTAAATTTGAGTGTGGGTTTTCCTTTCTCCTTGAAGACATTTTTGATTTAATAATCGTTCTGACAGTGTTGCGAAATATGAAGAGGCAAATCCAGCAGTTTACACTGTCATTACATTTCCTTTCCTTTTTGCGGTAATGTTTGGTGATTGGGGTCATGGATTATGCTTACTGCTGGGAGCTTTGATTCTTATAGCTAGGGAGAGCAAGCTTAGTTCTCAGGTTTGTTATTTTTGCAATAATATTTTTACATATTGTGCAACAGAGGGTAATAGTGCTTTTCATAGTTTTGTCTGCCCTGATTCCTCTTGTGCACCGTTAATGCAACACAGAAACTAGGAAGCTTTATGGAGATGTTATTTGGAGGACGCTATGTACTTCTTTTGATGTCTTTATTTTCCATTTACTGTGGGCTGATATACAATGAATTCTTCTCCGTTCCTTTCCACATATTTGGAGCATCTGCTTACAAGTGCCGAGATGCTTCTTGCAGGTACGTTGGTCTAAAATTACACAAGGAAAGGAAAATCAGAAAACCCAAAGTAAACAATCTATAATCGTTCAATATGGCATAAATTGTTTAACTAGTCCTCAAGCTACACAAGCACAAATCAATATACATTGTGATGGCATTCACAAAATTACTCTACATGACATGAAGATATGATTGTGATTGGCTTTTCAATAAATTATTAATGCACATATAATCGTGTCAATGTAGCTGTTAGCTTTCCCATGAATTGTGTGTTTATGAGAGTGTGAAAGCTATATGGACATTTTGATGCCATAATTACATAAAAAGTAAAATTATATATATAAAACGTTTATGAAATTTTAAAACCTTTTCTTTCTTAATTCAAAATTTCTGTAAACTGTCAGCAAATCTGAAACTTTATGGTCACACTAAACATTTTTAAGACTTTAAATACTATATTATACAAACCCTTTATATCGAGGGTCACATTGTTCAATTCGAATAGATATAAGCACTTGTTTGAGGGCCACCAAAACAAAAAAAAAAAAAAAAAGCTTTTATATGTAAATTGTATAAATTTATCTTACCTTGCACATCTAATTTTGTCCACAGGGATTTCCCTAGAGCTGTTTGTTTTTGTTGGAAGCCCCTTCTGGATAGTGTGGGTGTTTGAATACCTGGTTGTGTCTATCAGATCTGCTAGAAAACCAAATTTCATTATGTTTAAGATTACTTCTCTTACTCTACCCTTTGTTGAATAAGATGTAGTGAATCATGTGAAGTAGTTAGTAACTTTGCAATTATTGCATAATTCTCTAAGTTTCAAGTAAAACACAATCCTATAACTTACTGTTAGTTTATTTCGTTGAATAAACAAAACTGTAATGCAATTGCTATTACCAAAGAATGTAATAGAACTTTTATTTGTTTATTTTTTATTTAAATGATCGTATTATGAAAAAAAAGAACAATTCTAGTATCGAATTATTATTTATAGGTTTGAGTAAGAAATAACTATTTGATGTTTTTTCTAATAAAGATTTACTATTATGGTCAACTAAATGCTGTAATAGCTTTTTAAAGAAAATAAGATTGTAATGGAATTGCTATTACATTTAAGTGACAACTTTGATCTTAGAAATTGGACAATCTAGTCTACTAAGAAATAGAGTTTCGAAGTATTTTGAAATGGATGTATGGTATGTATATGAGCAAGCATGTTTTATCGGTGCTTATATTTTCTTCTGTTCATTTTGGCCAGTGATGCATATTCAGTTGGTCTAGTCAAAGTTCGAGATCCATACCCATTTGGTGTAGATCCTAGTTGGCGTGGAAGTCGTTCAGAACTTCCTTTCTTGAACTCTCTCAAGATGAAGATGTCTATTTTGTTGGGTGTGGTGCAGATGAACTTGGGAATTGTACTGAGTTACTTCAATGCACGGTTTTTTAAGAGCTCACTTGATATTAGGTGTGTTGACATCCTCTCTCTCTTCTTCTATCACCCAACCCTCCCAAAAAGACTTGCACACACTGACAGTGACAGGTGCATATATGTACATGGGATTATGTGTATGCACCTTTTTTTGGGTGAGTGATCAGATTTCATTAATACTGGTAAATATTTTACAAAAGCACAAAAGAGGACACGATAGCTTAAAAACAATTGGATTATGGATTAATGCATGACTATAAAAGATTCTATCTATATTCTGAGCAATACAACCATGAAACTCTAGTACATGATAGATTTCTTCTAATGTACAGAGTCTTGGGCATAGTATTCCCCTTTCTTTATGCGTGTGCATCTCCTCTGTCATATCTAGGATGATGAAAACTTATTCCAATATTTTGTTAGGTACCAGTTTGTGCCGCAAATGATCTTTCTGAACAGCCTCTTTGGCTATCTTTCGCTTCTTATCATCATCAAATGGTGCACTGGTTCACAAGCTGATCTCTACCATGTAATGATCTATATGTTCTTAAGTCCCACTGATGACCTTCGTGAGAACCAGCTTTTCTGGGGCCAGAGACCACTTCAGGTAAGGATTTTATCTGTTATCCTTATTTTAGTTTTTCCACCCTCCCTCCCTCTTCTCTCACTTTTATCCTTTAATATTTAGTTCACATGATCCTGAATGGTGTTTAATTTCTGCAGATCATTTTACTTCTTTTGGCACTAGTTGCAGTTCCTTGGATGCTCTTCCCAAAACCTTTTATTCTTAGAAAGCTTCACTCTGAGGTACTGTGTTACTTGGTAAACTGTAGATGGCCAAATGCTACAGAAGTGCTATTTTTGTATTGTCATTGTAATATTCACTGATTATGTGCAAGATAGTAGGGTTATGAATGACTTACCATGGATTCACCCAAGGATATGTATTGAGTTCATACTTTGTGAGTTGACTCAGAAACTCTCCTTTACAAACTAAGGATTTCTAAATACCCACTGCCCAGGTCATATTTACCAAAATAACAAGATTTACCTTTGTATTTGTGTGCCTTTCTGGGTCTTCTTTTTCTTTCGAAAACTTCACTGCCATGGAAAAATTTTGCCTTTTCCAATATGGAAAAAAACAAAAATCCTCTTTGAAGGGCATGTTGTTGATGTTGAGCTACAGATATTTCCACTCTATGAATCTAGCTACTTTTTAAATAGACTATGAAGTAGAAATTTTGAGTCTGTCCTTTCCCTTCTATACTTTGCAGAGATTTCAGGGCCGTACATATCGTATGCTTGGCACCTCTGACATGGATAATGATGCAGAACCTGATTCTGCAAGGCAACATCATGAAGATTTCAATTTTAGTGAGGTCTTTGTGCACCAGATGATACATTCCATAGAGTTTGTTTTAGGTGCGGTTTCAAACACAGCATCTTATTTGCGTCTTTGGGCTTTAAGGTATGGTTTTGTCCTGTTTTAACATCGTTTTTGGACAAACAGATTAATTTTCTAATTATCTGGTCTCTTACTTACAGCTTGGCCCACTCCGAGCTGTCAACTGTTTTTTATGAGAAAGTTTTACTTCTTGCCTGGGGGTAAGTTCTACTTCACGATGGTTTATTGACAGCTGTGTTCTAGTTGGGCAATTTAACATTAATCTTGTGCCCACCTTTATCTAACTTACTGAAGGCTTTTTATGGCGTGCATTTTTGCCCCTTTTGCTATATCATCTCTCTCTCTCTCTTTTTGGCCCCTAAAATAATTGGTACATTTGCTGGAAGTGAATTTAATTGTCAAGGAACTATCATCATGACACGAAACAATATATTTGTCCTCAACTAAGTTGCTTTGTTAAAACTCTAATTTCCATTGTAAGTTTTTTCTTAAGCATTAGCCTTCATTACCTGGAGCAGTGATCTTTCTTTTAGTGTTGACATGCCTCTGCCAATTTTGGTGGCCATGCTTTGTAACTAGAAACATTCACTTTGTCTTCAGTTTAGAGTACTCTGTGATCATATATCTGTGTAATTGTTCCAGGTATGACAACCTTTTCATTCGGTTAATTGGTCTAGCAGTCTTTGCTTTTGCAACTGCCTTCATACTGCTGATGATGGAGACTCTCAGTGCTTTCCTTCATGCATTGCGTCTTCACTGGGTAGAATTCCAGAATAAGTTTTACCATGGTGATGGCTATAAGTTCAGGCCTTTCTCATTTGCATCATTAGCAGATGATGAGGATTAGTTGCCAAGAGATGGTTTGTAGATTCCAAAAAGGATTGTATAGAGAAAAAAGCAGATTGATTAACTTTTAGAAGCAGCACATGGCAGCCATGGGAAGAGCCTACAATTCCAACAGTTCCACCTCAAGCGTGTCCAATTTCAATGATGATGCGTGTCTCGGGAATTTGTGTGTCAAAAAAGGGCCCATCCGGGGATTCTTCAATCCTGCTACGACAAAAGGGTTCTACCCAGTGCTTTCATAGGTAACAACAAAGAAGTTTTATTTTCTTTTTGCCCCCTTCTGTTTTCCTCTGGTTCTGGGATCAATTGCTGTAAAAGTGAGGTGGAAAGTTGTATAGATATGTAACTTCTGGGATTTGATGCTTCGGGAAGCAAATACAACGTAACAGATATACAACAGATATGAGGGGGATTTTGCAGACCAGAGGCCCTTTTGGGCTCCATTTTTGTAAGAATCTAATATTCTTGCCGCGCCAAAGTGGAATAATCTTGCTCGTGATTTAGAACATTTTCCTTTCTAGAATTGCTTTTGGCTGTTGACGAAAGAGAAGTGCACGAAAAAATTGTATCCAGTATTGGAGTTAGGAGTATATATATACATATATATATTCAGTACATTTTTTTTGGGTATAAGAGTTAGGATAATATTGGAGGCGGGCAAGTTATAAATTTTAATCTGTAAGGATGATGGGGCGCAACCATGAAAAATTTAACTTTTTCAAAGATGACAATTTTTTTTTTTTGAGAGTTCGGAGGTGCTGAGCTAAAGTTCATGCATGTTGGTTCATAGATAGATTTATTAATGCGGTAATTGCAATTAATCTCTATTATACACTTATTAGAGTATTGTATGAAGTACATATCCCAGTGTTTATGCCCCTCTCAAAGTCTGTTGCCAATCATATGTAAAAATGCACATTTTTTTCATTCAACGTCTTTAATAAAGTACTTAGTGGTTGTTGCATCTGTTTGCATTATTTGATTTTCATCTTTATCTTATTTATATTTGATTTATTTGGATAGTTTAAGAGTAAAATATATTTTTTTAATTTGTCTCTTTTTCTAGATAAATATCTATTTGAAAATGATAAAAATAAAATATCAAATTGACAGAAAAAAGTAGAAACACAAATATAGTAATTGAATTGTGGGCAATAGATATGATCGAAAAAAAGTTGATAATTTAGATGAAATGAAGGTCATAGCAGCGATATTGTTCTAGCAAAAGTAGAAATGCCATTTCAAATTTGAATTTTACCTATTTAAAATTTAAAGTGTTAAATTGTTACTTACAAATAGTATTGAATTAGGCAGTAAACATGGGCAAAATTTAGTTAACTGATTGAAATAATGAAAAAAAAAATCAACTATTAAATTTACATTTTTTTAAATTTAAGCAATTCTTTGGAAAAAGAAGGGATAAAATCCTTGGTATGCCTCTATATTTTCATTAAACATCATACCAATCAAATCATCATAACTAAACTTTTTAAAATTGCGCCATTATATTGCTTTAATAACTTTTTAATCAAATGTCAATTGAAGTCCATCATACTATATTGTGGTGGATTTGCATTGTGGATCTTTTCTTTTCCCCTCTTTAGTGATGAAAATTGATAAAAATTCCTTAATTCTAAATATTCCATAGCTATATCTCTTCTATATATAATTTAGATTTTTAGAGAGAAAGGAACAATTTTATTAATACGTTTATTTGTAGAATGATAAAAGTAAAGATAAATCATAAATGCCATATAGGATTTTTGGATGCCATGTATTAAAAAAGTCATCCAAGTAGTTCAATTAAACTTTTTAATAAAGTTTAGTGGATAAAGTGGTCAAACTAAAAATTCAATGCCCAGTAGAATTTTTTTTTTTAAAGCACTGGTGTCAAATATACCAATTACCATTAGCAAATTCTCTAGCATTTTAAGTAGTTTTTTTTTTAGGTTTTTATTTAAACAAAACATGTTTTGTTGTGCTTTGAGTACTCTATAGTTGAAGACTACTTAAAGAGCATGCATAGCTATTGCCTTCTTTACACCACTTGTACAAGCCACCAGAAAATGTCAATAGAAAAAAAAAAAAAAAAATACATGTCGAAAAAATCACTTGTCAAAGACAAAAAGAGCATCCATCGTCACCCGATGCCAAACTACTTCACTAGCATGGGAATAAAATCCTTCTGATTTCTCTTTCATACATCCTATATTCAACCCCATTCAACCATCGGAAATAACTTAAAAACGAAAGGAAAAAATTATAGCAATTGCTAAACATATAAATCTTTGCACTTAGAAAATGTTCATCCTCCAAAATTAGTAAGAACTTAATGAGAAGTATGTACAAAGAAAAATTAAAGAGAGTGCGAAAACAACTATAATGAGATGGATATCCTATCCTTTTCTCCTGCTCTTCCTATTAAAAGTGGCATGATATAAGATAACGTGGATTGATCACTTTACTCATTGTCTTATTAGTGGTCATTTTGTGCTTGGTTATGCTCTTCCTTTGGCTCATTGGACTAATGGGGCATTATTGGACTCATTTAACGATGATAGTGGAGTTGAGTCACACCCGCCCCATGTCCTTTTCAACGTTCAATGGCTAGGGTCATCCTCTTATGAGGGCAAGGGGGTTGGCAAGAGGTCAATATAATAATTACTAGCTTGGGTAGCCTGTCGAGGTATGTAGAATAATCTATTAGGATAGGAAAGGAAATGTTATCTTCATGCACATAATTTACTAGATTTATTATATATAATGTTTTATGTAGGTATTTATTAGTTAATATTTTAAAAATTTTATTAGTTCTCATGATGAAAGAGTTACAATCTAAACATATTAAAAATGAAATGTCCGGCAAACACAAAAGATAGTTTTTAAAAAGCATTTTGTTAATATATATATATATTTTGCATTGATGAGTTATTCAATAATGATTTTCACTTCTACGGGTCATTTAATGGTTTCCTTTTGTTTTTTTTCCCATAAAAAAAGACCTTATCATTCAACTAAAGAGTCCCATGTAAAAAATAAGCTCCAAGAGCAACAAAACTAGTCTAAATCATATTAAATAGCTAGTAATTCAATAGTATTGTAGATCTTACTTTTAACATTTTCCCAAAAAAAAAAAAGATTTATAAATATAGATAATGTCAAAAAATATCTAGAAAATTTGACAAGTTATTTCTTATGGCAACCATGAAATAATCTTTATGTATATATTAAATAAAAAAAGTGAATCCATTTGACGAATAAATCTAACAATGACATAAGATAGGAAAACTTGTCCCCCAATGTAACAGTTCGGTATTCCTCCTTGTGCAATGTGCATGCCTAATTTTCCTTAAATTATTGATTATGTACATGATTAAATTTAATAATTATTTTATATCATGAATTTAATTATATTATTATATTTAATTTTTACAAATTTATTGCAATCTGCATGCTTACTAGTATAATTATGAATGTATATTAATTTTAATGATAATTATTGCAATATAATTTTAATGATAAAAAATCAATAACTCATATAATATTAACACCCTGATTCTTAGAATTGCTTCTTCTTGTTATTGTAATCTTCGGGGAAAAACAATAATAATATGATCATAACTAATTTACTTACGAAAAAACAAAATATATATATATGTATGTATTTATCTTTATATGTAATATGGAGGGTGAGGAAGCCCATGTATAGAAAATGACATAAACATGTATTCCGGAGAAATCCAGAACCAGAAAGCTGTTGGCATCCAATTCGAAACTTTCCAGAATGTCCGCAAGACTTCACTCTATTCCCAGCACCTCTTTATATTCATAACTTAGGGACGAATAATACTATTCATCAGTAAAATTCACATCAATATCTCATCGTCTACGCAGAGTCGAAGCCGAACGACGAGCAATATGTCTCAGAGCCTAAGCAGCTTTAAAGCTCCTATGATACTACCTTCTCCTTCTACTACCGGATCACTAGGTGGACGTGCGCGCAGGTGCTCCATCAACCGTATCAGGGTCATGGCATCATCTAACGGTAGAGACAACCTTGACCACTTGCAGAGAGTAGACAGACGCCAGCACCAGCAGCAGCAACGACCCAAGAGAACAGCTGCACCTGTCGCCGCTCCTCCCGTAGGTTTATGGGAAAGGTTTCCTGCTGCAAGGACAGTGCAGCAGATGATGGAAACTATGGAAAGATTGATGGAGGATCCATTTCTGTACTCCGGCAGCAGGGGGTGGTCGTCGCCTCCTTTGCCCGGCGAGAATAGCAGTTACAGCAGAGGAAGAACACCTTGGGAGATCAAAGAGAGTGAAGGAGAGTACAAGATGCGGTTTGACATGCCCGGGATGACCAAGGAAGATGTGAAGGTTTGGGTGGAGGAGAAAATGTTGGTTGTCAAAGCAGAGAAAGTGCCCAAAAAGAAAACTGGTGGAGAAGGGGATAATGCTAATAATAAGAATGGTGAAGGAGGAGTAGAAGAGGAAGAAGAAGAAGAAGAAGAATGGTCTGCAAAGAGTTATGGAAGGTATAACAGTAGAATTGCATTGCCCGAAAATGTGAAGTTTGAGAAGATTACAGCTGAAGTGAAAGATGGTGTTCTGTATATAACCATTCCTAAGGCTTCCAGTACCGTCAAGTTACTTGACATCAATGTCCAATAACGACCTAGGTTTTGAAGTTTGATGTATCCAAGTATATTATTATATTGCACTTTTTCTTTTTTAATAATGAAATGCTTATATATATATATATATGTAACTTTTTTGCTTGTCATTATATTTATTTATTGTATGGTTTCGAACTTAATCCATCCTTTTGGAAATTAGTTATTAAGTTTTTAGGTCTTGTCAATAATTAATTGAACTGTTTTTATTATTAATCTAATTATTGAAATAAATATAATAAATAAAATATTAATTATTTTAATGATTGAATAGATATAATCTAAGTTGTTAGATGGTGATAAGACTACTTTATTAAAATTGATGATGAAATTATAAAATTTTTTCGGGTTTATTGAACTAAGTAATATATTTATTTGACTTTGTAAATTGTATAATTGATTTTAAAAAGCTGGAAACTGTTTCAGTATTCTTGTCCCTGCATCTCGGTTTGGATTATGCGTTTTTCAATATCTATATCTAAATTTATGTATAAATATATTTAATATATAATTATATTTTATTTATTTGATATTTTTATAAAAACTGTGTTGTTTTTTATTTATATAATTCTTGGTGGATAATTTTATAAAAAAACGTTTTAAAAAAAGGTGACCGAGAAAGTGCGTATATATAAACTCGACGCAACAAACCAAAGACAAACACCCGATTTCCATCTAGAATGTGGTATTAGGACTATGACTCGTGAGAATTCATGAATATTCCCTCTCTCTGTCTCTCTCTCTACCCCTCGTTTCCATGATATATTATATTACAGTTCAAACGTTCCATGAACATGGAGGGGGGTAGACCTAGACTTCATGGGTTAGAGTTAGACACTAACAGTGATTTGTTACGAGAAATATATAGCAGAGAAGTTGGTTTAATTCGACCCACAACCTCTGTTCGTCGTTTCTCTGCTTCTCAGGTACTTTCACATCTTTTCCTTATCGTTTTCTCTCAGTTTCCAATAGTTCGATATTTTGCGCACTATTTGTTTGATGATATTTCAATTCCAAGTTTTTGTTTTTTCTTTTTTCTTTTTTAATCAGCTTATCTTTGGAGAGTGTTTCAGTTCCACAGGGAATGTTGTTTTGAGGAAAACCTTTTTTTTTTTTTTTTTTGCCCCAAATGTGTTTTCTTTTTGGATATGTGGAGGACCCCCTTCTAGATTGAATTGGTTAGAAGATTTGAGAAAAAACGAATTTTTTTTTTTAACCCCCTCTGGAATGGATATTATTTCTTGTTTTCAAACAAAATATTCTTATTCTTATGAAAAGTGCAGCTGCACTGGTGTCCTAGTCCATGTCCTTAGATACAGATTAAAAGAGCATAAGATGGAGCAAGCATTAAGTATTTATCGTATGTGGCTATATGATTGGTGGGAGTATGGTATAAATAATATGTGGAACTTGTGTATGACTGAGGTTATATGTATGCGCAATGGATGAGTTTAATATGGACACTGGACAGAGTATCTTCGGGTGAAACACATGCCTACTGTCTCTAGAAAAAGAATTATACAAATACAAATTAGATAAAAATAATTACTTAAATAGCATATTGGGTGTGAGATATACAAATTTATATGTGTGTCGCATAACCAAGATGCAATACAGTGATACAACAACTTAGGATAATATGTGTATCGCATCTTGGACGAGCGACACATGTATGTACTGCCCTGTGCAAGATGTGATATGCATGTCATATTGGATATGGGATATACATATATTATTTACATGAGTATCTTATCTCCTTATGAAACACTAAAAAAATTCAATATCTCATTTTAAATATGTGATACAGCGACGTTATTTAGGTAATATTTTTGTTTAATTTGTATTTGTATAATTTTTATTTGGTGGGTCGGTGATTATGTAATTTTCTCGAGTATCTTTTGTGTTAGAAGGCCATTCATGTTGTTTGGTTACTATGGCCTCAAGTGTTTAACACTTTAGTGACAATGCCAAATAGTAACTTTTTGATTGTACCCTTGATTCAATTTGTTGAGGAATTTGTAAACAAACTTTCTTAAACTTTGATTTAATGTATGTCTATTCCCTAAACTTTTAAATGTGCAACCTCCCAAACTTTAATAAGTAGGCAACATAACAAAAATTGGATTCTTTTTGTTCAATTAAACATGCAAAAATCAATGTGTATGAGGCTGTTAGGGCATGTTTTGTTAAATTTGAGAGGCGTTTTTGCGCCAAGGTTAAAGATTAGGGGATTATTTTGAAATTTTGAGAGTTATTTGTCAATTTATTAAAGTTTGAGGGAAAAATTTGCAATATTTAAAAGTTTAGGGACTGTGTCTATAATAAGATCAAAATTTAGGAGTTATTTGCATTTCCTTTCAATTAGTTTTGTGAAAGCACATTAGTGAGTTGCTATGGCTTTTGGCCTCTAAAAACAATTTGGGGTTAAATATATGTTTTCTAAAATAAATGGAAAAATAAATTCAAACTAAAGTAGTTCAGAGGGTCTATTTACATCTTAGAGTACATGACAATTATCCCATAAACCTTTTGACATTTTAAATAAATCAAAGGAATTCTCAATATCTCCACAACGTGCAGGTAAGTACATGCAGTATTTGGTGTTTAATGGGGAACACACATGGCGGATCTGTAATTATTTTGCAAAACTGCCAGTAGATGCGCATATATATATATATTTGTTTTTATTAACGTTTTGGGGAGATAAAAAATTTTTTTTATACACTAGACATTTTTAAAAATTTCAATTTAGAGATTGCATTTTCTTCTAAAAGTTGGAGGGATCGATTTGGATTTTTGACCTTAAACAAAGATGCAATGCAAGGAGGACAATGTTGTTGAATTTTGACTAGTAATATCTCTGTTATTACTACTGCACTTCGTTTTGCTTTGCATAAATCCTCTTGCTAATAGTTAGATTTCCTGCTGTGAAGTCTCTTACTATCAATTGCTTATTCCACGAGAAACAAAAAATAGTCAAATAGCTCGTGTTTACTATGCTTCTTTACCATGTCAAATTCGTTGGCACGAATTGGGTTAATTGTGGTATGGTAATGATATTTTGGAGGAAAATAGTCACAGTTTGCTCTAGGAATCGACTAAGAGGTTGAAAAATCTTTTTGCCTTTCCATGAACGTGCTTATTTTTGAAGCATGGGAGCAAACCTTAAAAAAAGTAGAATTTTTTCTTTTGGGCCCGAGGCACCTGTTAACTGACCTTTTTACTGCATTCCTCTTCTACTAGTGAAATGCCTGGGAATTGCTTATATTTATTTACTAAAATCTGAATAGTTGTTTCATATGGTCAGATTTTGTGCTAGGTAGTTTTAATTTTGTGGAAATGCTGTGCCCTGATGTTACGTTACAGGTACTCACAGAAAGAATAAGCCTCTATACAAGGTTAGATGGTCATGAAGGTTGTGTAAACACAGTTGAGTTCAACTCTTCTGGGGATATTCTTGTCTCAGGATCTGATGATCGACAAGTTAAACTATGGAATTGGCTGACTAAAGATCAGTTAATATCCTATAACTCCGGTCACTTAGATAACATATTTCAGGCCAAAATCATGCCTTTTACCGATGATAGAATAGTTGTAACATCTTCTGCTGATGGTGAGGTCTGTAGCTGCTCTAGTTGTTAAAATTAACTGCCTTACCACACCTTCTAATCCTTTACTTTTTCTAGAAGTGTTTGTTTTGCAGAATGTTTTCAGTATTGGTGACCTCTTAAGATTACCACAACAAGATCTGACAATCACAATTTTTCATTATGTGAAAAAAATATGGAAAGCATTTTCCGCAAAACAAACACACAAAGCTTTTGATTGTTCTTTCTCACCAGTTTGGCAAACTCTACAAACAATGCAGCAGTTGACCTTTTAATCATCAACTACTTTGAGCAGGTGAGGGTCGGCCACATTTTGGAGGGTGGCCAAGTTGCTATAGCATGTTTGGGTAATCACCACGGAGCTGTGCACAAACTCGCTGTGGAGCCAGGAAGTCCTCACATACTCTACAGCTGTGGAAGAGATGGTTCTGTTCTACAAGTATGTGAAACTTTATGGTAACTATTTTGTTCATTCTGGTCCCACTTGATTTGCAAGCCAGTTTCATTCTCTCTTGCAGTATGATCTTCGAAATAGTTCTGCTACAAAGATTCTCTCCTGCTCCCCAGTTTTGGAAAACAGGAGGCAGCATGCAAATTCTATCAGGTTAAATGCCATGACAATTGACCCTAGAAATCCAAATTACTTTGCTGTAGGCGGTTCCGAACAGTATGCCCATGTATATGATAGCAGAGTCTGCCGACAAGGTGCCTCAAGTAGTTCAAATAAACCAGTGAAATTGTTCTGTCCATCTCACCTAATTGAAGCTGCAAGCGTGCACATAACTGGACTGGCTTATTCCCATGCAAGTGAACTGCTAATATCTTACAATGATGAGCTCATCTATCTGTTTCAGAAGAACATGGGGCTGCATTTTTTGTCATCAACTCTGCCTCGTGATACTCAGACACTTGAAGAGCCACAGGTTTACAAGGGCCATAGAAATGCACAGACGGTTAAAGGGGCAAGTTTTTTTGGCCCTAATGATGAATATGTTACTAGTGGCTCTGATTGTGGTCATATATTTATTTGGGAGAAGAAGGGTGCCAAACTTGTCCGTTCAATGGTAGGTGATCGGAGGATTGTGAACCATGTTGAGCCTCATCCTCATATGCCATTTCTTGCATCAAGTGGATTAGAACATGACGTAAAGGTCTGGATTCCTTGGGCCACTGATGATTCTCCACTGCCATATAATATTAATGAGGCATACACCACCACACTAAGGATATGTTTGTTTCTTCTATTTTTTGTTAGTCTATCGGCTTCCTTTTAAGTCTGTATCCTATTTATATCTTTTGTGCTGTTTTCTTGGGGTTTTACTGAGGTTTTCTTATATTCTGTTTTCATCAACATATGGACAGATTATGGAAGCTAACAGGCGAAGGAGGGAGGATTCTTCCAGAGCAACCCTTAGTCCAGATGTTATCATGCATGTGTTGCGCTTGCAAAGAAGGCAAACATCAACTTATGTCGAAAGACAGTATAGTAGGGCTGATGTAGAAAGTGATGATGAAGCTTTAGAGGCTTATGTTCTGGGACTTTTAGATGGTGATGAACCGATAGAAGAGGTTAATACTAGTATAGTAGTTGACAATCAAACAGAATGTAAAATAATCTGAAACTTGTTAAGTATGCCTCAGTAACTTCGATAGGTAATTGCTTTGAATTTTCACTTTTTCTGGTGTTGAATATTAGATGTTGAGATCATAAATATGTTGTTACTATTGTTGGCATTGTTGTATGGGCCTGGGAAATGTGGTATGCGTGGTTTTTTTTTTTTTTTTTCCTGATTTTTCTGTTTCAATTCCATCCAATTGGGCAATTTTTTTTTTATTTTTTTCCGTTTCCCCACCCTTTTTTTTTTGGTGTTGTAGTTTGTTTCAATTTATTTAATCTAATTAATGTGCAATTATGATTATACAATTTAGTTTTTGAAATTAGGAACTACATCATGAAATCTTATATTGGTATACATCATATACATTTATCATATATTATTAGAAAACTGGGGTGAATATAGTAGCATTATTATATATGCTTAAATATTAGATGAGTGTAATATATAAGTCATGATGTGAATGTCATGCATTCACCCCATGTTTTATGAGGTAACAATGTAAGTGATGAGAGCAAATGGATAAGGCCAAGTTTATATTATACGCTCATGGTAACATTGTGGAGGGGAATGATGGTTTTGGTTATGATAAGTGGTTAGTTGCGGTGGTTAGTATTCGTAGGAATTCAACATATGAGAAAATACTTAGTATAATTTGTAATAGACTTAAGGTAAATAGGTCTATATATCAGGTTGAGTTGTATCATAAGGTAGATATTGGAAATAGGACGCTATGCTATGATGTTATTCCAATGACTAATAATGAGGCTGCACATGAGATGTTGGTGTACACTGAAGGGTTAATGCTTGTGTATGTATAGATATTTGAGAACGATCTGCCTCAGGCACCTGTAGAAGAAGTGGGTATTGATGGAAATGTGGGCAACCAAGGATTGATAGACTTAAACTCAACTCCAATTCAAACAATAGGTGGCGCACAGGTGGAGATAGGTAACTTCAAAAATACCGCATCAGATTGGGCATGTGATAATGATACTGATGTGATGCAAGACTCCTCAATAAGTGAATCTAGTGATGACTATGATGATGATGGAAATGATAATGTGGTAGCATTTCCCTAGGAAGATGCTATAACTGGTGTACAACGTAATATAAATGACCGGCCCTGTTTTGTGGCTCCCATAAACGTTGATGCAATTGGGAGCTCAGTGCTAATACCTTTTTTCACTGTTGATGATAGCAGTGGTTATGCTGCATTTGATGCTGAGCAAGAAATGAGTGCTGACAATTGGAGTTTCAGCGATGAATTTAAGGTTGGGATGCAGTTTGAGACTAAAGATTATTTCATATGGGAAATTAAAATGTGACATTTATCGAATCATTATAACTTTAAAGTGGTGGACTCGGACCCGAGGTCATGGGCATTTAAATGTACTGATGTTCATAATAGGAGTTGCAAGTGGGGACTCAGAGGTAGTTGCAAGAAGCATGGTGGGTAGTTTCACATCACCAAATATGAAGGACTGCACATCTGCTTGATGAAATCATTGGACATGACCATTCTCAGTTAGACTCGACTAGCATTTATAGGTGCATTATATTGGATATTCGTAATTCTCCAGATGTGAGAGCGAAGGACCTACAATTAACTATTTTGAAAGAATTTGGGTACAATATTCATATGAAGATGATTTGTGAGGCAAAGCGAAAAGCTATTAAACAGGTATATGGAAGTTGGGAACAGTTATATGTTGAGCTCCCACATATACTTAATGTGATAATAGAGGCAAATCCAGACAAAGGTTGAGTGGAGAACGGTGGATTCGGACACAGTAGGACACGTCTTCCTTGATAAACTCTTATGGGCATTTTCCCCTTGCATTGAAGCGTTCTAGTACTACAGGTATATTTTGGATATATGCTTATATTTATTTACAAAGGATTGATATTGATGAGCTAAGTTGTATTTGTTAATTGTTTGTAGACCCGAAGTCATAGTTGATGGGACCTTTTTGTATGGCAAGTAGAAACACAAACTGCTCATCGTAGTTGTTGTAGATGGGGCAAATCATATAGTTCCATTAGCGTATTGTCTTGTCGATGAGGATAAAGAAGAGTCATGGAGTTGGTTTCTTGCAAAATTGCTGCAACACTTTATCAAGGACCGTTCAAACATCTGCTTAATATTTGACCAGCATGTCGGCGTTAAGAGTGTAGTTGAAGGTGAGTATGCTATGTGGCCTAGAGGGTGGCTATGGTAGTAGTGTATCAGGCATGTTGCTAGCAACTTCAACTTCAAGGCCAAAAGCAAGGAATGTAAGAAATTAGTTAAAAGAGCAGCATACCAAATGCAGATGAGAAAGTTTCATGGTTGCTTCAATGCAGCTGTCACGCCCAGGAGGGTACCCTAAACGTGACAGTCCGCCGCACATAATATTAAAGTTAATGAATAACAACCTTAGTCATGCAGGAGCTTCGATATCACGTGCAAGGCGTGTTTCCAAGATAGTAGGAGACTCACAAGGGTATTACGTTTAAGTAGATAATAAAAGCATGCAAGAACTTATATAGATAAACATGTAATATTCATTAGAATAAAAGTTTCTTACAACTTCTTAGGGGCATTCCCTGTTCTAATAGTATTGTTCAACTAAGCCATCATCAAAATATGCATAATATAACAAAAGTTTACTATAGAGATTTTTCTTAGAAGTCTACATCCAAAACTAAATAAATATAAACTTCTTCCATAAACTCCTAGTGGCTTTGGCTCATACCTGACTAAAGGGGCTCCTTGGTACCAACCACAAGTAATCATACTATAACAAAAAGCTATAGGGGTATAAGCAAAACTAGCTTAGCAAGATAACTCCCATCTACAAAACATTTTCATAAAACATACAAGTATTTAGACAATCATATGAGAATGCATCAATCACATGAGCAAACGAAATACACATGATTGACCAGAAACCATGTGTAGCATGGATTTTACGCCCTCCATGTCGGGGGTTGGGTGGTTATTGGCCCATACGACCATCAATAATTGCAGACTTATCGGCTCCTACTTGCACATGTAGACTTTCCAGCTCCTACTAGCCACCACTATAACTCCTCGTTTCCCCACATGAAGAATAGTAGTGAAAAACAAATATGAATCACAAATATGATATGCATGAATCGTTTTCAATATAGGGTTATTCCATTATTTTTGAGTTCAAGTTAAAGGTGATCAAAACATTATTCATCATATCATTGCAAGAAAACATAAATTATTCATCAATTCCTCTTTCGATATTCTTAGCTTTTATTCAATCAATCATGAATCCAAATCACACAACATTTGTTCATTTATCTTTTTCCTTATTTTCTGGTGCTACCACTTACAAGCACAAACAAGGAAATGTAATTAGTAAGAGATTAACTCACTCTATGACGATTGTTCCTAGTCGAAGTAATCTTTCGGGAAGGCGATATCGGTTCCTTCTTCACCTAAACAAGATGAAATACCCAAAATGAGTTTTTCATAGAATTTCTACTTTGAAGATTCTAAATCTATCTTGAATTCGCAGTAAAATCGGATTGAAGAAAATTTCAACTTAAAATAGCCATAACTTACTCATTTTAACTTGGAATTTCGCATGTAATATATCGTTTTCTACCTATTCGAAAAGATCTATTCATTTCTAAGGTTATTTTTACTATAAAAGGTCATTTATGTCTCGGATTAGAAGGGTATAGATTTAATATGAAAATTCCATCCTTGAAAAAGAAGAAGTTCTAATCTTTCCTTTACTAATGCTTGTTTAAGTAAAACTCAAATATATATATTTTTGAAAAGAATTCCTTATGTATATAAATATACTCATAATTTATGCATGAAGCTATAGGTGTTGTCTTGTTTAATTTATTTCCTTAAAACAACCTTTTCTAGTGTTTTGGAAATTTAGATTTGTTAGATTTTTGCTTTATGCGGGTGAAGTAACTTATAAAATTTTTGGACTATCAAAATCTAATATACTTTATCTTGATTCCTTAGTTTATCAAAAGTAAGTTGAAAATATAGTTTGGTCTTTTGAAGTTATCTACTAAATTTATTTCTAGGATAGAGTTTCTGAAAAGTTTTTTTTAGTAGTACTTGATGGATTTATTCTTTGAAAATTCTTTTTCCTTGTAAATTGATTTTCTTGAAAACTTATTTTGCTTTTGGTTTAGAAGGTTGATAAAAATACTACCAAGTTATTATTGATATATCAAGACTTTATTTGAAAATGAGATATCTTCAAACTTTAAGGAAACTTCATTTTGAAAATATTTTTCTAAGTCTTTGGAAAAATTTTGATCAAGTTTTATTCTTTCATCAAAAAGATTCATTTTTTTTTTTCGTTTGGACAACAGCTTATTAGCCATGCATGAATATGATTATGTAGTTTATAAAAGCTAAAAATATCATAGGATAAGATAATAAAGAACATAAGAAATAAATAAACACAATAATAATTGTCAAGTATTAGAAGCCTTAGCTTTTTCAAGGCTTCCCGGGACTAAGAATAGACTAGTTCCAAAAGAAAAAGAAAATTGTTTTGACTTAATGAGGACAAGTCTAAGACTAGTCTTAAAATAACTTGAAAGTAAATAAATTGCAAGGAAAGTAAATAAATTGCATAACAAAGGAGCTTATTTTCTCTAAAAGATATATATAGCTACATAGATATATTTAGTTAAATATATATGAAAGCAACATAAAGGAAAATAGATTCGTAAACAAAAACAAAGTATGGACATATTATTGCTTTCTTAACCTTCATGGTTTTAGAAAACACACATTATGCTCATACTAAGTAAATGAACATAAAGGAAACTTAAAGAAGTATTACCTATGAAAACTAAACTTGAGAGAACTTTGAGAGAACTCTTGGAGAAATTTTGAGAGAGTAAGAATAGTATATGAATGGTGTCAAGGAAATGAAAGGAAAATGGGGTATTTATAGGAAAATATGGAGGGAAATTTGTGTTAATTAAATAAATGAAAAATAAAACAATTTGAGGGGAAAGAAGAGGGGTCCGGCACAAAACATGAGAGAAAGAGAGACGAAAAAATTATTTTTTTTTGTATTTTTGTTAATGAAGAGTAAGATATGAGAGATGTGAAGTTGTGTTGGAAATGAAAATTGTAAGAAATAGGTATATGGTTGTAAGAGTAGGTTGTAAGAAAAAGTAGAGATAGATAAATAGTGTAGAATAGTAATAAATAGTTTAATGTAAAGTAGGCATGACAATTAAAATACCGGTAGTAAAAAAATACGCATATAATTACGATATGTGATATTTTTAATTACCGAAAAATTATAAAACTGATAGTTTTGAAAATCTTATATTTTTACGAGTCTAACAGTATATCTAAAATATTTTTACTATTCTGAGCCTTGGGACACGCTTTTCGAAAATTGTATGCGATTGAGCTCAAAATGTGTCGCAGTTTAACTAATTTGATGTTTTTAAGCTTTCTCATGTTATTACGAATTATTCTACATACTAATCTCTCACTTATTTACTTAGGGTTACCAACACGGGATTGCCGGACTTGAACGGTTTCATCTAACTAGGGTTTTGTTGACTTTAGGATGTCCGGTTGACCTTCTAATTAGGGTTTAAGCTTAATTGATCACAAAACTTTGAGGGTTTACAGCAGCAAAGCAAAATAGTCCATGGACGTCGAGATGTTTTCGCGAGTTGCATCCATGTATATGGACTTTATCATGTGATGAAGGCATAAGATTCAGAATTGGTACAACAAATGTAGCTGCAAGTTACAATTCCGTTCTGAAAGATGCTCGGTGCTTACCTGTGGCAGCATTAGTAAAAAAAGCCTTCTATAATTGCAACTCCATATTCAACAAGCAAAGACGGGAGGCTAGCAAAGAAATGAATTCAGATATTTTGCTTACACTGTATGCTGCAACGAAGTTTGAAAGGTGGAACAATGTAGCAAGTACCCATCAGGTAACATGTTTTGACTACCACGAACGAGTATTTGAGGTTCTAACAGCTCCGTGCCCTACAATATATGGCTAAAATGGGGATCACATTCACAAAGTGGAGTTGCGAGTAGGCAGATGCTCATGCAATAAGTGGCAGACATATAGAATCCCATGCTCCCATGCAATGACAGTAATGAGAACTCTGCACATAGATTGTGTTAGCCAAGTAGGGCAATGGTACAAATGGGAGAATTAGCTGCGGTGTATGGATGATCCTTCATACTTGTAGTAGATAATGCTAATTGGATTCCTCTCGACATTCCAAAGAGGCACTCTATCCTAAGACTTATTAGGAAAAAGGGTAGGCCTAGAGAAAAACAGTTTTAGAATGAGATGGATATTCCAGATGGCTCATGAGATTATTCATGTGATTCGTGTGGGCAAACATGCCACAACATCAAAAGTTCTCCTAGTAGGCGAGTGGCTAGTAGGATCCTTACGGGCCAGTCGAGTCGTAGTGGTATTTGTTTGGTTCATGTCATTTCTTTTGCTACATTTACGTCTCATACTTCATCTATTCTTGCTTCTTTTTTTTACATATGCTTCTACTAACACTATTCCCTACTTTCTTCATTACAGATGGATCTGAGACCACTCGATGACTCTATACTTACAAGGCAGCTTATTCATAGATCAAGACTGGCATGGGAGGGATAGGTAAGATTATTTCCTCATTGAATTACTTAGATCATCTAGACAAAGTTTGTCATGAATTTGTTTTCAAATGCAGGAGCATGTGGTGTTACATTGTCACCGTAGAGAGGCGAAGCTCAGACGATTGGACAACATGCTTGTAGATCTAGACGAGAGACTTGTTCCATTTCCATCGCATGCCAGTTTCATAGATGTTGCTCAGATACCGTTTGTATAGTTGGATTCACACCTTATTACAGCTCTAGTAGGAAGATGGCGTCCAGAAGCACATACGTTTCACATGTCAACGGGAGAGTAGATTGTGACGTTATAGGATGTTGTTGCACTCACCGACTTAGTCGTTGATGGCCATGCAGTTATTGGCACATCTCGGATTGATTGGCTGGAGTTATGCCACCAGTTACTAGGAGAGACCACAAGCCGATGTGGACATGGATGGTGGCCGCCTGAAGATGTCATGGTTAGATGCACACTTTAGAGTGCTACCTGATCAGGTAAATGACATCACTTTCCGGCGTTATGCTAGAGCATATATTCTACTGGTATTGGGGGGCTTCATTGTTGCAGACAAATCATCAAATATGGTTCATGTTATGTACCTCTAGTTGCTCGATGACTTAGAGAGAGCAGGGTAGTTCTCATGGGGAGCAGCTTGCTTGGCATGGCTATATAAGCAGCTATACATGGCTTCTCATGTAGACACGGATGACATAGCAGGACCCCTAATAGTCCTGCAAATCTGGGCATAGGAGCACTTCCCACACATCTCTTCGTTGCGATGACAGATCACATCAGTTACCGCGGATTGCCTATTGATAAGTTTTTAAGGTGCTACTTTCGATGTCACTCGCTTCCCCACACATTTGCTATTTGAGTATAGGGGGTGTTTCAATAGACAGCTCCTCAGCTAGGTATCGGTTTGTATATTTTATGTGTTCACATGTCTATAGTTATGTTGTATTTACTAATGTATACTATACTTTCTTTCTTCTATGGGTTGTTTGGGACCCCTACGCTGTTATTATGAATTCCCTCCCTGTGTATTGCCGGGCTGGTAGTGACATATGGCGTGCTTGAGTCCCCTGGTTTGCTTTTACATTGTCGAGCATTACTACCTAAATAGGGTGCTTAGATAGTTTGGTGGTTTCCAGGGGATTCCCGACAATCTAGTTGATATGAGAACCTCACATGAGCTAGACTTATGGGGGCGTTCTGAGTGGAACTAGGAGATAGAGCACGCCAGGTGGTGGGTAGTTGAGTGGGATGGCAAGCGAGATCGTATAGTCTTGTACCAGATATTTCCACTGGCACATTTGTAGATTATTTCGACTGGTACTATGTGATCACCAAGCATTGGATCAGTCATACATGGACCATTATTCAGTATATGGTAAATTCATTAACTACATAAACTATATAGATTTATACTATGTTTGTTATTCACTGATCTATTTGTTTCCTCTCGCTTGCATGCAGATTTCATCTATAGAGTCCCAAACATGCCACCAGAGGACACTCTTGCCACTACACGAGATGTCATTTGTGTAGTGGATGAGTTTATGGGACTTAATTTGAATGATCCAACACCAATGCCAGCACTAGCACCAGCACCTGAAGACCCATAGCCATAGCCTGTACAAAGATGGCAACCAGCTAAAGAGAGCCGTGGGTGGGGACAAGGTCGGGGTCAAGAGAGATGGCGAGCCTGAGATGTACATATCAGAGATGAGCCTTCGCCTTCGCATGCACACGTATCTGATGAGCTAGGCCTTCGACATTTTCTTTATTCCGAGCCCGGTCCATCTCATCATCATCATATGCTCATCTACATGAGACCCCTATAGCAGACATAGCATACACTGAGTTCTACACACCCCTTGCTCCACAAAAGAGGCGACCGTCACTACCACATTTTTTTCTGATTGTTTTGACATTTTATTTTTATTGTTTTCAAACAGATGCTTGTCAAAAAATAGATATAAGTGAAAATAAACATTTTTACTCATAAATAGATTAGATACAAATAAGATATAGATGAAAATCAAACAATCTAAACAAACCCCAATTTCAAAGTTCAAGTACTTAATTGCATATTTTTCCAAAATTCAGGTAGCGTTTATGACATCATCCCTATTTCATAATAGGAAGGGGAAGAAAGAAAGAGAAATAGGTATTAATCACAATTTTTTTCTAAAAATTATTTTTTTAAATAGAGTTGAAATAAAGTTATTTGCAAAAATATTGTTGTAAAATCATAGATACGATACATGATTTGCTTTTAGTAAAGGAACTTAGGTATGAATGCAAATTTTGTATTATCACCCATCATCGTTGGCAAACATAAGCTAAAGAATTGCAAGTTTAGCATGTCCACAAACACTCGTAGCACAAAGTTGCAATTTAGCACCTAGGGTTAATGTCACAAGTGGTACTTGAACTTTAGTCAATTATGCAATTAGGCACCCAATTGTTCAATTGATCAATCTAGTACCTAAACTTTAAATTTGATCAATTTACTATATAAAAAACTTTGAAATCTATCAATTGAGTATATGAAAGTAGTTGACGGGGGTATTGTTGACGTGCATGAAAAGTTCTTTTAGATACTAAGTTGATATATTTTGAAGTTCATGTATTAAATTGATCAATTTCAAAATTTATTTACCTAATAGCATATTTTGCTAAAGTTGAGGTTCCATTTGTGACATCAACCCTTAGCACCTATGTGGTATTTTTTAGGCCTTTTTTTTTTCTATTTCAAAAGCGTATGCTACTTGCAAAGTTGCTTTGCAATTTTACAACTATATTCATGAAATTACTTTTACTCGAACCTTTTCTTAAAAATCTCAAAAAGCAGCAAACATACCTTCGACTTGAAAGAAAGAAAACCTTCTTACTACATTCCAGTGTCATAGTAATGATAGAATTAAGTGTAGTTGTCACATTTGGTACCTCGACTTTGTCTATTTTTGCAATCAACAATCATAAGTTAAAAGTATCAATTTGATACCTAAAATTTACCCATTTTTGTAATTAACTACTTGAACTTTGTGATAATTTGCAATTAACTACCTAAACTTTACACATTTTAGCAATTAACTACCCCATCTAGATAGTACAAATGATCTTGAAAAGTTTGTAAGTAGTAAATTGGTACTTTTATATTGCAAGTAGTTAATTGTATAAATAAGTAAAGTTCAAGTACCAAATGTGAGATTTTCTAAAAGTAATAAAGATTTGTGTATTAACCTTATAGATTAATTATAATGATGCATCAAACATTCCAATTTATAAATTGTAGAATAAGGAAACATTCTGTTTTTACCATACTTAACAATTATGCCATATTTAGTGCGTTATGTATGGCATATGAATTTCTCAAGAATTTCTTTCTTTTCATTGTTGTATATTGTTTATTATGAGCAATACTATGTCTAAACAACAATTTCAATAATTATGCTATTTATTTTATTATGTATTCACATTAATTATATTTTTCCATTCCATTATCATTTTATCACTGTCACTTTAGCTATTACTCTTGCACCACCATCACTACATGCATAGCACTAATGTGTACTAGCAACATGCACTAGTCCCTTCTAGGTAGCAATCGTAATGATAGGGATTTATAGAAATAGTGTAGTGTAGCAGAGGTGTTAATAATAGAACAATTGTAGTGATTGCAACAATGGCAACAATGGCAGCAATAGGAAAGTTTTAGTGATAATTATGGTGATATGATATTGGTAATGGTAGTAGTGATGGAGTATGAGATTTTTTAGGTGGTTATAAGGGAGGGTGAACATGGTGTAGTGGTAATGGTACGAGTATTAGGGCATTCCTATAAAGCCTATTTTTCCATTTTTTTACTCTTTTTATAGTGGGATCCATAGAGTGTGAGGTAATAACAAACATGATGTAGTGATAGTAGTGCAACTATTATTAGTATTTCTTTAATCCCATTTTCCACTTCTCTCTATGTATAGAGATTCATAAACTGTGAAGTTGATAATTAGAAGTGTTTAAATCAACAAGCCTTAGTTGGCGATGATAGTTAAATAAGGTTAGGTAAGAGTAGGTATTTATTATTAGATGGGATAGATTTTGGTCATCTATTTGTGGAGGTATCTTGTATATAAGGGGGGTTCTTCCCTCATTTGTAAAGCATACAATACACTTGAGATTATTCATACTTGTTAAGTTTCTCTATGCAGTGTATGAATGTTATTGAGAGTTTGGTAGAAGGATGTCTTAGTCTCTTAACTATGGTCAAGGAGAGTATAGGTATGATGCAGTGTATGACGTGAACAAGAATTAGGGTTTATCACAAGTCGTTGATTCACGTGCGAATGCTAGAGTATGATATTCAAATACCTGTTGATTCTAAGAATACCTAAGTAAATAACATCAAAATTTGAAATTAACAGTGTAATTCGAGATTTGGGTAAAAAGAAGAGCACAGTGGCTTAATTCTGTATTTTCAAAATGATAATTGAATATCTCATTTGCTCTAGGGCATACATATATAAGCAGGCTAAAAAGCTGCCCAAAATAGATCTTGAAAAACTTCCAAAAATAAAAAGTCTTAAAACTTAAGGAAACAAAGTACATAAAAACACGAATAAAATACCATGGACGACATATAAAATTGAATTGTCTATAATAAGTTATTATAAAACTAAAACTTTCCATAAATATAAAAATTGCCTGTTTAAAGGCCTAAATGAAGGAATTTACCGTAAAAGTGACATAGTTCATCCTTAAAGGGAGTGACTTCTTCTTGTTGGCCTGTTTCCTTTGAGATAATGACCTATATTTATAGAATTGCCGCTGTCTAGTCTTTCTCCCACTTTCTCATGTATCTACTTGCCACTTCTTCTATTTTATCAAGATATCACACGTGTCATTTAGAGACTTCCTAACATGATAATGGGTATTAAAGCAAACTTTTGATTCAACATAGAGTAGAATAATGCTACTAATGTTTTTAGTGAGTATAATGAGACTACTATGATTCATTTCTAGGGGTGTTCATGGATCGGTTAACTGGTCTGTGGTCCTATTTTCTGAACATAACCATAATGATTAGTTTTTTAATATCTCGATCCTTAATCAGTATATTATAAACGGTTAACTGTCTTAATGGTTAATCATTTTGTTCGGTTAATTTTTTCAGTTTTCGATTTTTAACCATTTAATATAATGATTTCAACAAATATAATTGATAATTTCAACAAACCTTTTTTTTAAGCCTTTATCATAGGTTTTTTTTTAATTATTATATATAATACAAGAACTAAAAAAAAGGAAAATCAAATTAAGAAAAATGGGAAAAACAATCCTTTAAATATATCATCATCAACAAAATCAAACCAAATCAATTACCACATTAACTCCCATCAAACATAGGATAGTAGTACTTTAACCAAAATTCAGGAAACATTAACATATGTAAGTTATATGTATATGTTAATCATATGTGCATATATATATATATTAAAAATAATTATATGCATATGAACATTATATATAATATATTTATAAATATTGAAGTAGTTAATAGTTAACCATTGATTTTTAATGGTTACAAACCAAAACAAAAACAAAAAACTGAAAAAAATAAAAATCTTAATCCTAAATCGAAACCGATGGAATGGATAACCATATTTTTTGGATTGGTTTTTCGGTTTTAATTCATTTTTTTGGTTTTATTGGTTTTTTTTGCATATCCCTACTCTTTCCTTGGTCAATTAGTTGATTGCCTTATCCAAACAAGCAAACAACCTTAAGTGTAGCCAAAGGGGAGAAGGGAACCTAAGTAAACTTTAAGCTTCGAGTTTTTTAAATGGTTTGACTTTGCATAAGATAAATTGGTCATGGGTCAAAGGATGAACGCCTTTGATGTGCCTAGATTCTCTTAAAAAGTCAAGATACAATCTCAAAGCACGCAACCAATAATAGCTAAAATGGTTCAAAACACTAATCATGTTAATAAAAGTTAAAATCATTAACTAAAAAATTATTTAGAAGTCCAATAATGTTATTAGGTTCAAATATCCCATTAAATTACATTTTTTCCCTGACTGACAGCTTAGCTATGTAAAAACTTACAAACATATCAAAATGAGGTTGACTAAGTGTTTATAGTAGTAATTAGTGATTAGTTTAGCTATATGCTACATATTACATAAAATTAGTGGTCTCATGCCCCCAAAGGATACCTTAAACATGACAATACGCCACACTCAATATTAAAGCTTAAGTATGACAACCTTAGTCATCCCAAAAGCTTCGATATAGGGTGTAAGGTGTACCTTCACGATCATAGAGGAAGAACTTTGAAACAAGTTGTTTAAGAAAACATTCATATAGCAATTAAGAATGAAAATCACAATATAAGCATCTTAAATATGGAATATAGGAGTCTTACAAAATATAAAAGGGCATTTCCCTATCAAAAGATAAAATCTAATTATGGCAATTACATTGGAGATTTACATAGAAGTCTAAGTCTACAACTAGCCTTTGAATTTATCCAAAAACTCCTTAGTCCAAAAGGTAGTACTTGAGAGAAATATCCTTTAGGCATCAATCAAAGGTAGGGGTGCTGCAATAAATATCTATAAGGGGATAAGCTTCTTGCTTAATGAGAATTATTTCTACAAATAAAGTACTTGAACAATCAATATCCAAACAAGTTATTTAAACAAGCATATGAAATGCAACAAACACGTGAGCAAACAATTCATATGATTTTCCAAGAATCATATGTTGAATGGATTTACCCTTCCATTCGAGGTTAGATGTTTTGGGTCGTAAGGCTATAGTTTGCAAATGAAGTTTTTGTAATTTTTATACAAGCCACTACTACTTGATTAAATGTAGTTAATTCAGGTATCTACCCACTATTTTTATCGGACGAACATTCGCCATATAGTAGATTTTCAGGTTCTATGGACCTCACTACTATACCCTCGTCCCACCAAAGATATAGTAATGAATGCAATGACTCACAACATTTTATGCATGAATCATTTTATTTAAGTAGTCATGGCATAATATTAGATATTTTAAGAGTGATCATAGAGTTCGTAGACACATCATTATATACTAATCATACAATGTTTATTGGACAATTTCCACCTCGATATGCTTAGCACAATTTCAAGCATATATGTAAAGCACATGTGCTTCCATGTTTTATCTTTACCTAATTCTAATGCCACTAATCTACAAGCAAAACCATAAGTACAGGAATGTAAGAAATTAAATTCACTCAGCTATAGCAGTAGAAGCTCCTAGTCAAAATAGTTTTCGGGGTAAAGGAGCTCATACTCTATGTCACCTAAACAAAAGAAATACCCAAAATGAGTATTTCTTAGAAGTTCCACTTAAACTTGTAATACTAATTCACAAAGTTCATCAAAATTCGTATGCGGTGAAATTCCAACTTAAATGGTCATAACTTGCTCATTTTAACTCGGAATTTCGCATATTATATATCATTTTATACTTATTTGAAAAGATCTATCTATTTCTAAGGTTGTTTTTATCATAAAATGTCATTTAGGTTTCCGAAAAGATATGGACAAAATTGACACGAAAATCTCGGCCCTTAAAACATGATTTTTCCAAACTTTTTATAGACCAAAAATCCCATAGCAAACATGTAAATATATATATATAATATATAGTTAAAAAATCCTTTTAATACATATGCAACTCATATTATACACATGATTCTAATGATGTTATCTTAATCAATGATTTTTCATAAAACAATTTGTCTTAGTAGTTGAAAAAGTGAAGTTGACTAAATTATTTTAAGTTGTTTTAGAAGTAAAACTAAATATTTTTGGGTCATTAAATGTGTGATATAATTTATTTTTCCTTATCTCTTAAAAGATAATTTAGTTTCAAAAATTTTAATCCTTCTAAGTTATCTACAAATTTTATTTCCTAAGTGAACTTTACTTAAACTTGTTTTGAAAGGCTTCTTTGTATTTATTAAAATATTAGTGATGATTCATAAAAATTTTTTTAAGAAAATTCTCATAACAAAGTATTATCAATATTAAGGTTTTAGTGGTAGTTCAAAATGAGTAAAGAATTTCTTGGCTAACTTTTGAAAATCCTTATATGTTATCAATACTAAAATCTATGGTGATCTTTGTAAAAAATTCTTTGAAACGCATTTTAGTAATATAAAGTTTCTAAACTTTAATGAAACTTTTCTCAAGTGGTAAAAATACATTTTTAAAGTGAGTTGAGCTTGTTTTCTTTTATTTTAATAAAGGACTTTTTATTTTTATTAAGACGACCATCTATATAATCATGCATGAACAATGAGTATGTAGCTAGTAACGCGACAAAAATAATAATAAGAAAAATGGAAATATAAGGATGAACAAGAAATAAATATCAAGTATTGGAAGTCTTAGCTTAAATCAAGGCTTTCAGACTTAGATAAGGGAAAGTCCAAAAAGAAAAACAAAAGAAATAAGAAAATTGTTTTGACTTGATAAATACAAATCTAATACTAGAAAGACTAGTTTTAATATTAAAAGATAAAATAAATAAATAAATTACAAAGTATAATAAATAAATAACAGTTATGTTAGTGAGCTTATATGCTCTAAGAAATATATATAGATACAAAAATATAGATAATATAATATAGAAGTTAGATTATAACAATAATAATAACATGTAACAATATAACAATAATAAAACAACATAATAGTAAAATGATATTTATTCATGAACAAGAACAAAACATGAACATAGTATTGCTTCCATAACATTTAAATGTTTAAAAAACATATATCATGATCATGTTAAGTTACATGACATGGTAAGAAAAGATAGGTAAGAGTTTTACCTAAATTAGAAGCATGGAAGGTAGGAAAAAAAAAATAGAGTGGCTGTTTTGGTATGGAAATGCTAGAGATCTGAGAAGATGAGAAGAGATTATAGAGAGAAAAGTTGAGAAAAAATTTTGAGAGAGTTTCGGTATGATAAATGAGTGTGTGAAAGAAATAGAGGGAGATGGGGTATTTATAGAGTTTTGAGAAGGGAAAATTGTATGAATTAAATAAAATAATAAAGAAAAAACAATAGTGTGTGTGTTTTGTACATGGCCGGCGATCATTAAGGGAGGGAGAGAGAGTGTGTTTTAATTTGTTTTGTATTTTTGTTAATTAAAAGTAATAATTTGTAAGGTATGATGTGATTAAAGATGTATGGGTCAAGTAAAAAGTAAGAAATAGGTATGGTAGAGTGTAAGAATAGGTGTAGAAAAGAAGAAATAGGTGAATAGTAATGAATAGTGTAGAATAGTACTATGAATAGTATACAAGACAAATTAATATCGGTAGTAAATAAAATACACGTAATTAAGCTATATATATGATATTTTTAGATACCGAAAAATTATAAAACTGATATTTTTGAAATCCTTATATTTCTACGTATCTATGGTGTTATCAGAATATTTTTACTGTCCGATGTACCGTGGTATGGTTTTTGAAAACTGATCTTGTTTGCATCTAAAACACACTAAACATTAACGAATATGATATTTTTAAGCTTCCCTGTATGATTACGAATTCTTATCTACAATTATTTGAATTTCGTTGTTTAGAGCGCATGATTGCTGGATCTAAATCTAGTAGGGTTTGTTATAGATTTATGATTTTAGGGTTTCCAGTTGACCTTCGGGTTAAGGTTTAAGCATAAAACGAAGCATAAAATCTAAAGGCTTACAACCTACCCCTCTAAAGAAAGTTTTGTCCTCAAAACTTGTCTTCCGTACCTGATTCATGAGAATGGTTTCTCCATGACACCTTAACATACCGAATCTCTTTATTCTCGAGCTTCTGAACTTTACGGTCCAAAATTTGAGCAGGATGCTCCTCATATGTAAGATTTTCCTTCAACTGTACCGACTCTAACTTCATGATTCCATTCGGATTTGGCACATCTTTCCTTAAATACCAAGACATGGAACACATTATGTATACCCGATAAATTTGGTGGCAATGCTAAGTGATAAGCCAAATCACCAATCCTTTCAAGCACTTTAAACTATCCAATGTACCTTGGGCTTAGCATTCCTTATGCTCATACTCGGTGTGTACTTTTTATGGGGTTAATCTTTAGATACACATGATCTCCGACTTTAAACTCAAGAACTCTCTGCTTCTGATCCACCCAACTCTTTTGTTAGTCTTGAGCTTCTTTCATCCTTTGTTGGATAATTTGGACCTTACTCGCTGTATCTTGGATGAGATTAGGTCCAATGATTAACTTTTCCACATCATCCCAAAATAAGGGCGATATACACTTTTGTCCATATAAGGCTTCGTAGGGTGTCATCTCGATGGTCGAATGATAGCTATTGTTATAAGCAAATTCAACCAAAGGCAAGTGCACTTCCCAACTTTCTTTGAATTCCATAACACAAGCTTGAAGCATATCTTCCAAAGTTTAGATGGTTCATTTTGATTGTCCATCGATCTGTTAACCATCACATGTAGTGACGCACAATATCAGTAACAATAATTTCAACAAGCTTCATCAAAAGTAAGGAGCAAGACATCGGGAAATTATTTTATCTCAACATTCAAATTATCCTTATTTGCTCTTTGAAGACATGAAGATACAAAAACAAAAGTTCAAGAAAAACATAACACACTTGTTACATGAAAAAGAAGCTCTCATTACTTACTTCAGTTCATGATTATGCTAAACTTTGCTATTTTTAATTCTTCATTCCTCATTGTTTTAGATTATATTGTGTGAGATGGATTACAAGTGGAATATGAGTTTAGAGATAGCTAAGTGTTAGCATGAAGTCTAATAAAGTGAATTGAGGACACTATTTATAATCTTATTTTGACTGGATATAGTAAAACATACCCGTGTGGAATACCGGGTCCCTGACTTGGAGCTGGAAGAGAGGACTGATGCTC
The DNA here is from genome assembly GCA_024138025.1 of Combretum micranthum. Classification (NCBI taxonomy): domain Eukaryota; kingdom Viridiplantae; phylum Streptophyta; class Magnoliopsida; order Myrtales; family Combretaceae; genus Combretum; species Combretum micranthum. The sequence continues at coordinate 56,771 of JAMXBD010001680.1, forward strand.
AAGGCTAAACCTCTATAAATCATTGCACAAACTTCTCTTACTCTTTTATTTTCTTTTTTCTATGCATTCAATTATCTATTTTGATTGTTAAGCAATTTCAAAGCCATGTTTTGTTTATAACTAATTGGGATTATGTTTAAGATTTTCAAAGAGCGAAGTTTTTAAAATTTTAAGGGAGCCAATTCACCCCCCACCAGTTACTTTTTGTGACCAACAATTGGTATCAGAGTAGGTCTCTTTTGCTTAATTAAGTGATCCACTTCATAATGGCTGAGAATAACATTGTAATCAACCGATCTTTATATTTTGATGGAATGAATTATTTGTACTGGGAAATATGCCTGTGCACTTATATTAAGGCTAATGACTATGCTTCATGGCAGGTGATCGCTATTGGAGATAATCAAGTGACAAGAACAAATGGTGCTGGCTCTACTGAGGCCAAACTAAAGCTTGTTGAGAAAAAATAACAAGGTTAAGAATCTTTTACTTAATACTATAGCACCATTTGAATTTTACTTGATTTCGTCTTGCGATGCAACTAAAGAAATTTGGGATACTTTGTCTGAAACATATGAAGAAATCGATACTATTAAAAAAAAATCAATGGTTTGCTACAACGATATGAATTATTTAAAATTAAACGCGATGGGAAAATCAAGGATGCATTTAATAATTTTACTGCTATAACTAATGAAATAACGTCTCTTGGAAAGAAAATGGAAGATCTTGATCTTGTTAGGAAAATATTGAGGATCATTGCAAAGTCATGGGATGCCAAGAAGACCCCTATAGAAGAAGCATAAGACCTAAATAAGCTTACTTAGCCAATTGAGGGAGAAGCTGATGGCATACGGGTCACATCTCAATACAACCTGTAAACCCCAGTTTTCCTAGTAACCAAGTAGACTTCGGGAACTGGAAACCAAAACCCTAAACCAGATTAGCTTAAGCTTGGGAGAGAAACCTAAGAACCCTGGATCCGGCTTTCTTTCGATGTTAAACTAAGGAACTTTTGTAAAATAATTTAATCAAAAATATTATTTTAAAGTATATTTTAAACCATAAAAGATCTGATTTTGAAAAATTTTTATTCCTGGCCTTCTCGAGATCCATTACGAAAAAGCGGACCCTGGGACTCGAAATTCGAAAAATATTCCGGAATACTCTTTAGAACCGAAATTTAATAAGGATTTCAAAAATATACATTTTATAATTTTTCGGTTTATGAAAAATATAGATATAGCCCTTTTCTCGTATTTTCTTTACTACTGGTAGATTAATTGTTTTGATTACTATTCACCACTATTCACAAGTACAACCTGCTACACTCACAAGCCATACCCTACTCTTACATCCTTACAAAACACTCAATTATATTTTCTTTTCCAAGATAATTTGTCTCTTAAGAAATTATTACATTTTAAGACTTATTATTACACAAATTAAATAAAACAAAACAAATTAAAACTCTCTCTCTGTCACGCCCCGAAGGGTATCCTAAAAGTGGCAGTCCGCCGTACACAATATTAAAGCCTAAGAATGACCGCCTCAGTCATGCGAAGGCTTCCATACTATGTACAAGGCGTCAAACACAAAGACGAGACACATTGGAGAGATACATTTTATATTGATACACTCAAGTAACAATGTAAAGGAAATACAATTCACTATACTTCAGATACAATTCACTACACTTCATATACGAATCACTATACTTCAAAATACAAATCATTAAACCTCAATTACATTCATCCACAGACTTCCCTACATAAACTATTACAAGGCAATCATAAAATCTAGCCAATAACTTCAAACATTCTTATACCTTGCTGGAATCTCGAAGTCATTCTCGGCTTCAACCATCTTGATCCCCACTTAGCATTCTTGAGATAACTTGTTCATTCAAACATCTATTGGGGTATAAGCTATACTAGCTTAGTGAGAATTTCCCTTAATTTCGTACCATAACAAGCAAGTTATAATCAACCATATGCTATGCATGAACAAACACTTGAGCAAGCAATTATGTATGGGTGTTCGAAACCCGCACACAGAACGGATTTACGCCCTCCGTATCTTAGATTAGGGATGGTATTGAAGTCTACACGACCGCTACTAGTTCCTAAGCCCTCGGCTCATAGCACTCGACTCGGCTAGGCTCACACATGGAATGCATCCCCGATGCGCCTTAGTTCCCATGAACGAGCTCTGGCACCAGTCTCGTTATCCAAATAAGTCATCAACGGATCATACCGATCGACCTGCGTTGGAGTAGTATGCTATCAAATGCAATATGTCTGATACGATGCATGACCAATTTAATTTTTGCTTAGGTCAAAATATTCATACATTCTTTAGAGTGATCAACCAATATCATACATATAGCAGAAATAATATGAACAGTGCAGTTATCCAATCAAATCGTAGTTTCGATATGCTTAAGTATTCTTTGGCATACATTCATCACAATCTCATCATATATCCCATTCCCATTCATATCGATTTTTATCTTGTTCCTATACTTCTAATGCGGCTAGCTACAAGCACAAACAAGGTAACAAAATAAGGAGAAAACTCACTCAGCCATTGGATCACCGGTCTTCTATTACAAGTAACCCGATGGTAAGGAATCGTCGATATCGGGGTCACTTAAAAAGGAAGAAATACTTTCATAAGTATTTCATCACTTAACTAATCCAAACTATCTTATACAAACTATCAAATTCGTAATTCTCGTCCTAAGCGGGAATTCCAACTTAAAACGGCCATAACTTGGTCATTTTAACTTGGAATCTCGCAAATTATATATCGATTTCTATCTACTTCGAAAGATCTATCTAATTCTAATATTATATTTAAGTTTTGAAAACTTTGAAGCTTCGAAATGGTCGGATCAGATCAGAGCAGTAACATATTCCAATTCCAAAAAATAGTTTTGTAAATGCTTGAAGTGTTCCTATTTGATAATTCAAGAATACATGAAACATGAATGATTTCCTAACATGAATGGCATGTGATGAGTTTAATGCATGCATGATCTTAATGATTTTTGCTAAAAGGAAATTTTATAACTTTTTTATTTTGCAAGACCACAATAACAACTACTTATGAAAAGTCTAGTTTTCTAACTTTGATCATTTCCATTTGTTTTGGATTTATTTCTTAAGAAAATATAATTATCTTTATTAAAATTGAGTTTTCATTATATCTATTACTTATGAACTTAATTTCTACATGAAAATTTCCATTTTGCACTTTGTAAACATGTTTTCAAGTGGGGTTGATTCCAAAATTCGAATTTTGTAAAAATTAGTTTTTGAGTGATTTCTCTAAGTAAAAATCATTTGATATTTAGGAAATTAAGGCTCAACCATGCCTAGCCACTAAGGACTTCATTTCTTTGATAAAACTTCTAATTTGAGTTTGGAAAATATGAGTTTTCATGCCATTATTCCATTGTTACGAATTTCCTAAAATGACAACAACTCAATTTTTCCTACTTCATTTCTACTCATTGTTCTATAGATTTTTCTTAGCAAATCCCATCTTAATTTATCAAAATCATTACTTGATGATACCTATGACCTAAACTCCTCATTTTTCATATAAAACACAAGTTTTGGAGTTGATAAATGAGTTTTTAAGGTATGGCTTTGGAATCATCCGAATTTACAAATTTTGGATAAACTCAATTTTCATACTTTGTTTCTACAATGCATCATGCATATATGTATTACCTACAAGCTATTGCCATGAAGATTATGAGATGATCTACCTATATGTATACATATAATATCAAGAATTCTTTTTTTTTTTTTTGAAAACCTTTACTTTGCAAAACTTTGAATTTTACTAGACTTAGGAAAAATAGTTTTTTTTCTTCTTGCAAAATCATACTTTATTTTATCAAAGCTCAACCTTGATGATCTATATAACCATCACCTTCATTATTTCAATAAAAACCTTCATTTTGGGGTTAGAAAATGGGTGTTTACATAGGTGGTTTGCCTAAGCACGAATTTTACAAAATTTTAAAGAATGAAAACATTGTTTAACCTATTCTTGGAAACCATTTGTTATTCTAAGATTATACTTTGATAAACTTCTTTTATCCTTATCAAAACTTGGTCTTTATTATATAATATATATATATATATATCTCCTAGGACTTCCATTTTCCTATCAAAATTATCATTTTGGCATTTGGAAATAAGTTTTTGAATTGTGGCTATTTTCAAATCCAAATTTTGAGAAATTCATTTGAGCTTGTTTTCTTTGTAAAACTCATTTAGTCTTTCAAAAACCATTTTCTAATCAAACTTATACCTTAAGGCTTCCATTTCTTTAATAAAAGTCTTGTTTTGAAGTTGAAAAATAGGTTTTCAAAATTGGTCTTGGTTGGGATCCGAATTTACAAAATTTATTTTTGGACATATCTTTTGATAAAATGTAATTAAACTTATGAAAATCCATTCTTACATATCCTATCCAAAGAGCCCTTCATATCTTGAATAAAAACTTCATTTTTGAGTTGGAAAATATGTTTTAAAAATATGCCTTGGCCAAAATCTGAAAATGAGATTTTTATTTTGAAAATAACTTTTGAAAATCACCTTTGATTCTTGTAAAAAGAAGTCTTGATGATATACATATATTAAGCTCTCATTATTTCAAGTAAAAACTTCATTTTGACATTTAGAAAGTGGTTTTTGAATAGGGGTCTTGCCAAAATACGAATTTCACTATTTTTGTTTAAGTTCAAAACCAAGATCTATACTTAATATGAACATAAATCTAAAAGAAACCCATGGTAGTAAACTATAAACTTATAGATCTAAACTTTACTCATCAAAATCACTCATTTATGTTATCTATACCCTAAGCCCTTCATTTTAAATGAAAAATAACTTTTCTAAATATATTTCATTTTTCATCCGAATTTTCAAAAATGATTTTTGTTGAAAATAAAATAGATCTTGAGTTTTCTAAAACATTCCTACTATCATCATGCTACTACAAGTTATCATGAACATAAAAAAAAGTCTAATGCATTTTATGAACTCAAAACACTAGATCTAGTTTACTACACTAGTTTTAAATGCATGAACACTGTGAATAAGGAATATATGCATAAATCATAAGCAATAACAAAAATAATAACTCAAATAACAAGATCTATGGCATAAACGAAAATCAAAGCTACAAAAAGTTAGATCTATAATATAACTACTTTAAACAAAAAATAATAATGATACAAGAATTAACTTTAGAGAAAAGGAGGTGTTTCATTTTTGGCATCATCATCCTAAGCTTTTAAGCTTATGGAAGGTCATTTGATGCATGAAACTTCATTATACTTTACCTATATCACCTATGGAAGCTTTGAGAGGAAGATTTACTTAAAAATCTTCAAAAATATGTGTGGGAGCTCATGAAAGAAGAAGGGGGCAACTTGTGTTCTTGAAGAAACAATAACAATATGAAGAAGAAAAAAGAGGAAAAAGAGAGAGAAAAAGCTAAGGAATGAAAAAGGAAAAATGAATAAATGAAAAAGAGAGAGAAAATGAGTGTATTAAATGAATGAAAGAGAGAAAAAAAAATAAAACAAGGGCACCAATATTAAGAGGGCTGCACGTGAAATGTGAGAGGAGAGAGAGAGGGAATTTGTTTGCATTTTGACTTGAAATTGAGTTGTGTAATAAATGTATAATGTAGTTTCTTGAAGAAGGGTTGAAAGAGGATGTTTCTAATTAATTTTTGGAATAATTCAAGAGTCAAGGCAGCCATAAAGGGGGTCAAAATCTGCCATGAAGTGTCGGACAAAGTGTAGAAAGATTGAAGTGAAAAAGAAGTGATATGTGTAAGGTGTACTTGAAAGTATGAGTTGTAAAAGTACTTTCTTAATAAAATAAAATGAAATGAAATAAAATAAAATTAGAAAATTTATTCCAAATATTTGTAGCAGATTTTTCATAATTAAAATTAAATAATTATTTGAATTATTTTAGTATTTTAACAAATATGTTACCGGTATGATCAAAATACGCGAATATGGGCTATAAATGATATTTTTATAACCCGAAAAATTATAAAAAATTATTTTATGAAAATAAAAATATTTTTTAAATATTTTTCAATTATTAAATTATTTTATTTTATTTTTAGTATCGGGTTTTAAACAGAATCTGATCCCATAAAAGCTCGAACTAACTAAATTTTAGAAAAACAAAATTTTCTATAAAATATAAAATATTTATCTAAAAATATAAGGCTTTATAAGAATAATAAAATTGCGTAATGAAATAAAAATGAATAGTGCAAAAGACTAATTAATTACCAGTAGTAATGAAAATACGATAAAAAGGTTATAATTGTAACTTTTATAACCTGAAAAATTACATAACCTATATATTTGGAAATCTTATGAAATTACGAGTCTAACGGTACTATTGGTATATTTTTGATATCTCGAGCCCCGGGACATGCTTTTTGAAGTCTGTATCCAAACGGGTTCGAAATAGGTCAAAAATTTACCAATATGATATTTTTAAACAAACTTATATTACTACAAGCTATACTACACACTTAAACTACATCTCGGCCTCTAGGGTTAGGGGTGCTAGATTGCCGGACTTAGACTATTGGATTCCACTTAGGGTTTCCGGGTGATTTTCCGGTTTAGGTCTTTACCAATTTGGAAACTGATATTTTTATGTTTATACAACTTATTTAATTTGAGAAATTTATTTTTAATTTTATTTTTGTAAGTATTTAATATCTTTTAACGTTTTGCGGAATTCTTGAATTAGGTTTCATTCCCGAAAGTTAATAGTTATTTATTTTTCATAATTTGTTTTTTTGAGCTTTATATTACTCAATTTTATAAGTCGGAGTTAAATATAGAATTTGTTGTACGTAGTAGTTTTGGAATTGAAGTATGTTGAGTTCTTATTTTGTTTTTAAGGATTCTTATTTTCTCAAGATTGAGAACTTTTCGGATTCGTTCGTGATTTAAGACTAGTCGAAGTTTGGTTTTAATTTAGAGTGATTTTTAGGGTTTATTTTCGAAGTTCATCTTGGAATTATTTACTGAAATTTTTTGGGGCTTACACTCTCTGTCTCCCCTTGCAAACCGGCGCCCCCCAACCCCCTTCTTTCACCCTCATTTGTGTAATTTTTATTCAATTTATTTAAACCATTAACCCTAATTTACTCCTCTATATATACCCCTTTATACTCTCGCTCCTCATTTTTACTCTTTGATTTTTTCACTCAAAGTAAAACTCTCTCAAGAAGTCCTTCTCTTCCTTGTGTGTCGTGACCCTCCCATAACACACTCACACTCACACAAATTTATTTTTCTTCTTCATTCTCCTCTTGTTCCAAACTTTAGGTAATAGATCTTTACCCTTTCTACCACTGAACCTTATAATGGCAAGACCATTCATGAGTATTTCATCTTTAAGTCCCAATGAGCTCCTGTTAGGGACAAGAAAATACTACTACATGAATATCAAGCCATCACAAGAGTAGATCTTCTATTTGAATGTGTTTTTATATGATGATCTTCATGTTCATGCATTTAGTAGTAGGGCAAGGTAAAGATCTTGCACAAAAATCTATTTTCATGTTTTCAAACTCCATTTCATGCATCCTAAGTGGTAGATCTAGCATTTAAATACTCATATTATACTTGACATTCATGATCTCATGGATATTTTTTGTTTTGGTGCATTAATGACCATAAAGACCTTTGTCTTGTGTATATAAATATTGTAGTTTGTAGATCTTTAAGTAGATGAGACAAGAAACTCAAAAAGGAAAATTATTTATTTGAAATGATCAAATGTATTTTCTGATGGTTACAAGACCATGTCTTAAAAACCCTTTTATCAACTCTAAGACTTGTGTTTTATATGAAAAATGAGGAGTATAGGTAATAGATATCATCAAGTGACAATTTTTATAAGTTGAGATGGGATTTGCTAAGAAAAATATGTAAAACAAGGAGTAGAAATAAAGTAGGAAATTTTTGAGCTGCTTATCATTTTAAGAAATTAGTAGTTAAGGAGTAATGGCATGAAAACACTTATTTTCCAAACTCAAATTAGAAATTTTATTTAATAAATAAAGCCTTAGGGTAAAGGAATAGTTGAGCCCTAAATTTCTATATGAAAAAAATAGATTTTCTTGAAGAAATCAACCTAAGAATGAACTCTTACCAAATTCGAATTTTGGGGTAGTCCTACTATAAGGCATGTTTATAAAATGAAAAATGGAAATTTGTATAAGAAAATAAAGGTTTTAGGATATAGACTTTATAAAGATTAAATTTCATAAGAACAAATGGATTTTTCTTAAGGAAAACCCCAAAACAAATAAGGATAAACAAAATTCAATAATTCAACTAACTAAGTAAAGTAACATGAGATGTTTCCCTAGAGTAAAATTTATATAACTTCCTCCTAACAAAAATCATCAAGAATATATGTGCGTGAAGTTCATAACATCACATTCATGATAGGGAATCGTCAACATAGCATGTAGATTTGATCTACGCATTAGAAACATCATAAACATTCATGAAATCGAATTTCGGGATGGAAGTTCGCTACTGATCAGAACTGATCAGCCTCTTTCGAAATGTAAATTTTTTCAAAACTTGTTTAGGATATAATATTTAGAAAGATCTTTTGAAGTAGATAGAAATCGATATATAATTTGCGAAATTCCGAGTTAAAATGACCAAGTTACAACCGTTTTAAGTCGGACTTCCGCAAATGACAAGAATTACAAAAATAGTTGTTTTGTTTAATGGTTTAGGTTAAGTAAGTGATGAAATACTCATTAGGGTAATTCTTCCTTTTTAGGTGACCCGAGATTGACGATTCCCTTCCACCGGACTATTACTACTAGAGGATCGCTGTTCTAATGGCTGGGTGAGTATTTCTTCTCGATTTCATTTATTGTATGTGATTGTAATGATAGTTGTATTAGATTTTAGGCAATGATAAATGGATATGTATGGTGGGGATAAATGGGAATTATGTATGTTTGCTAATGATATGAGAAATTGAATATAAGAATATCGAGATCGGGTGATTAACTAATAATTGTATAGATAAATTAGGATTGATTGTCTGCAATTATTGATTGATCACCTAAAGAACTGGCATAATTGACTATTTGAAATTGATAAAAAATATGGACTCATTCATATCATATATGGGGGTGGAGCATTAGCATTGGTTGGTTGCCCATGATCCAAAAACGGAGTAAAAATTAGTTAATGGTGATCCATAAACGAAATAATGAGTTGGTTAATCGTGATCCACAAATGAAATTATAAGTTGGTTGACCATGATCCAAAACGGCATATTTTAGTAGTACCGCGGTATTCATTAATCTACTAACCCGGAATGGAGCGCGAAATTCCATTCACATATTATTTCCGGCTAGTCATATGTCTGTTGATTTCCATATGTTTTTGCATATCACTTGCCTGATTAATCACTTGCTTGTATGATATGTTATGAATGTAATCTTGGAAGTTATCACTCACTAAGCTAGTGTAACTTACATCCCTACAGTTTCTATTTGTTGCAGCATTCGTTTATCTGGCTTAGACAGAGGCACCCTACAGCTCAGGTACAGAAGATAGGCGTTTCCTTTAGAAGTTATATTCATTTCTGTTTAAACTTCCGTAGGAAACCAAAAAACTCTGGATGATTGTAATAGACCTCTTAACAATATTCTTTTGCGGGTGAATGCCCCTTAGTCTTTGTAACTATTTATATGTGTTTTGATTTGTATTCTAATGCTATTGAATGTTGATTTAAACTCTTTATTTTCATCAGTTCAAGTATTCTATTGTCGTAAAGGGATGCCTTACATCTATACAAGACTCTCGAAGGACTAAGGTAGTAATTCGTAGGTCTTATATGGCATGTGGCGGACTGTTTCGTTTAGGGTACCCTATGGGGTGTGACACAACCGAAGAACCCGAAAGCAACTGAAAGGCGATAACATTTAAAGCAAAAAGAATAGCTGAATTTGAATCTAATGAGGACAGCGATTGTGATGAAGATATCAACATGCTAATAAGGAAATTCAATAAGCTTATGAAGAAAGGTAAGAAATTAAAATTTTTTAGCAAATATAACAAATATGATGCAGGAAAAACCTTTAAGGAAAAGGAGGAAAAGAAAGAAAATAAGGAGATCACATGCTATGAATGTAAGAAACCAGGACGTATCAAATATGCATGTCCGTTTTAATGAAAAATATGAAGAAATTCAAGAAGAAAACTTGAGTAATGATGGCAACTTAGAGTGACTTGGATGAGTTAGAAGTTGACTCAAAAGCTGCAAGTGAAGATGAGGAAAAAGCCAACTTGTGTCTACTAGCTACATTTGAGGTAAATTCTAAATCCAAAACTGATATGTTTGATAATTAGATGTATACAGAAATGAAAAAGCTTTTAAAGGCTCTCAAAAAGGCTGATTTAAAGATATTTAAATTAGATGCTAAAAATAAGGCTTTGAAAAATGAAAAAGATATTTTGAGCCAAACAAACAAATTGTTTATTGATGAGAATGATATTCTAAAGAATGATAATGAAAAATTGTATATTAATTTTGATGTTTTAAGAAAAGAGAATGATATTTTGAAGGATGAAATTAAAGAATTAAAAGTAAGAGTTGAAGATTTATCACAAATTATTAAAAACATGTTCAATGAATTTAATGAAAGTGACAAAAAACTAAACATGCTCATAAATAGTCGAAGACCTACAAGTGTTAAACATGGACTTGGATATGAACATGGAAACTCATCTAATAATGTGAAAAAGACCGTGTTTGTTAAAGAAAATAAATATGTAAATACTGAATTAATTAAAAACAAGGAACATGTTAAAAAGAGTGTGAATAGTAACATCAGAGGATACTTCAGAAGGTACCTTCAATAGCATAAGTATTTATTCAGAAGGTATAGCAGAGACTATAGATATGGATATAGTATGTTACGCCCCAAAGGGTACCCTAAACGCGACAGTCCGTCACACTCAATAGCAAAGCTTAAGTATGACAACATTAGTCATCTCGAAAGCTTTGATATTGAGTGTAAGGCATACTTTCACGATCATAGAGGATAAAACTTTGAAATTAGTTGCTCAAGAAGATATTCATAATAGCAATTAAGAATGAAAATCATAAATAAGCACCTTAGATATAAAATATAAAGAGTCTTACAAATATCAAAGGGGCATTCCTTATCAAAAGATATAGTCCATCATAGAATAACCATAATAATTACACTGGAGATTTACTTAGGAGTCTAAGTCTACTTTTAGTCTTTGACTTCATCCAAAAACTCTTGAATCAAAATGGTAGTACTTGGGAAAAGTAACCTCGGGACTTCAACCACAAATACGAGTGCTACAAACGATATCTAAGAGAGGGTAAGCTTACTTTACTTGGTGAGAATTATTTCCACAAATAAGTACCCGAACAATCAATATTCAAGGAAGTTATTTAGATAAGCATATGAAATGTAACAAACACTTGAGAGCATACAATACACATGACTTACTGAAAAATCATGTGTTGAATAGATTTACCCTTCCATTCGGGGTTAGGTGTTCTGGGCCATATAGACCATTATTCGCAAATAAGATTTTTGTAGTTTTATGCAAGCCACTACTAGCAGCTAAAAATGTAATTGATTTGGGTGTCTACTCACCATTAAATTAGTTCAGGCGACCATTTGCCGTTATGTAGAGTTTCAGGCTCTATAGACCTCATTACTATGCCCTTGTCCCATCAAGTGTATAGTAATGAATGCAATGTGATTCACTACATGTTATGCATGAATCATTTTATTTAAGTAGTCATGGCATAAGATTAGATATTTTAAGAGTGATCATAGAGTTCGGAGACACATCATTCCTATACTAATCATACAATGTTTATTGGACAATTTCTGCCTTGATATGCTTAGCATAATTTCAACCATATATGTAACGCACATGCACTTCCAGTTTTATCTTTACCTAACTCTAATGATGTTAATCTACAAGCAAAAACATAAGTACAAAAATACAGAAAATTAAACTCACTCGACCATAGTGCAAACAACTTAGTCGTAGTAATCGTCGAGGTATAGGAACTCGGGCTTCACGTCACCTAAACAAAAGAGAAATACCCAAAATGAGTATTTCTTGAAATTTCTACTTAAACTTGCAAATTCTATTTCACTAAGTTTGTCAAAATTCGTATGAGGTGAAATTCCAACTTAAAATGACCATAACTTGCTCATTTTAACTTGGAATTTCGTAATTAATATACCATTTTCTACCTACTGGAAAAGACCTATCTCTTTCTAAGGTTATTTTTTTTTTATCATAAAAGATCTTTTGGGTTCCAAAAAGACGTGGTACAGATCTGTCACAAAATTCCCAGCCCTTAAAACTTAATTTTTTCCAAACTTTTTATCAACCAAAAATCCCATAGCAATCATATAAATATTTATATAGTTGAAAAATCCTTTTTAATACATATGGAACTCTTAGTATACACATGATTCTAATGATGTTGTCTTAATCAATGATTTTTCATAAAACAACTTGTCTTAGTATTTTGAAAAGGCGAAGCTTGACAATTTATTTTAGGTTGTTGGAAATAGAGTTAAAAATTTTGAGTTATTAAGTGTGTGATGTAATTATTTTTCCTTAACTCTTAAAAGATAATTTAGATTAAAAAATTTTAGTCCTTTCAAGTTATCTACCAATTTTCATTCCCTAAGTAGACTTTACTCGGTGAGTTGATTTTAACTTATTTTGAACAACTTGTCTTAATCTTTGTACTTATTAAAATGTTAGTTTGGTCTCATAAATAATTTTTTAAGAAAATTTTGTGTAATAAAGAATTATCAACCGTAAGGTTTTAAAAGATAATTTTATTCTTGCAGTTTGAAAAGAGAGTATGGATTACTTAGTTAAATTTTGACAAAATCATTGTTTATCAACATTACTAAAATCTATGATGAACTTGTCTAAAATTCTTTGGAAAGCATTTTGTTGAAATAAAATTCTAAATTTTAATGAAATTTTTCCTAAGTGATAAAATTACATTCTTATAGTGAGCTGAGCTTATTTTCTTTACTTAAAAAAGAACTTTTTATCTTTATTAAGAAAACAACAACAATATAATCATGCATGAACATGAGTTTATAGTTAAATAACATGACAAAAATATGATAAATGGAAAATATAGAAAATAAGCACATAATAAATATCAAGTATTGGAAGTCTTGGCTTGTTTTAAGGTTTTTGGATTTAGACATGGGCAAGTCCAAAAAAAAAAAAAAAAATGAAAGAAATAAGAAAATTTGTTTTGACTTGATAAGGACAAGTCTAAAACTAGAAAGATTAGTCTTAATATAATAGCATGAAATAAATAAATAAAAATTACAAGGCATAAATAAATAAATGTTAGGCTAGTAAGCTTATATACTCTAAGAAAAAAAAATATATATATACATAAATATATTTAATAACATATAGAAGTTAGATTAGAGCAATAATGACAATATAAAAATATAACAACAATAAAATAACATAATAACAAAATAAAATTATGTATATGAACAAGAACAAAACTTGAACATGGTGTTACTTCTATAACACTTATTGGTTTAGGAAACACATACTATGATCATGTTAAGTTAATGACATGGTAAAGAAATATTGGTAGAAAATTTACCTAGTATAGAAATATGAATGGTGGAAAAAAAGAGGTTATTGTGGTATGGGAATAGTGAGAAGATGAGAAGAAATTGCAGAGAGGAAATTTGAGTAGTGAATTTGGGAGAGTTTTGTTATGGTGAAAGAGTATGAAAGAAATGGATGGAGAGAGGGTATTTATAGATGAATGAGGAGGGAAATTGGTTGTAATTAAATAAAATGAAAAAGAAAAAAAATAAATATGTCTGTGCGTGGTCGACGTGGAGGAAAGGGAGGAGAGAGGGTGAGATTTGATTATTTTGTAATTTTTTTAATGAAACATAATAATGTGTAAGGTATGATATGAATAAAATTGTATGAGAAAGGTAAATTGTAAGAAATTAAGTATGATAGAGTATAAGAATAGGTAGTAGAAAAAGTATAAATAGATGAACATTAATGAATAGTGACATGAATAGTAGATAAGACAAATTAATACCGGTAGTAAAGAAAATACACGTAAACAAGCTATATATGATATTTTTAGATATCAAAAAATTATAAAACTAATATTTTTAAAATCCCTATATTATTACGAGTCTAACGGTGTTATCATATTATTTTTATTGTTCGATGCACCAGGGCACGGTTTTTGAAATATGATTACATTCGGATCCGAAACGAACTAAATTTTAACGAATTTGATATTTTTAAGCTTCCCTTTATTATTACGGACTATAATCCACAATTATCTCAAGTTTTTTGTTTAGGGATTAAGGGCGCAGGATTGTCAGATCTAAATTTACCAGGGTTTGTTATTGAGTTGTTGACTTTAGGGTTTCCAGTTGACTTCTAACTTTAGGGTTTAAGCATAAATTCTAGGGGCTTACATAGTAAGTGCTATCAAGACGAAATCATCATCAGTAGGTAAATCAAATTATAATACACCTTCCTAAGCGTGTTTCTTTTGCAATAAAGTTGGTCATATGGAAAAATATTTCTTTTACAAAAGAAAGAAGCTTAGTAAACATCAAGTTAAGAAACAAGAAAAGATGAGCTTGACTTATCAAGGACCCAAGATTGTTTGGGTTCCTAAAAAGGTTTGATCACCTTTTTGTGCACGATTGCAGGAATAAGGAGCAAAGATAAAAGGAACCTAGTATTTGGATAGTAGGTGTTCAAGCCATATCACAGGAGATGTGTCCTTGTTCACTAGCATAATATGGAAAGAAAGAGGATATGTGAGATTCGGGGATGATAGTAGAGGTAAAATTGTAGGAACAAGTACGATTGGTTATCCTCCATATTCGATTGAAAATGTTTCTTTGGTAAAATAACTAAAACATAATCTATTGAGCACAAGTCAATTATGCGATAGAGGTTATGAAATGATCTTTGAGAAAAGTAAATGTTATGCTTACAATTTTGAAGGTGTAAAATTATTCGAAGGTTTTAGAAAAAGAAACATATATTTGATTACACCTTTTAATGTGAATGTCAGAGTATTGTTTTTGACCATGAATGACAATACATATGTTTGGCATAAAAGGCTTGGTCATGTGAACTTTAACCAATCAGAAAAACTTTCTAGAAAGAATCTTGTTGTTGGCTTTACTAGAATTAGCATGAACTATGATGTTAAATGTGCAACCTATTTAAAAAACAAAATGGTTTCAATTTCTCATAAAAACAAAAGCATGATTTTAACAAAAAGACCTGTTGAATTGTTACATCCTAATTTGTTTAGACTTATAAGAACTTTAAGTTTAGGAGGAAATAAATATAAACTTGTAATTGTTAATGATTTTCAAGATTCACGAGGATACTTTTTCTAAAACATAAATATGATATTTTGATAATAAAAAATTTGCTAAACAAATTGAAAACAAGAAAGGATATTCTATTATTGCTTTAAGAATCGATCATGGCAAAGAATTTGATAATGCTTTCTTTATAATATTTTGTGAAGAACATGGAATAAATCATAATTTTTCAACACCATATACAACTCAACAAAACGGTGTAGTTGAAATAAAAAATAGGACTATACAAGAAATGACATGTTCTATGTTAAATGAAAGTAGAATAGCTGAATATTTTTGGGCTGAGGTTATTGCAACTGCTTGCTATATAATAAATGAAGTGTATATTCGAACTCATACTACAAAAAAATCATATGAACTGTTTCGTGGAAGAAAACCATCCGTTTCATATTTTCACGTGCTTAGATGTAGATCTTTTTGTGAAAAGGAATGCAAATAATCTTGGTAAATCTGATGAATGATCAGATGAAGCAATCTTTTTGGGATATTCACAAAATAGTAAAGCATATCATGTTTTTAATAAAGCAACAAAAGTAGTTGATGAATCTATTAATGTGTGTTTTCTTGATAAAGTGAAAAATGATTTTGATGATGATGTTTATGTCGGTGAAGGAAAATAATGATAATGAACATAAATTTGATAACTCAAAAACTAAAGCAGAAGATAAATCTGATGAAATCCAATCTGATAACTCAGAGACTAAAGTAAAAGGTAATCCAGAAATCAAACTTGATAAAACTAAAAGCTCAAAAGCCTAGAAGTTTAAATCATTTCATCCCTTTAGTTTCATTATTGGTGATATAGAATTAGGACCAAAACCAAATCTAAACTTGAAAATCAATTTGCTTTGTTATTTGAAATTGAACCAAGTAATATTGATGAGGCTTTAAATGACAATAACTAGATCAATGCAATATAAGAGGAATTAAGTCGATTTCAAAGGAATAATGTTTTGAATCTAGTACCTATACCTCAAAATATATTAGATGAAAATGGAAAAATTGTCAGAAATAAAGCAAGACTTGTAGCTAAAGGATATTCATAAGAAGAAAGGACAGATTATAATGAAACATATGCCTCTATTGCTAGACTTGAAGCTATATATCTTTTGCTTGCCTATGCTTGTTTTAAAGATTTTAAGTTGTTTCAAATGGATGTAAAAACTGCATTTTTGAATGGTATCAAAGAAGAAGCATATGTTGAACAATCTCTTAGATTTGAGGATACTTTTAAGCTTAAATATGTTTTTAAGTTAAGAAAAACTTTGTATAGACTTAAGCAAGCATCAAAAGTTTGGTCTGAGAGACTTAGTGAGCATCTCATTTCAAGGGGATATCAAAGAGGTACGATTAATATAACCTTGTTTATAAAACATTATAATAATGATATATTGGTTATACAAATATATGTTGATGACATTGTCACCCCCAAAGGGTACTCTAAACGTAACAGTCCGCCGTATGCTAAACGAGACTTAGGAATCACTACCACAGTCATTCAAAAGTCTTGTATTAGATGCAAGGCATTCCTTTACAATAATAGAATATATATGTAGCTAGAGATAGATAGTTTAACTTAATAGAATAAGCATAAATATATAAACCATAGATATCTCAAGATCATTTACAAAATACTAAGAGGCATTTCCCCCATAAAATAATAAGCCCAGATATTATTTTTTTTAATAACAACCTGAGCGTTTAAGGTTTCCTATGAAAGTCTATACGAAGCCAATCATAAACTTCTAAGGGAAACTCCTAACTTCGCATTACCTGATTTGGCCAGGTCCGGGGACGCAACCATATGTACAGGAAGCGCATCAAAAAGAAGCTATGGGAGGTATAAGCTACGTTAGCTTAGTGAGCTTCACTTTCAAAATTAAATACTCAATCCAACAAGGAGACAAGCAAGTTATATTAAACAATCATATGAAATGCACAAGCACGTGAGCATAGAATACATAAGACTTTCTGGGAGTCCTAAGTTGAATGGATTTACGCCCTCCATTCGGGGTTAGGTGTTTCAGGCTCATACGACCATAGATTTCAATTTTACTCTCAACATTTAGTGGTTATTTCAGGTGCCCACCCACTCATTAATTATGTAGTTGATTCAAGTGCATACTCCACTTCCATTTTAATTTAGGCAACCTCGTGCCAATATCCGAGTTTTTAGGCCCACCCATTGCTTAGCTATTATGTCTTTTCCCCCAAATGTATAATAACAAATGTAATGTGACTTAATATATGTTATGCATGGACAATTTAGTTATATGGTCATGGCATGTTATTGAATTGAATTATAGGTGATTATAGAGATTTCAGACACTTCAATCCTATACTAAATCATACAAATATTTATATTAATTCTCATTTCGATATTCTTATATTCAATTCAACCAAGCAGAATTCACATGCACATTCCAATTTTTATCTTGTCCTAATTCTAATGTCACTATTATTACAAGCACAATCACAAGCATGTAATTTAAAGAAAGTGAACTCACTTGGCCATGGACACCGGTCTCTAGTAGTAGCAATTTGGAGACAAGAATTCTTCCAACTCAAGGTCACCTAAATGAAAGAAATACCCAAATGAGTATTTCAAGCCATAACTAATTCCAACCTATTAGATAAAAACTCTTAAGTTCGTAATTTTCATGGTAGATGGAAATCCCAACTTAAAACAGCAATAACTTGGTCATTTTAACTCGGAATTTCGCAAATAAGCTATCAATTTCTATCTACTTCAAAAGATCTATCTATTAATGATGTTATTCATTAGTTTTGAAAAATTTTAGGTCTTGAAAAGCTCATATCAGTGGCTAAAAATTGCATTTTCGAAATTGTTTTGTGAAACTTGCATTGTTCCTACCAACTATATTATATGTGCATGCACTATCTACAAGTTATTATCATGAATGGCATGATATGAGCTATCTATATGTATATCCTTAATGATTTTTGGTTAAAAAGATTTTTTGGAAAGCTTTTACTTTGCAACAACTTTAAGAACACTGGGTTGAGAAAAACTAGCTTTATCTCTTTAAAAATCATCCATATTTTTACTAAGATAAAGCCTTAATGACCTATATGCCTAATTCCTTCATCATTTTAATAAAATTCTTCACTTAGGGGTTGGAAGATAGATGTTTAAATAGGGGTTTTGCCTAGTGATGAATTTTGCATAATTTTAGGAAATGAAAATATTGTTTGATCTATGTTTGGAAACCTTTCCTTTGCTTTAGGTTTATACTTTGATAAAGTTCATTTATTCTTATCAAAATTAAGTATTTATTACATATATTCCCTAAGGATTCTATTTTTCTATTAATATCCTCAATTTGGTATTTGGAAATAGGTGTTTAAATTGGGGTCGTTTCTAGATCCGAATTTTGAAACTTGTGTTTGAGATTTCTTGTGTAAACTCATTTCATCTTTCTAAAATCAAGTCCTAACCAGACCTACTAAAAAGGCTTCCATTTATTTAATAAAACTCTTATTGTAGGGTTGAAAAATAGGTGTTTACTTGGCATTTCACCCTAGTTACGAATTTCAAGTTCTCATTGGGGTCGAAACAAGTTCTAACTTATCTTTTATAACCTTTTTCTTGTTTTGAAAATTTCTCTTAGTAAAACTAAGCTCAACTTATAAAAATCATTCCTTTATGATACCTATCCCCTAAGCTCTTCATATTTAATGTAAAAACTTCATTTTGAAGTTGGAAAATAGGTTTTTTAAATATGTGACTTTTTCCATCCGAATTTCCAAAAATCATTTTGTTGAAAACCGAAATAGATCTTGAACTTTTTAACATATTCTCATTTTTATCATGCTACTACAAGTCTTTTATGTACATAAGATAAAAATCTATGGCATTTATGGACTCAAAATAGTAGATTTACTATATTATTCATGTCATGGATGCAACTGCAAAATGAAAATTATGTAGATGAGGTCAAAGAAAGAATATATGCACAAAATATCCATAAGAACAACATTTAACAATAATATAGCAAAATAAATGTAAGACAACTTAAATATCAAGATCCACAACATTGTGATGGCAAGGATCTCATGCTCAAGTGTTTCCACATCCTAGCATAAAGCTCATGGGATTTTAGTTGAACTACGCATGTATGATCTTGCCATTACATGTTTTATTGTGGTAGGGTGTAGACCTATTACCTATTAAATGTGTGGAGTAAGAAAAAATTGAAGAAAAATTTTGTGTGAGTGTGTGTATGGGGAGGGGCTCACGACAAAGAGAGGGGAGAGAGGGAGAGAAAAACTTTTCCAAACGTTTGATTTTATGAGAAAAGAGAGAAAGTGAAAAAGTGAAAGGCTTAAGAGAGTTTATATAGGAAACAGATTAGGGTATGGGTGATTGTACTTAGTGAATAGTGTGATAGAAATCAAAAAGTAGATTAGACAATTAAATTACTGATAGTAATGAAAATACAATAAAAGGCTATAACTGTAATTTTTATATACCTATAAATTCTATAATTATATTTTTGAATTCCTTATTAAATTTTGGTTCTAAAGAGTCCTATATGATATTTTTCTATTTCCTAGTCCTGGGGACTGATTTTCCAGAACAAATCCCGATTGGGTCCGAAACAAATGAATTTCTCTAAAATATGATCTTTTTATGTTTTGATGAATTATTTAGGGTTATATTCTAGAGCTGACTCATTTTTATTTTTCCGAGTTTCGTTCTCAGGATTGTCGGACTTAGGGTTTCTAGGTCCAACTAGTCTTAGGGTATTCTTTTAGGGTTTCGGTTTCCAGTTCCAATCTCCGAAACCGAGTTCAGGTTGCTAAGAAAGCGATGGCTTACAGACATAATATCCGGATCAACTACTAAAAAATATTGTCAACGTTTGGCAAAGCTTATGTAGGTATAGTTTGAAATGTCCATGATGAGTGAATTGAACTTCTTCTTAGGATTGCAAATCAAACAAAAAAAAGAAGGAATTTTTGTTCACCAAGAAGAATATATTAAGCAAATATTGACAAAGTTTGGATATGAAAATACAAAGGAAATTTCTACTCTAATGAGTCCTTCTATCAGGTTAGATCTTAATTCTTAAGGAAAGAAAGTGAATGAAAAAATTGTATAGAAGTTTAATTGATTCTCTTTTTATATTTGATTGCACAAAGATTGGATATTTTGTTTTTTTTTTTGTATTTGTGCAACATTTTAAAGTAGTCCAACTAAAACATGTTTAAAAGCTGTTAACAGAATTTTCAAGTACATGCATGCACTTAGGAATCTAGTATCCCAAAAATCAAAGTTTTGAATTAATTGAAACTTAGATGATGATTATGCAGAATGCAAAGTGGATAGAAAAAGTACTTCGGGTACTTGTCAATTCTTAGGAGATTGATAAACTCATATTTTACTCAACTTTGCAATAAACAAATCATGTTTATCTATTATAGATTTTATAGAAATCAAGTGGAATTGGTACTTAAGTGTTTTTAAATTGTTAATCCAGGTCATGGAGGACTTATATGACAAACACAAGCAAATTGTAGAAGTATTGTGCAAATTTGGACAAAAATAGATTGTACACTGGCAAGTCTGCAAAGAACGCCGCCGGCGTTTAATAGAAAAGAGGCGGCCTTCAAGAGAATTGACAAACGCTGCCGTTCAATGAAGAAATCCAACCAGTGTTCAAATTTTCATACATACATCGACAAAATCCTTGGCTAAGCCGCCGGCTTTGAGCCAGTGTTGCACGCAAACAGAATGCAAATTATTAGAGCCGGCCTTTACACCGCCAGCTTTCACAAGGAAAAATCAAGCGGTTTTTGACTTTTCATTGTACGCCGACAACTGGAATGGTTATGCCGCCGGTGTACATTCAAAATTGCTCTCGGAAATTAATTTTCACATTAAAGGCCGGTCAAATTTAATTAAAGGCCGTTGGCCTTTAATGCCAGTGTAACTCCCCTGTAACCCTTTATATAAATTCATCATGTTGTCATTTGAAAAACAAGAAGAAACCCTAGGCACAAAAATCATTATATTCCTTTTTGCTCCTAGATCTAGAATTAGGGTTTGAACACTAGTTAAATTATCTTATTGATTGAATAAGGATTCCACACCGGGATTCAAGCGGAAAACATTGTTTGGATTTGGATTTCAAGAACAAGATTTCTTTGACAGGTGATTTTGTTCTTTTTCGCATATTCAAATGTTGGATGATATTTGATGCTTGATTCCTTTGATCTTAAATTGGTTTTGAGTTGTTGATCTGATTCATATGATTGATGATTTTTGTTGTTGATTAAATCTTTGTTCATATTCGGATTGCTGGTGATTTTTCACAAATCATGTATTTTATATTACATATGGAATTCATGATGGATTAGGATTGCAATTGGGAAATTCTCTTCTAATTGATATTGTGAATATCTAATTAGGATTTGAAATCACATAGAGATATGAAATTTGAATTCTATTAGGGTTTGGTAAATTACATAGATTTGTCAATTTATAATTTTTCTAGGAATAGGGAACATTGATTGGTAACTTTAGGATAATAGTTCACTTTGGAAGAAGGGATTATTATCTGGTGCTTATTTGATTAAAATACTAAACCCATTGACAATTTGGATTGGTAATTGTATTTCTAATCAGTAACATACATTGGTTGATTATTCAGATCTGTTGGCTCATAACTTAATCAATTCAAAGGTGTTGGAAATCCAAGATTTTTAGTAGTTTAGTTTTATTAAAAGAAAATACAAAAATAGAAACATCTTTTGATTTGCCTAGCTATGAATTGGACTGATATAGTTGATAGCTAGTCCTCACTCTCTGGATTCGACTCAGTATTCACTGTAACTTTATTACTGCACACACACCCGATACACTGTCAGTTAAAGATCTGCTCATTTAAAGGAAATTGAATGTAACTAAAAAGAGTTTTAAAAAGCACATATAGAAAAACCATGATAAAAGATAAATTAGTTTCTTAGTCTTCAAAGAAACAGAATTTAGTTGCTCTATCAACAGCGGAAGCTGAATATGTTTCAATTGGAAATTGTTTTGCATAAATTCTTTAGATAAAACAACAATTACAAGATTATGGATGGAATTATAAAAATATTCTTATAAAATGTTATAATAAGAGTGTAATTAATTTAACAAAAAATCCTATGCATCATTCTCGATCAAAACTTATAGAAATTAGACATCATTTTATTAGGGATTATGTAGCAAATGGAAATATAAATATCGATTTTGTTTCTACTGAAAATCAATGTGTCAATAATTTTTACAAAACCTTTAGATGAAAATAGTTTTGAATTTTTGAGGAATGAAATTCTTACGTGCAATCCTTTTTAAATAATGTTTTTATTTTTGCACGTGATTTTTTTTTGTGAAAAATAGTAATTAAACAAAAATTGTGTTTTTTTAATCTGTTTTTTTATTTTTTTTTGTCTTTAAAAATTGCGCCTTTCTCTCTCCTCTAAATCTATATCTACCTATCATAACCGTATTCAAAAATATCTTTCTTCTCTTTCAAAAGAATTGAATCATCAATCATCTCTTCATTGAAAACCCTAAAATAGCTCCTTGAAAATCCTCTCGTTTTGCTCTAAAGGATTCAAATCCAAGAAAATTCTAGAACCTATCAGCATTAGAGACAAAACCTCTAGTTTTGATGAAGTTCTTCCCTTTAATGCACAAGACGGAAAGACAAGGGAAGTTAGGTCAAAAAGGTGCATGATGACAATGTGCATATGGAAAATGTCGAACAAAGAACAGAAAACAAAAGAAGTGAAAAAGAGAAAGAAGATAATTAGAAAAAGGATGACAAAGAAGGTTCTAAAGGGAAGGAAACGGAGCCAAACCCTGAGTTAATGGTTGACTCAGAGAGTTCAATAGATAAGACACCAGAACAAAAGAAGAAAAATATCAAAAAAAGGAAACTTTCTCCAAGTTCAGCTAAGGAAACAACAACAGCAAAGAAAAGGAAGAGTCTTTCTAACAAGGTATTAGAGTGTGCATTTGTTGATTTTAAATTTTTCAAGTCAAATGGTTTTTTTTTTTTTTCTAGAATTGTTGGCTGAACCATTTAGGATGTAAGAACCTATGTGATGTTACTGATCTTGTAGATGAAGCTTTGATTAGAGAATTTTATGATAATCTGACTTTGTTAGAAGGGCTTGTTTTGAAATAAAATTTTTTAGGAAAATCTGTAAAGATTAGCATGAAGGATTTAATAGATTGTTTTGGGATGAAGGATAAAGAGAATAATGAAAAGCTTTTTAATTCTCACAAAAGCGATATTTTTAAAGATATCAATGATGGAATCGGAGAATTTAAAGAAAAAGATATCTTTTTTACTGAGTTTGAACTGATAGTGAGAATATGGCATAAAGTTGTCATGGGTTGTCTCCTACCCAAGAATGTTGCCATCACAATGTTGTGGACTTCTGACAACATTCCGAGCGTTTAAGGTTTCTTAGGAAAGTTTATACAAAAGCTAAACATAAACTTTTAGGGGAAACTCCTATTCTCGATTTTATCTGAGTTGGCCAAGTCCTGGGACGCAACCATAGGTACGATAACTGCAACAAAAAGAAGCTGTGGAGGTATAAGCTATACTAGCTTAGTGAGTAAATACTTCCAGAATACACATATCCCACAATTACATACATACAAACAAGTTGATGTAAATCATCCATATGAAATGCAACAACCACATGGGCAAACAAGCCATATGATCAACCGGAAATCATATGTTGAATGGATTTATGCTCTCCATTCGGGATTAGTAAATTAACGAATCATGTGGTACTACCTTGAATTACTGTTCTGTTTTATGGCTCACGAGTAACCCATCAACTGTACCTTTTTATAGCTCACGAGCAACCCATTTCATTCACACCGTTTATGGATCACGGAGAACCAACCATGATTAAATGCACCATCCCCATCGTGAAGTGATTATGTCCATATTACTTGTTAATCCGAGTAATTATTAATTCAATTTCATAGGTGACCAATTAATTTGCAAACACTCATACTCATGGCCTATGGACATAAATCAATTAATCCCCCGGTTTCAATATACTTGGCACATTTTTTTCAACACATCAAGATAGCATACATAATCCCATAATTACCCATCATGCATTTCCAATTTTCATCTTTACTTACCATTCTAGTGCAACTATAATTTACAAGCACAATACGAAATAGTAAATAGGAAATATGACTCACTCAACTATGGACATTGGTCTCTAATCATAGTAATCCGGGGGCAAGAATTCCTCCAATTCAAAGTCACCTAAACAAAAAAAAAAAAAAATACCCCAATGAGTATTTTAAACCATAACTAATTCTAATTTATTAACAAAAACTTTTAAGTTCGTAATTTTTGTGGTAAATAGAAATTCCAACCTAAAACGGCTATAACTTAGTCATTTTAACTCGGAATTTTGCAAATAAGTAGTTGATTTCTATCTACTTTGAAAGATCTATCTATTTATGATGTTATTCCTAAGTTTTAAAAACTTTTAGGTCTTGAAAAGCTCGGATCAGATCTGATTAGTAGCTAAAAATCGCATTTCCGAAAAATTGTTTTGTGAACTTTGCATTGTTTCTACCAAGTATTTTATATGTGCATGCAATATCAACAAGTTATTATCATGAATGACATGATATGAACCATCTATAGGTATGTCATTGATGATATTTGGTCAAAAGAATTTTTTAAAAACTTTTACTTTGCAAAAATTTCAAGAATACTTGACTTAGAAAAACTAGTTTTATTTCTTGCTAAATCACCATTGTTTTTGCTAAAATAAAGCCTTAATGACCTATATGCCTAATACCTTCATTATTTTAATAAATTTCTTCATTTAGGAGTTGGAAAATAGATGTTTTAGTAGGGGTTTTGCCTAATTACGAATTTTACAAAAATTGTTGGTGATAAAAAAAATAGAGTTTGATTTATGTTGAAACCTTTCCTTTGTTTTAGAAGTATTCTTTGATAAAATCCATTTATTCTTATCAAAATTTAGTCCTTATTACATCTATTCTCTAAGGCTTCCAATTTTTCTATTAAATCCTCATTTTGGAATTTGGAAATAGGTGTTTAAGTGGGAGTCATTCCTAAATCCGAATTTTGTTATTTGTTTTTGAGATTGTTTCTTGAGTAAAACTCATTTGATCTTTCTAAAATTAAGTCATAATCAAACATATTCCTTAATGCCTTCATTTCTTTAATAAAACTCTTGTTTTGGGGTTGGAAAATAGGTGTTTACTTAGCAAATCACCCTAGTTATGATTTTCAAGTTCTTGTTGGGGTTGGAAACAAGTTCTAACTTAACTTTTGTAACCTTTTTCTTGTTTTGAAAATATTTCTTAGTAAAACTTAGTTTAACTTATCAAAATCGTTCCTTCATGATACCCATCCCATAAGCTCTTCATTTTTAATATAAAATCTTCACTTTGGAGTTGGAAAAGAGGTTTTCAAAATAGGTTTCTTTTTCCATCCGAATTTAAAAAAATTATTTTTGTTGAAACTAAAATAGATCTTGAACTTTTTGGCATATTCTCATTATTATCATACTACTACAAGTCTTTTATGTACATAAGACAAATATCTATGGCATTCATGTACTCAAAACAAATAGATCTAATGTTACCATTCATGTTATGTATGTAAATGCAAGATAGATATTATGAAGATGAGGTTAGTAAAAGAATATATGCACAAAATATCAATATGAACAATATATAGCAATAATATAGCAAAATATAGTAAAAAACTTAAATGTAAAGATCCACAACGTCGAACCCGAAGATGGCATGATGGAACCCCGCTTATAGGAATGCTTATGAGAAAAGTGAGTACTCCCTTGGTCGCCGAAGTGTATCTTGGGAACCGACCTTACAACATGCCTTAGAAGTGGATTCCCCTCGATCGGATGTTGTTCTCTAAGGATGATGGAATACTTGGAAAAAATGTAATTGTCGACCTACCTGAGAGGAAAGGAAGTTGTAAGGAAAAAGAAGAATGACTGTGCACCAATACTTGCGCAACCTAATAAAGAGGCCAAGGGGCTCATCAAGTAGAAACCTGGGTGATGCACCATCCCCGTGAGGTTTGGCAAAAGAAAGAAAGAAGGATGAAGAAGGAAAGAGGAAGGAGCAAGAGTTTGACCCGAGCTTACCCACATAGTCTAATAGAGAGTTTTGTAAAAAGCCTAGAATGTTAGGTCGGGTAGATTAGATTTTTATGCTTTATGGGAAGGTGTTGTTTGTCTTTTTCCTTGTAATGTTGTTGCATGGTGTTATGTTAATATTTCCTTTATGTAAGGGTCTTGTACCCATTTCTTATTTTAATGAAAAAGTTTTATGTGGATTTCAACCTCAATTTAAATTTCCTTAACTATTTCATAAATTTTCATTTCAAGATTATAATTATATGCGATAAATTTTCGTGATTTCCGTTATATCCGTTTGAAGACTTAATAAACCTATTGAAAAGATTAAGCTCACAAAAAGTAAAATCTAAACAGCCAAAGAAGAGGGAGAAGATGCTAAGAGCAAAGTGCATCAAATCATCCTGAGGAAGAAGCAAACCAACCCGTTGCACCTCCACAAAACCCACCCGTTGCTAACTTGCAAGTAAACTTGCAAGCTACACTTAGACAGCTAGCACAAGCATTAAAAGCTCTAAGGCAGAATGTGCAAGCACCTACGCCACCTTAACCATAACCCGTGCCACAAGCTTCAATAGAAGTACCTACCTCGGGAAGTGCACAATCTCAAACCGTGCCTTTGCTGCCACCGCTACCACTCAGGCCATATTGAAACTCTTTACTTGAGTTCTTAAGAGTAATCGGTATTTTGATGGAGCTTTTAGGAAGCCAGATGAAGCTAAAGATTGGTTAGCCAGGATTGAGAGATCATTTGATGCCTACGAATTGCCCCATCATTTGAGGATCACCTTTGGCACTTACATGCTTCGTCCCAATGCCCGAGTTTGGTGGGAGTCTAAGAGACGAGAGTTGATGCCACCCGTGACATGGGAGATGTTTCGATAAGAGTTCCTGGAAAACTATTTTCTTGGAAGTCTGAGGGTTCAGTATAGTGCCGATTTTCTGCATATTGCTCAAAGGGAGAGGATCGTGAAGCAGTATGAAACTGAATTCAGTCGATTGTTATAGTATGTACCGGATTCCTATAAGTATAGTGAAGAACTCAAGAGATAAGTCTTTTTAAGTGGTTTGGATGAAGAGTTGCGCGTTAAGTTGGAAGAGTTTGATATAAGATCTTTTAGAGAACTAGTTGAAAGGGCTCGGATTGTCAAAGGAGCCAAGAAAAGGAAGGCAAGAACTGTGGAAAAGAAAGCACTTGTCTTCGGATGAAGATTTCATGAAGGGTCAAGCTCCATACACCCACAAAAGAGGTTTCGACCTATTGGCAGCTTCAAAGGGAATGCTAATAGTGGAAAGTTCACACCAAAGCCCATTAGCTGCTGGAAGTGTAAGGGGACACACTATCCAAGGAGGTGCCCCCAACTGCTAGAAAGGTGTTATTTCTGTGGAAACCTAAGTCACAAGATGCCCGAGTGCTCGAAGAAAGCAACAAATACTTGCTATATTTACAAGCAAGTTGGGCATTTTGTCAGTGAGTGCCCTCAGAGGAAGAATGCCCTAGCTAGATCATCCGGTGGATCTACCCCAGAAAGGTCCATAAATGGAAGCAGAAACAAGAATTGAGCTGGATCATCAATGTTCGGATTCTGTATTTATAATATGGAAGGACAATGGATGTGTGAGGAGATGGGAGAGGAAGGAGTAGAGTTGGCCGCCTTCGAGGAGCATGAGGACTTCAGCTATGACCTGGTCACAAGTTAGCCTTAAACCTTGAGTTGTTTTGTTCTTTCTTTCATACGACATAAGAGATAGCTATATGTATGTAAGTTGTAGATTTATGAATAAGTAGGATTGTGGAATAGGAGTTTAGTAATCCCCCATGTTAAAACGTAGGAGAAATACAAGTAGCTCATCAAATGCTTATGCCCTTTTTTATTCTAGAGCAACTCATTCCTTTATCACGCCTAGCTTGGCTAAGGAATTTGGACTACCTATAACAGCAATCACCTCTTGTTTTAGGATAAAAACCCCTACAGGAAGTGTTGTGACAATAAAAGAGATGTTAAGGAATTTTCCATTGATGATACAAGGATATCTTTCCAACTATGATTTCATAGTGATGGAAATGACTAAATATGAAGTGATCTTAGGTATAAGTTGGTTATCTCTTACCAAGGCTAAGGTTGATTGTCGAAATAAGAAAGTGGAATTTTTGGATCAAGAAGGAGAAAAGGAAACGTTTGTTAGAGAGTCGATGATTTCAAGAGGAAAAGAATTGTACTCATTTGAGTTGATAGAAGGAGAAGACAATGGAGTCGATAGTTACATTGATAATAAGAAAATGGAGAAAGAGGAGCCTATTTTGGAGAACATTCCCATTGTTAATGAGTTTTTGGATGTTTTTTCGGAGGAGTTTCCTAGATTACCACAAAAGAGAGAGATCGATTTCAAAATCGAGTTGATGGCAAACACGGAGCCAGTATCGAAGGCACTATATCGTATAGCACCCATGGAGCTCAAGGAATTACAAAAGCAGCTACAAGAGTTGCTAGACCAAGGATTTATTAGACTAAGTGTCTCACCTTGGGGAGCTCTAGTGTTATTTGTTAAGAAGAAGGACAGATCAATGAGGCTTTGTATAGACTATCGAGAACTCAATAAGGTCACCATCAAGAACAAATATCTGTTGCCACGGATTGATGATCTCTTTGATCAATTGCAAGGAGCAAAAGTGTTCTCACACATTGAACAAGGTACGGACACTATGATTTTTTGGTGATGTCTTTTGGATTAATAAATGCACCAGCTGCTTTTATGGATTTAATGAACCGAGTGTACAAGCCTTTGCTGGACAAGTGTGTTATAGTATTCATCGATGATATCCTTATCTACTCAAAGACGTACGAGCAACATGAGGAACACTTGCGAATGACATTACGGATATTGAGGGAGCATAAGTTATATGCCAAGTTGTCAAAGTGTGATTTTTGGCTTGATTGGATTTCTTTCTTGGGTCATGTGGTATCAAAAGAAGAAATATCTGTAGACCTAGAAAAGATTAAAGCAGTGATGGAATGGAAACCGCCAAGGACTGTAACTGAAGTAAGGAGTTTCTTGGGTTTAGCTGGTTATTATCGAAAGTCTATGCAGGACTTTTCCAAATAGCCAGAACAATGACATATCTGACCCAAAATAATGAAAAGTTTGTATACACGGACAAGAGAGACCAAAGCTTTCAAGAGCTTAAACGACGATTAGTTTCGGCACAAATCTTAGTTTTGCCAAACCCAAAAAAGCCCTATATGGTACATAGTGACGAATCAAGAAATGGTCTTGGATGTGTGTTGATGCAAGAGGGGAAGGTAATCGCCTATGCTTCGTGTCAATTGTGACTGCATGAGCAAAATTACCAAACCCACGATCTCGAGCTGGCAGCCGTAGTGTTTGTATTCAAGTTGTGGAGACACTATCTTTATGGGCAAAGATGTGAGATATATGGATCACAAGAGCCTTAAATATTTGTTCACATAGAAGCAGTTAAACATGCGATAGAGGAGATGGTTGGAGCTCATAAAGGATTATGACCTTAGCATTAATTATTGCCCGAGGAGAGTTAATGCGGTAGCAGACAAGTTAAGTCAGAAGAACCATGGGGAAGTCGCTGCATTGCTAACCGATAAGAAGGAATTGATTAAGGAATTTTAAAGGTTAAGCATTGAGTTCATCGGAAAAGACGTGGAGATGGAGATTTCAAACTTGGTTTTGGAACTAACCTTGATAGAAAGAAACAAGGAGGCACAACAGTACAATGACGTGATTCAAAGGATAAAACAAGAAGTTTAAGAGGGGAAATACACAGATTTTGAAGTTGATGATGAAGAAGTAGTCAAGATGAAGGGAAGGTTATGTGTCCTGGATGACAAAGAGATGAAAAAGGAAATTATGGAAGAAGCGCATAACTCGGGATATACCCTGCACCCTGATGGAACAAAGATGTACCAAGATCTAAAGGGTCACTATTGGTGGAATGGCATGAAGAGAGATGTGGCAGACTTTGCGATGAAATGTACTATATGCCAACAAGTTAAGGTGGAACATCAAAGGCCAGGAGGATTGTTAAAACCATTAGTTAAACTGGAATGGAAGTGGGTCAAATTACAATGGTTTTTTGTATGTGGTTTACCCCAAACACCAGTTGGATACGATGCCATATGGGTCATAGTGGATCGACTTACCAAGTTGGCACACTTTATTCCAATGAATATGACCTATTCAATGGACAAGTTAGCCAAGTTGTATATAAGAGAAATTGTGAGGCTACATGGAGTTCCGACAGGAATAGTATTAGACAGAGACCCGAGGTTCGTATCAAAGTTTTGGACTAGTCTGCAAAAATGTATGGGAACTAAGTTGCATTTTAGCACCGCTTATCACCCACAAACTGATGGACAGTCAGAACGGATGATCCAGACTTTGAAAGACATGCTTCGACCTTGTGTTATGGAATTCAAAGGAAGTTAGGAAGTGCACTTGTCTTTGGTTGAATTTGCTTATAACAATAGCTATCATTCGACCATCAAAATGCCACCCTACGAATCCCTATATGGATGAAAGTGTAGGTCACCATTGTTTTGGGATGATGTGGAAAAGTTGATCATCGGACTCAATCTCATTCAAGATGCGGTAAGTAAAGTTCGGATTATCCAACAAAGAATGAAGGAAGCTCAGAACAGGCAAAAGAGTTGGGCGGATAAAAAACGAAGAGTTCTTGAATTCGAAATTGGAGATCATGTATATCTGAAGGTTAACTCGATAAAGAGTATACACCAAGTTCGAGCACAAGGAAAGCTAAGCCCAATGTATATTGGACCGTTTGAGATACTTGAAAGGATTGGTGATTTGACTTATCATTTAGCATTGCCACCAAATTTGTCGGGTATACATAATGTGTTCCATGTTTCGATACTGAGAAAATATGTACCAGATCCTGATAGAATCATGGAGCTTGAACTAGTACAGTTAAGGGAAAATCTTATATATGAGGAACACCCCATTCAGATTTTGGATCACAAAGTTCAGAAGCTCGGAAACAAAGAGATTTGGTATGTCAAAGTGTTGTGGAGAAATCATTCTCATGAGGAAGCCACTTGGGAGGCCGAGGATGAAATCTAAAGGAAATAACCGAGCTTGTTTGGAGAATCAGGTATGAATTCCAAGTTTTGAGGACAAAACTTTCTTTAAGGGGGGTAAGTTGTAATCCCCTAGATTTTATGCTATGGTTATATTTAAACCTTAAACCGGAAGTCAATCGAAAACCCTAAGGTTAACAAATACGCATCAAACCCAAATAGATTAGATCTGGCAATCCTGTGTTCCTAATCCCGAAGCAATAAAATTGAGATAATAGTGGATAATAGTTCGTAATAATATAATGATGCATAAAAATATTAGATTCGATAATTTTTTGTGTCTTTCGGATTCGAATGGGATCATTTTTCCAAAACCGTGCCCTATACCCTTGACGACAAATATCCTCTGATAATACCAATAAACCTGTAAAAATACAAGGATTTCAAAAATATCATTTTTATAATTTTTCGGTATCTAAAAATATCATATATAGCTTAATTACGTGTATTTTCTTTACTACCGGTATTAATTTGTCTTATTTACTATTCATAGTACTATTCTACACTATTCATTACTATTCACTTATCTCTACTTTTTCCACACTCTACCATACCTATTATCTACTTTTTATTTTTCCCATACATCTTCATTCACATCAAACTTTACTTCTTATTATTTTTAATTAACAAAAATACAAAACAAATCAAAATCACTCCCTTTCTCCTCTCTCCTCTCTCCATGTTCACGCTGGCCATGCCCTCCACACACCACATTTTATTTTTTTCTTTTTAATTTATTTAATTCACACAATTTTCACTGCAAAAATTCTATAAATATCCCCTCTCCCTTCAATTCTTTCACACACTCATTCACCTTATTAAAACTCTCCCAAATTCTCTCATCAAACACTCTCTACCAAAATTTCTCTTTTCTTTCTTTTACTACCCAAGTTTTTCTACACATTTCCTACATACATAAACACTATCCAAGTTTTCCTTATACTACCATTTCAATATTTTCATAATAGGTAAAAACTCTTATCTTTTCTACCATTTATTTCTCATGTCATGTAACTTAGCATGACTATGGTATTGTTTCTCAAAGGCTCATATGACTTGCAGCAGAAACAACATGTTCATGCTTTGTTCTTGCACCTGCCAAGAATACCGATTTCTATTATGTTGTTATTATGATCTTATATATTATTATTATTATTATTATTATTATTATTATTATTATATTATTATAGCCTAACTTCATATATATGTTACTATCTAATATATTTTAGAGCCTAAATGCTCACTAAATCACTAATGAGCTTATTACTATATTTGTTTTTATTATTGTTTTTTCTTTTCTTTCTTTTTCTTTTTTTGAGACATAGTCTCGGGTTGCCTTGATGAAGCTAAGGCTCCCAATACTTAACCAGGTTACCTTGATGAAGCTAAGGTTCTCAATACTTGACTATAATATCTTGCTTATTATTGCTATATTGCTTATTAATATTATCTTATTTCTTATCTTATATTTTCATCATCTACATACTACATGCTCATAATACATGCATCTACATAATGATATTATCTCAACTAAATTTAAAGTAGGAACTTGAAACTAAATTTTCTATTATGTAACTTGTCACTAAATAAAGGAGTTATCATCAACAACATAAAAATGGATTTATACAACATTTTCTCAAGTTATCTTAAAGTCTTCTCAAATAAAAACAAGAATAGTTTTAATAAGAAAATAAAAGAAATAAACACCTTCTTTTCATAATATGGTAAGCTAAGTCTTAGTAAAAATAATTTGTTGGTATTCAAAGTTTTCACAAAAAGCTTAAGATTAAAGTCTCTTCAAACTCTATAACAAAACTTAGAAGTAAACTAGTTTTCAAAGTTAAGATAAAATCAACCCATAAATTTATAAACCCACTTAGAAAAACAATTATTTTCGAGTTTCTAAAGAAGGAACCTATTTTCAAAGAATGACAAAGAATATAAATATGATAAGATCAAAAACAAATGATTTTATCAATAAAGATGGTTATTTTCAAATAAAATTTGCAGAGGAAATAAAAGACCAAGTTTTAGAAACAAAAAATTACTTTTAAAGAGTTAATAAACAAGAATATAAGAGGAAAAAGACTCATTCGCTAAAACCATTTTAAAGGAAAAATTATAAATAGTTATCAACAACTTAATAAAATTTTTGATAACTTTGTTTTTTATCACTAGAAGTAAAAATTTTGAAAGACCAAAGTTAAGGGAAAATTTTATTTATTTTGGAAAAAGGAATGGGAAAACAAAATAAGAATATACTCATTTATAATAATCTAGAAAAATATAAAGTTTCTTCAAAATACTTTAAAAACAAATTTGTCAAGTTTAAGTTTTATCACTTCAAGATGAATTGTTTTATGAAATTAATCATTGAGATACTACCATTAGAATTTTTTTGCATATAAAGTGAGCCTATATATACTCAATGGATTTTTCAATCATATATATATATATATATATAATATATTCTTGCCAAAGGATTTTTGGATAAAGTTGAGTTGGAAAATTGTTTTGCAAAATTTGGAAATGTTCGTTTTGAATATGTACCGAGATGTTTAGCAACCCAAATGACCTTGTATGTATAAAATAACCTTAGAAATGGATAGATCCTTTCGAGTAGATAGAAATCAGTATATAATATGTGAAATTCCGAGTTAAAATGAGCAAGTTATGGCCATTTTAAGTTGAAATTTCACTCAATGTGAATTTTGATGAACTTAATAGAATAGAGCTACAAGTTTAAATAGATCTTCTAAGAAATACTCATTTAGGGTATTTCTTTTGTATAGGTGATGTAGAGTCCGAGCTACCTTACCCGGAGGACTATTTCGACTAAAAAGCTTCTACTGATATGGCCGGTGAGTTTAAATTCTCGCAATTGTACTTCTGTATTTGCTTATAGCTTAGTGACACTAGATTTTAGGAAAAGATAAATTTTGAAAGCGCATGTGTTTTACTTACATAGTTGAAATTTTGATAAGTATATCGAGTCATGAATTGTTAACTAATCATTGTATGATTTAGTTCAGTATTGATTTTCTGCAAATTCTATGGTCACTTATAAAATGACTAATGCTATGCCATGATTACTTAAATTAAATGATTCATGCATGACACGTAGTGAGTCGCATTGCATTCATTACTATACCCTTGGTGGGATAAGAGCATAGTAATGAGGTTGAGAACCTAAAATCATAATCTATAACTTTGATTGTCTATAATTAAATGGTGAGTGGGCATCCGAATCAACTACATTTTAACTATTGGTAGGAATTGTTAACTAATCATTGTATGATTTAGTTCAGTATTGATTTTCTGCAAATTCTATGGTCACTTATAAAATGACTAATGCTATACCATGATTAATTAAATTAAATGATTTTGCATGACACGTAGTGAGTCACATTGCATTCATTACTATACCCTTGGTGGGATAAGAACATAGTAATGAGGTCGAGAACCTAAAATCATAATCTATAACTTTGATTGTCTATAATTAAATGGTGAGTGGGCATCCGAATCAACTACATTTTAACTATTGGTAGGAATCTATTTAAAACTACAAGAATATTATTTGCGAACTATGGCTTCGTTGCCGGGAATACCTAACCACCGAATGTAGGGGTAATTCCATTTAAACATATGATTCTCGAAAAATCGTATGCATTGTTTGCTCATGTGATTGCTTGCATTTCATATGCTTGATTAAATAACTTGGTTGATTATTTGAGTGTTGAGTACTTTACCTGTGGATTTAATTCTCACTAAGCAAGAAGCTCACCCCCTTACAGATATCTCTTGTAGTTTCCCCATTTATGGTTGAAGCCACGGGGGTATTTCTCGCAGGTATTACCTTTTGGCTTAAGGAGTTTTTTGAAGAAGTCAACGACTAAATGTAAACTTAGACTTCTAAGTAAATCTCCTTGTAATTATTTTGATTAGGCTTCATTAGACTATGATGATCTATATCTTTTAGCAGAGGAATGCCATTTGATGATTGTAAGACCTTTCGATATCAGATATAATGTTATAATTTACATTCTTAAACTGCTATATGAATGTCTTCTTAACAACTTGTTTCAAAGTTGGTCCTCTATGATCGTGAACATACCCCTTACACCCGATATCGAAGCTTAGAGGATGACTGAGGTAGTCATACTTAAGCTTTAATATTTAGTGTGGTGGACTATCGAGTTCAGGGTACCCTTTAGGGCGTGACAAACCACATGCACCCACCACCCTATGCTCCCTCTCCCCCCATAAACTTTTTCACTCTCTCAATTGTTTTATTTTTCTTCATTTAATTAACTACACAAAACCCTAATCTATTTTCCTATATAAACTCTTCATACCTTTACCCTTTCACTTTCTTTCTTTCTTCGCAAAAGCAAAATTTTGAAAAAACTTTTCTCTTCCCTCTCTTTCTCTCTATGTCGTAAGCCCCCCTTCCCTACACATACACATACACACTTTTTCTTCAAGTCTTCTTGTTCCAAAATACTAAATAAGTAATAGATATAGACCTCACCACAAATAAAACATGTAATGGCAAGATCATACATGTGTGGTTCCACCAAAATCTCCGTGAGCTTTATGTTAGGGATGTGGAAATACTTAAGTATGATATTCATGCCATCACAATGTTGTGGATCTTTACATTTAAGTTATTTTACTATATTTTGCTATATATTGTTCATATTGATATTTTGTGCATATATTCTTTTGCTAACCTCATCTTTATAATATCTATCTTACATTTACATACATAACATGAATGGTAACAAAGATCTATTTGTTTTGAGTATATAAATGCCATAGATATTTGTCTTATGTACATAAAAGACTTGTTGTAGTATGATATAATGAGAATATGCCAAAAAGTTCAAGATCTATTTTAGTTTTAACAAAAATAATTTTTATAAATTCAGATGGAAAAAGACACCTATTTTGAAAACCTCTTTTCCAACTCCAAAGTGAAGATTTTATATTAAAAATGAAGAGCTTATGGAATGGGTATCACAAAGGAATGATTTGATAAGTTAAACTTAGTTTTACTAGGAAATATTTTCAAAATAAGAAAAAGGTTACAAAAGTTAAGTTAGAACTTGTTTCTAACCCCAACAAGAACTTGAAAATAGTAATTAGGGTGTAGGGTGAGTTTGCTAAGTAAACACCTATTTTCTAACCCCAACACAAGAGTTTTATTAAAGAAATGAAGACCTTAAGAAGTAGGTTTGATTATGACTTAATTTTAGAAAGATCAAATGAGTTTTACTCAAAAAAATCTCAAAAACAAATCACAAAATTCAGATTTAGAAATGACCCCTACTTAAACACTTATTTCCAAATTCCAAAATGAGGATTTTAATAGAAAAATGGAAGCCTTAGAGAATAGATGTAAGAAAGACTAAATTTTGGCAAGAATAAATGGATTTTATCAAAGAATACTTCTAAAACAAAGGAAAGGTTTCAACATAAATCAAACTCTATTTTTGTATCACCAATATTTTTTTGTAAAATTCGTAATTAGGCAAAACCCCTACTTAAACATCTATTTTCCAACTCCTAAATGAAGAAATTTATTAAAATAATGAAGGTATTAGGCATATAAGTCATTAAGGCTTTATTTTAGTAAAAACAATGGCGATTTAGCAAGAAATAAAACTAGTTTTTCTAAGTCAAGTATTCTTGAAATTTTTGCGAAGTAAAAGTTTTTTAAAAATTCTTTTGACTAAATATCATCAATAACATACCTATATATAGCTCATATCATTTCATTCATGATAATAACTTGTTAATATTGCATGCACATATAATATACTTGGTAGAAACAATGAAAAGTTTACAAAACAAATTCGGAAATGCGGTTTTTAGCTACTGATAAGATATGATCCGAGCTTTCCAAGACCTAAATTTTTTTCAAAACTTAGGAATAATATCATAAATAGATAGATCTTTTGAAGTAGATAGAAATCGACTACTTGTTTGCGAAATTCCGAGTTAAAATGACCAAGTTATGGCCGTTTAAGTTGGAATTTTATTTGTCATGAAAATTACGAACTTAAAAGTTTCTGTTAATAAATTGGAACTAGTTATGGTTTGAAATACCCATTGGGGTATTTCTTTCATTTAGATGACTTTGAATCGAAGGAATTCTTGCCCCCATATTACTACGATTAGAGACTGGTGTCCATGGCTGAGTAAGTTATATTCCTATTTACTATTCCGTATTGTGCTTGTAAATTATAGTTGCTCTAGAATGGTAGACAAAGATGAAAATTGAAAATGCATGATGGGTAATTATGGGATTATGTATGATATCTTGATGTGCTGAGAAAAATGTGCTAAGTATATCGAAACCGGATGATTAATTGATTTATGTCCAGATGCCATGATTATGAGTGTTTGCAAATTGATTGGTCACCTATGAAATTGAATTAACGATTACTCAGATTAACAAGTAATACGGACATAATCACTTTACGATGGGGATGGTGCATTTAATTATGGTTGGTTCTTCATGATCCATAAATGGTATGAATGAAATGGGTTGCCCGTGAGCCATAAAATAGAATAGTAATTCAAGGTAGTACCATAGGATTCGTTAATCTGCTAACCCCGAATGGAGAGCATAAATCCATTCAACACATGATTTTCGGTTGATCATATTTATGTTGGCCCATGTGGTTGTTGCATTTCATATGGATGATTTAAATCAACTTG
This sequence comes from Combretum micranthum, assembly GCA_024138025.1. Classification (NCBI taxonomy): domain Eukaryota; kingdom Viridiplantae; phylum Streptophyta; class Magnoliopsida; order Myrtales; family Combretaceae; genus Combretum; species Combretum micranthum. The sequence continues at coordinate 95,371 of JAMXBD010001680.1, forward strand.
TTTGTATGTATGTAATTGTGGGATATGTGTATTCTGGAAGTATTTACTCACTAAGCTAGTATAGCTTATACCCCTACAGCTTCTTTTTGTTGCAGTTTCCGTACCTATGGTTGCGTCCCAGGACTTAACCAACTTAGATAAAAGCGAGAATAAGAGTTTCCCCTAGAAGTTTATATTTAGCTTTTGTATGGACTTCCCCAGGAAACCTTAAATGCTTTAGTTGTTGTCAAAAATTAATACCTAGACTGATTATTATTTTGCGGGGGAATGCCCTTCGTATTTTGTAAATGATCCTGAGATATCTGTGGTTTATGCTTATTCTATTAAGTTAAACTATCTATCTCCAATTGCACAAGTATTCTATTGTCGTAAGGGAATGCTTTGCATCTAATACAAGATGTAAAACCCTGAAATTTTCATAATTTTTATAAAATAATCCTAGAAGTCTAATACCAAAAAACCGAAACCCTGAAAATCGACCCAAGTTAAAACCAAATTCTAAATAAGATCAAACATGAGAATTCTTAATCTTGAGAAAAAGAGAACCCTCAAAACAAAATAGAAAATCCAACTATCGGTTGATTCAACATCAGTACATCAATCAAATCATCTATTCGATTCCTAACACGCAAATCAAGATGATATGTCCAAATAATGCTCGACAACGAAATATTAAGACCTTAAATTCTTCGGTGAATTTTAGAATAAAAATTTTCAATTTTCACCTAAAGTCAAACTGAGTCAACACATAACCCTAGACTCGGTTAAACGATCCCGAGAACTGGAAAATACTAAATAATCACAAACAAAATGAAATAAACCATATATGTTGAAATAGAAATACAATACTAACAAAACCCTAAAATTTTACAAATCATACGAATAAAATCAACAAGCCGAAAGTCAAACCAGAACCTTAAAAGTCAATAAAGTTTACAACTAATCATAGTGTTAAGATCCGACAATCCCATGCTCTTAAACCCTAAACAATAAAATGGAAATAATTGTTGATAATAGTTCGTAATAATATAGGGAAGCTTAAAAATATCAGATTCACAAATTTCTAGTGTCCTTTGGATCCGAACGAGATCAGTTTTCAAAAATCGTGCCCTAGTACACCGGATGGCAAAAATATTCCGTTAATACCAATAGACTTGTAAAAATAAGAAATCCAAAAATATCAGTTTTAGAATTTTTCGATAACTAAAAATTATAGATATCGCATTTATACGTATATTTTTATACTACCGGTATTTTAATTATCTAGTCTACTATTCATCTATCTCTATTTTTTCTTACTACCTATTCTTACAACCTATATACATATTTCTTAAAATTTTCTTTTTCCATAAAAATTCTATACCACATATTACTAAACTTCTCTTACACTTTTCTTCTAAAATTAATTTTTAATCACTTTTCTCTCTTTTCCCCTTCCTTTGCTGTCCACCCTCTCTCTCTTCACTCTCAATTATTTCCTTTTTTAATTAATTTAATTACATTTAATTTTCACTCCAAAATTCTATAAATACTCCATTCTTCCTTCGTTCTTTCACACAACTCATTTTACTACCAAAACTCTCCCAAAATCCCTCAACAAATCCTCCTCTAAAATTTCTCTTACCAAAACTCTCTTAAACCAATTCTTCACAAAAATCCTTCTTTATACACAAACTATGTATCATATATCACTACTTACATAATACCCCATTCATCTACCATTTCATACCGCATAAATACTTTAGGTAAACGTTTCCACCATTTAATTTATCCATGTCATGTAACTTAACATGACTATGGTGTTGTTTTAAAACTCACATGAGTAGTAAAAGCAATAACATGTTCATGTTTTGTTCTTGCACATGAAATTCCTATTTTATTATCTTGTTATTATGTTGTTATTATTCGTTATCATTATTACTATTATGCTAACTTCTTATTCATATCTAACTAAATATATTTATGTATTTATATATAATCTTTAGAGCATATAAGCTCACTTCTTATTTATTTAATTTCATGCTTTTCAATTTATTTATTTCATGCTATTTTAAGACTAGTCTTTCTAGTCTTAGACTTGTCCATATCAATTCAAAATAATCTTTTCTTTATTCTTTTTGGGACTAGTCTATTCTTAGTCTCGAGATGTCTTGATAAAGCTAAGGCTCACAATATTTGACCGAGTTACCTTGATGAAGCTAAGGTTCCCAATATTTGATATTTTTATTACTTTGCTTATTATTATTTGCTTATAGTATCTTTCTCATATTCTTATTATTTGACATGCTCATAATGCATGCATCTACATAATGATATTGTCTCAACTAAATTCAAAAGTGGAATTTTTCTTTAAAGGAACTTGAAACCTAATTTTCTATTATGTGACGTTATTAAATAATGGAGTTATTATTAAAAACATAGAAATGGAATAATACAAGTTTTCTCAAAGTTTCTCAAATAACGAAAATAGCTTTACCAAGGAAATATAAGAAATAAACACTTTCTTTTCATAATATGGTGACCTAAGTCTTAGGAAAATAATTTGTTGATATTCAAAGTTTTCACAAAAAGCTTAAGATTAAACTCTTTTCAACTCCATAACAAAACGAAGAAGTAAACTAGTTTTCAAAGTTAAGATAAAATCAACCCAAAAAGTTATAAACCCACTTAGGAAAATAATGATTTTCAAGTTTCTAAATAAGGAACTTATTTTCAAAGAATATAAATATGATAAGATCAAAAACAAAAGATTTTATCAATAAAGATGATTCTTTTCAAACAAAAATTGTAGAGGAAATAAAAGACCAAGTTTTAGAAAACAAGAACTTATATTTTAAATAAGAAATATAAGAAAAAAAGACTCATTTTCTAAAACCATTCTAAATGCAAATTTATAAAAAGGTTATCCACAACTTAATAAACTTTTGATAACTTTGATCTTTTATTACTAGAAGTAAAAATTGTAAAAGATCAAAGTTAAAGGAAAATTGACTTCTTTTGGAAAAAGGAATGATGAAAATAAAATAAGAATATACTCATTTATAATAAGTTAGGAAAATAGAAAGTTTCTTCAAAATACTTGAAAAGAAACTTGTCAAGTTAAATTTTAACACTTCAAAATGAATTGTTTTATGAAATAAATTATTGAGACACTACCATTAGAATTTTTGAATATAAAGTGAGCTTATCTATATATTCAAAGGATTTATCAATCATATATATATATAATATATATATTTACTAAAGGATTTTTTGATGAAGTTGAGTTGGAAAACTGTTTCACAAAATCTGGAAATATTCGTTTTGAATTTGTACCCTATGGTTTTGGAACCCAAAAAACCTTATATGACAAAAATAACATTAGAAATAGATAAATATTTTCGAATAGGCAGAAAACGGTATATTATATGCAAAATTTCGAGTTAAAATGAGCAAGTTATGACCATTTTAAATTGGAATTTCATTCTATGTGATTTTGACGAACATAGTGAAATAGAATTAGAAAGTTTAAGTAGAATTTCTACAAAATACTCATTCCGAGTATTTCTTTTGTCTAGATGATGAAGGATACAAGATTACCCTTCCCGATGATTGCTACGATTAAGAAGATTGCAAAATGGACGAGTGAGTTATTCCTCTTAATTTTGTTACCTTGCTTGTGCTTGTAAAGTAGTGGCATTAGTATACTAAGAAAGATAAAAATGGATACGGATGGAGAATTCGGGAATATGTAATGTGATTCTATACTTATGTGTGAAATGTAAATTAAGAATATCGCAACTTCAAACTGCTTATTTAAGTGTTTTGTTTACTTACTTATATGACTACTTATTGTTTGTTAAATTGATTAATCGCCTCCCTTAATAAACCTTAATAAGGTTTGGCTTAAGAAACATAAAAGGCTCACGCATAGCATCCATCGAGTTACATTTCTTTCTGAAAGCTGCTACTCCTACACATAGAGTCGGATTGGTTGTTATCGTGCTGGGACACAGGCCATGTTCCTTCTTAGAGAATCCAAATCGCTCGGGAAACACGACTTTAGGTTCGGAGCCGAGCCAACCGAACGCTTTGGATGGGGACCTAGGGACTAGCAGTAGAAGGTCAAGGATCTTCATAAAAAATTCCCTAACTTTGATACGAAGGGGTAAATCCGTTCTATATATGGTTTCCAGATAACTATATATATTTATGAAATCACATGATTATTGCATTGTATGCATAGCATATGTGTGAAAATTTAAATGAATTTGTTTGAAACCATGGTGCGAATGAAAATGAATACCTCACTAAGCTAGTTGTAAGCTTATACCCTATAGATTTTGTTGAAACAAGTATGCCCATGGCTTAAATCAAAGATCATGACATTAAAGAAGTCATGGAAGAATGTTAAACTTTTATGAAGGCAATGGGAACATAGGATGAAGTCACTTTGTAAGGTTCATTATATGTAATGTATGCTATGTTAGTATTTTAGAAATTTCTAAGGAGTGTATTTATTTTGACTTGAAGACAATAGAGGGATATGCCCTTAAGAATTGTAATTTACCATGTTTATGTTTTATGATAAGTATTCTCTTTGCCTTGTTACTTAATCATTATCAATGTAAATTGTGCTACTCCGATGCATTCCCTTGGTTGTGATGTACGCCTTGTATATGATATGGAAGCCTTTGCATGACTGAGATAGTCATTCTTAGGCTTTAGTATTATGTACAATGGACTGCCACGTTTAGGGCACCCCTCGGGGCGTGATACAAGACTTTCGAATAACTGTGGTAGTATTCCTGAGTCTCATTTAATATGCGACTGATTGTTACATTTAGGGTACCCTTTGGGGCGTGACAACAATTGTTTGATGACTTGGAATAGCATGTTGATTAATGTATGTAATGTATGATCACCATATATCTGAATAAGAATTATTAGCTTATTAAATAACATGGTCATGTATTGCACGTACTGCATTATTGCATATTCAAAAAGGGTGGTAACCTACTACGTATTAATATTGGAGTTTCTTGTTAATGCTTGGTTTTTTCTAAAGTATTAGTTCTTCCATGGTTTTCTTTGTTCTGTGGGTTCTACGGGAACTAAGTGGTAACGAAGAACGCTGCTCGTAGTATCGTTTTGAAATGATTAATACTTAGGGAGTTTCTAAAGATTGTTGCAGGAAATAGTCAGCTAAAATACCTTTAAATCAAAGTGAGACGAGAAATCATTGATTTTCCTATATACTTAGTCTCTCCTGGCCAGGTGGGTCATTGTCACGCCCCGAAGGGTACCCTAAACGTAGCAGTCCGCCGCATATAATATTAAAGCTAATGAATGACGACCTTAGTCATGCAGGAGCTTCGATATCACATGCAAAGCGTGCTTCCAAGATAGTAGGAGACTCACAAGGGTATTATATTTAAGTAGATAATAAAAGCAAGCAAGAACTTATATAGATAAACATAAAACCTTCATTTAAATAATAATTCCTTACGTCATCTTAGGGGCATTCCCCCGTCTTAAAAGTCTATCAACAAGATAATAACAACTATAACACAAGCCTACTATAGAGATTTTTCCTAGAAGCCTTTGTTCAAAACTTAAATACATATAGCTTCTCCCAAAAACTCCTAGTAGCTTAAACTCTTACTAATCATACTGTAACAAAAAGCTATAAGGGTATAAGCAAACCTAGCTTAATGAGATAATTCCATCTACAAGACATTTCTATAATTCAAACAAGTATTTAAACAATCATATGAGAATGCACCAAACATATGAACAAACAAAATACACATGATTAACCGGAAATTAAGTGTAGCATGGATTTTACGCCCTCCATGTCGAGGGTTGGGAGGTTACCAGCCCATACGACCATCAATAATTGCAGATTTGCTGGCTCCTACTGGCCCTTTAGACTTTCCGACTCCTACTGGCCCATGTAGACTTTCCGGCTCCTACTAGCCACCACTACAACTTCTTCGTTTCCCCACACGAGGAAAGTAGTGAAAAAAATGTGACTCACAAATATGATATGCATGAATTAATTTCAATATATATATTTAACCAAATAATGTTAAGTTCAAGTTAAAGGAGATTAAAACAATATTCATCATATCAATGCAAGAATCACAATATAATTAACAATTTCCTCTTTCGATATTCTTAACTTATATTCAACTACTCATAAATTCAAATCACACAATTCTTTTATCTTTTCCTTAATTTCTAGTGCTACTAATTACAAGCACAAACTTCTCCACCTAAACAAGATGAAATACCCAAAATAAGTCTTTCATGAAATCTCTATTCTTGAAGATTCTAAATCTTTCTCAAAATCGCGGTAAAATCATATAAGAGGAAATTCCAACTTAAAATGGCCATAACTTGCTCATTTTAACTCGAAATTTCGCACATAATATACCGTTTTCTACCTCTTCGAAATGATCTATCTATTTCTAAACTTATTTTCATCAAACTAAGTCATTTGGGCTCCGAAAAAGTGGCAGACAGATTCACCACGAATGTTTATAAACTTGTTTTCTTTCTTTTATTCAAAGCTCATTTTGAAGAGATAGATATTATAACAATTTGTAAAACCTTTGAAATGTATATACATGCATTTATTGACTCATATCAAATGTATGAAGTTTAATGAAGTTGTCTCAAATAAAAAGTAAAGTCTTTTAAATATTTTTAGAAAGTGAGAGCTTTTGAAATATTCATTTTTATTTTGCTTTGAAAATATCTTAAGTTATTTCAAATGAGTATTTTCTTTTCCTAAATTTAATTTCCGTAATCTCTTTAAATTCCTAAGGAATGATTTTATTTTCTAAGCTTAGTTTCCAACTTTTCTCTTGAAAGTAATAACAATTCTATGTTTGGAGAAATAATTCTTTGTTTCTTGAAGTCATTTCATTTTGATGAAAAGAATTTCTAATACTTGATAAAAAGTGAAGTTTTAGTAAAACTTTTGTTTATTTAAAAAAAAAAAGTTCTTTTCCGTGTATGTTTTTGAGCTCCTCTAGATTTCTAAAAAAATTTTGTTTAAGAAAATTACTTCTCATTTCTAGAAAAGAATTCTTTATTTTTAAGAAGACATTTTCTCATTTATTTTTGTTGAGACAAAGCCATTATGTTCATGCATGAATATGAATCATAAAATTATGTAAACATAAAGAAATATAATAACTTGAAAGAATAAGCTAATAAAGAAATAAATCAAGTATTGGAACCTTAGCTTCATCAAGGTATCCCGGGACTAAGAAAAGACTAGTCCCAAAAAGAAAAAGAAAATGTTTTGACTTGATAAGGACAAGGCTAAGATTAGAAAGACTAGTCTTAAAAACAATATGAAAGTAAATAAATTGCAAAAAAAATGAGCTTATATGCTCTAAAAGATATATATAGCTACATAGATATATTAGATAGTTATAAATATAAAAGCAACATAAAAGAATTAGATTATGAACAAAAACAAAGTATGAACCTATTGTTGCTTTCTTTAACCTTCATGGTTTAGAAAACACACACTAAGCTCATACTAAGTAGATGAACATAAAAAAAAACTTGAAGAAAAATTACCTAAAAGAACTAAACTAGAGAGAACTTCTTGGGAGGAAATTCTTGGAGAGTTTTTGAGATAGTAACTTTAGTAGAAGAGAGGTGTGAAAGAAGTGCAAGTAAGAGGGGGTATTTATAGGAAAATGTGGGAGATAATTTGTGTTAATTAAACAAATTGAAAATAAAACAAATTGGGAAGAGGGAGTGGAGTGGCCAGCGCTATTTGTGAGGAGAGAGGGAGTGAAAATTTATTTTTTTATATTTTGGTTAATTAAAAGTAAGATACGAAAGACGTGAAGTTGTATTGGAAATGAAAATGCGTAAGAAATAGAGGCATAAGTTGTAAGAGTAGGTTGTAAGAAAAAGTAGAGATAGATAAATAGTGTAGAATAGTAGTAAATAGTGTAATGTAAAGTAGACATAATAATTTAAGTACCGGTAGTAAGAAAATACGCGTATAAATATGATATCTGATATTTTTAGCTACCAAAAAATTATGAAATTGATATTTTTGAAAATCTTATATTTTTACGAGTCTAATGATATATTTGGAATATTTTTACTATTCCGAGCCCCGGGATACGTTTTTCAAGAATTGTATCTGATCGGGTTCAAAACGAGTTACGATTTTACTAAACTGATTTTTTTAAGCTTCTTTGGATAATTACGAACTATTCTATCGCCTAAACTCTTTCTTACCCTCCTAGGGTTTCTTAAACAGGAATGCCAGATTTAAACGGTTATGAACTATTCTATCGCCTAAACTCTTTCTTACTCTCCTAGGGTTTCTTAAACAGGAATGCCAGATTTAAACGGTTATGGTAAACCAGGGTTTTGTTGACTTTATAAATTCGATTGACTTCTAATCAAGGTTTAATCTTTAAGTTGATTACAAAACTTCGGGGGTTTACAGTCATGAAAGTAATTGTTCTTCAATCCTAAAATTTGGGTGAAAATCTTTTTTCTATTTGGATTCTAGATCATCTAAGCTTGCATTTGAGCATATGTTTGATTGTTGCATTTCATATGATTTATTAATCAACTTGCTAGATGCTAATATGTCTGGTTATTCACTAAGCCAGTGGTTTCGCTCACACTCCTAAAGATCTTTTACGTTAACTTTACGACCATGGTTGGTTATTTCCAAGAGCATGGCTCTTGTAAGAATTTAGAAGCTAGAAGAATATGGGATCTTCAGGTTATGTTATCTATTTTTAGTCATAAGATAGTTAGTACCTGTGTTATAAGTTATGTGTTTAGAGACTATTAGAATAGAACTATGGTCTGTAATATTAATATCATATTTACTACTTGTGATGACAGATATTTACTAATTTATGTCTTATATGTGCTTATCACTTCTTATCAATACAACTAAAAGATTCTGTAGTTTGAAAATATGTTATTCTCTAAAGGTTAACTAGTAACAGTGTACAAGTGTGACTTCTGTACTACTATTAGGACACCCTCAGGGCGTAACATAAGGCGTATAAAACAACAATAAAAGACACCGGTAGGATAGTTTATGAAAGTATTTTAAAGCATGCAAGAATCTATGTAAATATTTACCCACAAAATATAGAGATATAAATTCTTTACATCAACTTGGGGCCAATCCCCCGCTAAATTCTTTAAGGATTGAAATACAACTTAGTCTTAAGTATAATTAAATAACTACCACCTAAAATATTTTAAAGGAATTTCGATCTAAGGTCCATGATTAGATTTCCCTCAAAAGCTTCCCAAAAGAAATCTTACTCGGATGTATGGAGACCTTAGATAGAGTAGCAAATGATCATGTGAGAGCAAAATCTATAGGGGTGTAAACTTAACTAGCTTAGTGAGAATATTCCTAAGTTAGCATACTCGAAACAAAATATCAAACGAGTTATAATTAAACAAGCATATGATATGCATCAAAACACATGGTTTTCAAGAACCATATGTTAAACAAATTTACGTCTTCATTCAGGGTTAGGTATACCAGCCAATACTTTTGTAAATAGATTTTGTAGATCTTATCAGCTACTACTTGCCATAAAAACCATGATGTCTTACCGGTTACTACTCTGTAAGTCTTACGGCTATTACTCACCACTTGCACATATAGCAATTATGCTAACCACTACTATTATGCACTTATCCCACCAAATGTATAATAGCTAATAAACTCACCATGTGATATGCATGAATCAATTTATTAAGCTCTTGGCATGAAATTAAATATATTATAGATGATCATACAATTTGCACACACTTCAATGTGGTAATAAATCATTTATTTTATTATTGACAATTCAGACTCGATATGCTTAATATAAATTAATCAAACATTATAATCAAAATGCACCCCATTTTTTACCTTTTCCTATATCCAGTACCACTAAATACAAGCATAATTATGAGTATAAAAAATCGAGGAAGTAAACTCACTCGCTCGGCCATGTCTTGATAAAGCACCCCTAATCATAAAGTCTTCTAGGTAGTTAGTATCCCTGTCAATGTCATCTAACAAAAGAAATGTCCAAATGAGTATTAGAAGAATTTCTACTTCAATTTTCTAATTCTATCTTTAATTCGCGGTAAGATTCGTATTGCAGAAATTTCAACTTAAAACAACCATAACTTGCTCATTTTAACTCGAAATTTTGCATATAGGTAGTTGTTTTCTACCAACTTGAAAATATCTATTTATTTCTAAGGTCACTTTTAACATTTAAGGTAATTTGGGTCTCTGAAAAAGGCATCACAGATTGGAATCTTAGGTTCCAGCCCTTATATTTTTGCAGTTTTTGAAATTCTACACTATTTGAACACTTTAAAGCAAGCAAAAATATTATTCAATTAAAATCATTTGATACTTATATTAGCTCACATCATATGCATGATTTTAGTAATATTGCCTCAAGAGTGATTTTTCACAAAACAATATAATTTAGAAGCTTGAAAAGTTAACTTTAGGAGGAAAATCTGTCTTATAAAAAGGGAATTACAAATTTTTGTTTGTGTAATGGAATATTTAACCACTAAGATCACCATTTCTACATCTTCTTAATTTCATAAAATAATTTTCACATTTTATAAACTTGGTTTTCCCTATGTGGAGAGTACTAATTTCCATTTTTTAATTTAGATGATCCTAATTTAGTTATGAAAAATTAGCTTGTTCTTGGTTCATAACACAATATTAATATGTTTAATAATATTTAAGAAAACTTTTACATGGCAAAGAATCATCAATTTTTAATCTTAATGAAAGTGTGACTAGCTAGCTATTTCTATCCTTGAGGAAGTTCTCTTAAGTGTTGTAAATTTATTTTGAAAGACTTTAGTTCCATTTTACAAAATAGGCATAATTTCTATTTTCATTTTGAAAATTTTTACAAAAAAATAACATTAATTGATGATCATGCATGCAAGTGAACACATTATTTTTGCTAAGAATCAACCTATAAACTCATGTAGCAAATATCAAGAATAGGAAATCAAAGAGCTAAATAAGGATAAGAATATGTAAGTCTTAGCTTCTTATCAAGAATTACCGAGATTGAATAAATTTTAGTCACCTTAGAAAAAAAATAAGAGACGAAAAAGAAGGAAAAGAAAAAAGAGAAAGAAAAATCATGAAGGTCTTAGATTTTAATTCAAGGCTTCCCGAGACACGAAATATATCTAGTCTCATAAATCAAGCAAGAAATATTATGGAGTCTTAGATCTTATCAAAGCTCCCCGAGACTTGAATATTCCAGTCTTAAAATATAACAAATAAGGAAAAAAAAAAAAAAGAAAGAAGAGAAAAAGAAAGAAATTTGGAGTTTTAGATCATGTACAAAGCTCTTGAGACTTAGATAATGGCAAGTCCCAAAGATAAGGACAAGTCTAAAACTAGAATGACTAGTCTTGTTTATTATAAGCAATAGATAAGAAATAAGATAAGAGCAGTAATAACAAGAGCATAATAAGATGTTATATTAGTGAGCTTTGGGCTCTCTCTCTCTCTCTATATATATATACATATACATATACATTACTTTACATAGACTTTACATACTACATATAGAAGGTTAGATTAGGAGTAGAACAAAATAAAAATATAACAAGAGTCATAATTGAATATGATATTGAATAAGACAATGAACAAAGTTATTGTTTCTATGATTTCTTCCCCAACATAATGCTCATAAGGTTTTAGAAATCATAACACACAAAGTGGTCATGTTATATTAACATGAAGAAAAGAGAGGGTTTAGTGTTTACCTAAATTTGGAGATGGAATGTAGGGGATGAATGAAAGAAAAATTTGTGAAAACACAAGGAGTGGGATGGAGAGGCTCATGGCAAGAGGAAGAAAAGAGAGATGATTTGAGGAGAAAATTGGGGGTTTTGTTAGTGTTTGAGTATATGTGTTAAAATGAAGAAGATAAGAGGCATTTATAGTTTTGGAGTAAAAATAGAAGTGAATTAAATTAATTAAAAAAGAAAGATAAATAGATAGAGAGAGAAGGGATGGCGCTGGTCATGCGAAGAGAGGAAGAAAAAAAATGTAAAAGTAGGTGTTTTAAGAGTGTAAGAATAGGTAGTAAGAAAAAGTAGAGATAGATGAATAGCAATATATAGTAGTAAATAGTAACTTGAATAGTAAATAAGACAAAGAATTTATCGATAGTAAAGAAATACGTGTAAAAGAGCTACATATGATTTTTTTTAGATGCCGAAAAATTCTATAATTGATTTTTACGATTCTCATCTTATTATAAGTTTAGATATGTTGTCGGAATATTTTTCACTATTTTGCATGAAGGGACCCTAATTTTAGAAACTGATCCATTTGGGTCTGAAACGAGCGAGTTTGCGCGAATTTGATCTTTTTATGTTAGAAGATATTATTCTAAACTATAATCCATGGTTAACTCATTTCTATTGTTTTAAAGGTTCGAGCGCAGGATTACTGGATCTAAATTCTTTAATTCTTAAGGTTAAACCTAGGTTAACTTTAGGGTTTTCCGGTTTAACTTCTGATTCTAAGATTTAATTATAATTACTAGAAAAACATTTAGGGGTTTACAAAGACTGCAAGGCACACTATCAAGGTGTGCCTTAAATCACGCCCATAGTTATACCCATGTTGACTTGAACACAGCTTTATTATAGTTAACCTTTGAGCCTATGGTCCAACTCGCGAAAAGTGATCCTATCGTGCTATTACAAAGATAAGGATTTATACAATTTAATCAAAAAGAATATGCCATGTCAGCGAATAAAATCTTCATGGTTTATGTGCCCTAATAACCTATAAGTAACATAGATGTTGTAACAGTATTGTACCATATATAACAAATTTCTAACATAGAATAGAGTAAAGTGAGAATTTCTAGTGAGAGAAACTTTTTGCAAGAAATTCAAGTTTTTTGGGTAAATTCATTTTTACATGACATTTGTTTTTGTAAACTCTGTGCTTAATTAGTAATATTTCTTCTATATTTCATATTGTTTCTCCTAAATTTGTGTATGTAATTTCAATGGAAAAATAATCATTTTAGCTTAAGATGTGAATATAAGACTTGATTCATGTGATTTCAATACCTTTTAATTGAATATTGACTAGGTACTTGTAATTAATAGTTCAAACCTTAATTCGTGAGTTTATGTGAGTACATCATGTAGATTCATGTTTGATTTCAACTAAATAGATTGAGAAATCATTCTTTTGAATAGATTTAGGCTGCTAATGAAGTTGCTTATAATCACTTAGAGATAGAGATAGTGAAACTTTTGTCACTTGATTTCAAATTCATTAAAATGGGTTTTAATTAAATGATTCTTAATCTTTATGCATATCTAGGTTACTGATAGCTTGTGAAGGGATTTTGGTAGTCTAATATAGACATAGAGTTCTTGACCTTGAGAGAGGCTTTAACTTACCTTAGTGAATCTGATAGTATAAGTGTAATATACAAATAAATGAGTTATTAAGAAGGGTCAAAGTGTTAAAAGATATTAAATAAGAAGGTTTTATGGCCAATGTATAAATATAATTGTGTTGTGTGCACATAATAGAGTAGTTGAAAATGGATTTTGGGCAGAGTGTACACTAACCTCAATGTCGTCGACGTCGTGACGACGTACTTGTGAAGACAAATGACCCGAAAGCTTACACTACGTTTCACCGCCAGTTTTATCGTTCAGTCGCCAAGGATACCACCGGTATACGTTTAGAAACTATCGGCGTATGTGTTGCATAGAAAATGAAAAGTCACAATCCTTTATATATTCTTTCTTTGTTTATCTTCAAAACAAAAACCCTAAACTTAGATACTTATCTTCTGAAGTGTTCCTAACCATCAAGAGAAGTTGGTATTCCAGCTCAGGTAATTGAATCACTAGATTTGTTCTAGTTTCATTGTCTTGAAGGAGAATTTGAGAACATTCTTATCGGATTTGGATATCTAGTTCCATTGGTCAAAGGAGATCTTAGAAGATTGGGTTCAGGTAATCAAAATCATATCTTTCCTTTAGAATCTTTTCAATCTATGAATTATCTTAGGATTTTCTGTTGTCTTGAAAGGGAGATTTAGAGAAAACCTTAGATTTTGAGGAGATTGAGGAATTTGTTATTTAAGGAAGATTTCTGATCAAATTAGGTAAGTATTATATGTTGTTGATCTTTATAGTTTGATAAAGTAGTTTTCTTTTTGGTGAATTTTGATTTATTGATTCTAAAAAGAATTCTAGGGTTGGAGAAGTGATTGAGGAGATCTGTTGAATTGAAGGATTTTGGTATTGTAATTAAGGAAAAAGGTATAGATTTGATAATTATGTTGAGATTTGGGTTTTAGATGTAAATGGAATTAGGTCTATCCGATGGGATGTATTTTTGAATTTGATCTGTTCATGTTATCAGGTTTTGATGAATTAGGAGTTGTGTTATAAAAGCAGATTTGTGTGATTTAGAGTACTGTTCTTGGAATTTGATATAGGTAAGACTTACCTTATTTGTTGTATGTGCTTGTAGGTTTAAATCTTCTTGTGGTATGTGTGTAGGGTTAGGATATCGAATGAATCTAATTTTATATGACATATTAAATCGTTTTGTTGTTTATGATTGGCTACGTTTTGTAAAGACCACGTAAAGTGTAATACTAACGCTGGCAACCTGATGATCTATATATGAAGTTGTCTCGAGTGGACTCATACATAGAAATGATTCTGGTAGATTAGGTTTTGGCAGTATGGCCACCGGTGGTGGATCTCATCCAACACTAATATATGTATAATTACCTATTTTATATATTGATTATTTTCCAGGAGTCATGAGATACTTCGGGTTCAGAACTAGAGTACTATGGTTTTGAACTGTGTTGCTTATCGGCTAATATAGGATAAGAAATGGTGTTTGTTGCATTAAATATAGTTGCATCTGATTATACATGTTGTGTGTACATATGCATTTGTATGTGGTTTGGCGTACTGGCCATTTTCACTCAATCTTTTATCATTTTCAGGAGCAAGTGAAGATCCAGTTATGTTTGCCCTATCTGGATATGATATTTATGTAGATGATGGGGAAGACACTAGTGGAATGAACTATTCGGCTGACTTCTAGACTTTTATGATTTCTAAAAATAAACTTGGATGATTATAGAAAGTCTTGCAAACTTTCTTTTATAAACTTTGATATTTGTTTTAAGTTTTATTTAATGATTTGGAACTATTAGTTATGTTGGCTTTGTTTTATGCCAATAAGGTGTTTCCTTTAAAGAATTTGTTTTATAAGATAATTTAAACAGGTACCTTTTTATGTGGGTTTTGGAGCTTAATAGTAATGTTTACTTGTTGTATAGTATTATTTAGCCTTGATGTGTTCTTATAAAGAGAATGACACGTGACAGGTTGTAATGCTTTTATGTTAGGGCGTTATAATAAGTATACTCAGCAAACAACTTGTTGAGTTTGTTAAGAAATCACATAATAATGACTTAATGAAGCAAATTTTAAGCTCCTTCTGGCATTAACAGACTTATCTTACAAATTTACCCTAAAAACATGTATATATTTAGAAAGGATAATGACAAAAATGGTACATGAATTTTCAGAAAAAGAACAATTAGGTATCTAAAGTTTGATTTTAAACAATTTACTACCTAAAAAATTTTTTTATTGATTTTTTCATACCTAAAGTTTGGTTTTAATAATTTTGATTCTTGAGGTACTTATGGACCCGTGCCAAGTCCACCAAAGAACAGAAAAGCTTCTACACTTAAGCCCACTATAAAACCCAAAGATAATAGAATGCAATTTCACCAACCTATAAAAGAGCCATAACAAAAAGTTATCACCTAAAAAATTTTCAAAAAAGAAAACTGTAAAAAAAAAAAAAACAATAAACCAATTTTACGATTGAGATTATTGCAAAAGGTAATAGACTTAAGTTTAAGCTACACATGAAAACTTGGGGAAGAGAAAAAGTAGTGATGCAACCTCTTACGAATGCAAAAAATATGTGGAGGCCAGAAAAATCAGATCAAGCTCACTGAAAAAAATATGTACAGTCGTGAAAAGAGGATTAAATAGATTCACATTTCATCATTTATTTTAGTGTCTAGGAGCTGACCTTCGCAAAGTATTTAAAAATAGTAATAAGGAACAGGAGATGTGCTTGCGTCAAATGCCGTATTAAGTTATGCTCATTCACAATCTCATCAATATGGCTTCTACTACTATTTCTAGAGAATATCCTTTGTACAAATTGCACCTGAGTCATGAGAAAGATATATTAGAAGATTCTGCAAGTTACCTAAAATAGGAAAGATATATGATGACTACTAACCCTGAAGATGCACCTAATTAGCCTAAGTATGTGCTAATGAGAATTGTCTTTGGGATCTCAGTTTCCATCAATGAGATAGAAGTACTGCAAATTAAAGTTGGTCAACCTTGAAGTATGCGGAGTCGATATAGAGATGGTTCACTCCTAAGCACGAGACTTTGGATGAATACATGAATAAGATAACGAAGACTACGACCGATTCAATGACCTGAAAATTGTATAAAGAGTCCATCAATGTTGTTGGCAGAACAAATAAGTTTAGCATATATATAGTTAAAAAAAAAAAACTTCATTCATTTGAATATATCGTTTGAAACTTTTTTTTGCTTTTGGTTTATAATTTTATCCATCTACCGAACCATATGTTGCTGCTCAATCACCTGCATTAACAACAAGATTATATACATATTTATATATGGCACTAGAGTCAACAAAATGGAACCATAGGACTCAATCTATGGACCTTTTAGCTTGAACCTTACATAAACACGGATGCAGATATTGTTGCAACTCGAAGGGCTAATGACTTTTATAACCTTGGTTTGTAAAGCCTTTGGTTTATGGGAACTATCCTAAAATCATGAAGAAGAGTGAGAGATCCAGACTTCCATCCTTGATCGTCCTAAAATTTAAAACATTACAATAGAAACCATGTCACACCCCAAGGAGTACCCTAAACGTGGTAGTCTGCCACATACAGTATTAAATATTAAGAACGACTTCTCGAAATCATGGAAAAGGTTTGACACCATATGTAAGGCATACATCACAACAATAGAAGACACCAGTGCGATGTATAGTTTGAGACAGTACACATGGCATATAAGAATCTAAATAAACATTTATCTTCATAATCATAAAAATATGGTCTTTACGTCATCTTAGAGGCATTTCCCTAATAAATCTCCAAGGATCAAAATATAATCTTAGTCTTACGTATAATAAATAGTAAAACCGAAAGATTTCAAAGAAAATCTATTCTAGAATCTTTAAATTGATTTCCCTCAAAAGCTTCCCAAAAGCATAATCTTACATGGAAATATGGAGACCTCAGGGTTATGAGTAAATGGTCCTGCGATAGCAAAAATCTATAGGGGCATAAGCTCAACTAGCTTAGTGAGTATATACCCGAATTAACGTATTCGTAACATGAAAATCAAACAATTTATATTTAACAAGCGTATGAATGCATTCAACCACATGAGCAAGCAATACGTATAATCAATCGAAAATCATATGTTTGAATGGATTTATCCCCTTTATTCAAAGTTTGGTGTTTGAGGCCCCATACGACCGGATTTTACAAATAAGTTATGTAGTTCTTTCAGGCTCATATTCGCTCGAATTTTAATAGTTCTTTCGGGCTCCTATTATCCCATGCAGGCTTATGGGCCCCTGCGAAGCCCACTACCATACTCTTGTCCTACTGTAGGCATAGTAGCGAATGCAATGTAACTCACTTCATAATATGCACAAACCAAATTAATTTATTCCTTGACATGTGATTAAGGCATTTTATAGGTGATCATAGAATTAGCAAACACTTCAACATGGAAATAAAACAACAATTTGATTAACATCAATTCAAGCCCTGATATGCTTAGCATAATTTCAACAAGTATTATAAATCACATGCAAATCCCATTTTATCTTTACCTAATTCTGGGGCCTCTAATTTTACAAGTGCAAACATAAGTACAAAAAGTAGGAGATAAACTCACTCAGCTATTTCTTGCAAAATATCTCTTACTTGTAGAAGTCTTCCTGATATGGACATCCAAATCTTCGTCACCTAAATAAAAGAAATACCCAAAATAAGTATTTCATGGAAGTTCTACTTAAACTTTGTAACTCTATCCTATTATTCACGTCATAATTCAAGTGAAGAGAAATTCCAATTTAAAACGGTCATAACTTACTCATTTTAACTCAGAATTTCGCATATTAGTAGTCATTTTCTACCTACTCCAAAATTCTATCTATTTATAATGTTATTTTTATATTTAAAACCATTTGAGTTTTGAAACGGGTCGGTACAGATCTGACCTATAAGTTCTATCCCTTGAATTTGCATTTTTCTAAATTTTACATCATCTAATTATTTTGTAGTAAGCACATAGATACTTATATAGTTGAAAATCATCTAATACTAATAAAAACTCATATTATATGCATGATCTTAGTGATGTTGTCCCAACAATGATTTTTCATGAAATAATTTATTTTAGAAGTTTAAAAGGATAAGTTTACAGAAATCTTTTTTGAGTAGTTGGAAGAAAACTAAAAATTTCTAGTCCGTTACAAGTAGATGTCCCAATTATCGTGGCTCTTATTTTTATATTTTCTTAGCTTCATAAAAATGGATTTACTTTTCCAAAGTTGATTCATTAAGTTGTATATCGATTTTATCTTTAAGTAGATTTTAACTAGTGAGTTGATTTTGGGCTCATCTAGGAAAATTTGTTTTGTTCTGTAGAGTTTATCAAATATAGGCATAAGCCATGTAAATAAGTTTTAAGAAAAATTTGCATAACAAATAATTATCAATAATAAAAAATTTATGATATATGTATGTTAATGTTTAAAGAGTGTAGTTGAACAATTATCCTAAATCTTAGTAAAAAATTCTTCCTAAGTGTTGAAAATCATTACCTTTGATGATTTAGTTTCATTTTCATGTAAAAGAAGATATTCCATAATCTTATTTTGAAAACTTTACTAAATCAACAACATCACTTTATGCCCATGCATGAATATGAACTTAATAATTACGTTATGAGATAAATTTATGTAGGAAAATAAAAGAATAGAAAATCAAATAAGCAAATTTAAGAACAAAAATGTGGAACTCTTAGCTTATTATTAAGACTTTCTAGAACTTAGAAATGGACAAGTTCCAAGAAAATTAAAAAACATAGCAAGAAAATAATTTTGGAAGTCTTAGGCTCATCAAGGCCCCCTCGAGGCCTGAATATTTCCAGTCTCATGAAATAAGCAAGGAAAAGAAATAAGAAATCATAGGAGTCTTAGATTTTTATTTAAGACTCCCTGGAACTTAGATTATGGATAAGTCCCCTTTTGTTTTGACTTGATTAAGGACAAGTCTAAGACTAAAGATCGACTAGTCTTATTTATTAGCATGAAGTAAGTAACAAGCAATTAAATAAAAGCAATAATAAGAAGTTAGATTAGTGAGTTTTAGGCTCTAGAAATATAGATACCTACTTATACATAATAACATATACAGAGTTAAGTTAGAAGCATAAATATAATATAACAAGAATACATAATGAAGATGAATAAGACATAGTCAATATGTTGTTTTTCATGATTCTATTCCCCAGCATTAGCATCATGGGGATTCATATAGAATCAAAACACACATATTTGTTCATGTTATGTTACTATAAACAAAAGAGAGATTTAGAATTTTTACCTAAGGTAGAAGAAGGATTGAAGTTGGAAGAAGCAATTAGATGGTGTGTTAAGTATTTCCTAAAAAGAAAAGAATGGTTTATGGAGTTAAAGAGGAAATTGTAGAGAGAAAAGTTGGGAAGTGATTTTGGTATAGTTTTGGAGTGTAAGAAGTAGAGGAAGAGGTGGTATTTATAGAGAAATATGAAGGAAATCAGTTGTAATAAAATAAATTGAAAAAGAAAAGAAAATTGAGTGAGAGAGGAGGAGGTGGCCAGTACACATGAAGGAGGGAAAGAGGAGAGAGATAAAAAAATTAATTTAAGAAGAAAAGTATAAGAAAATTTTAGTGAAAAGTGATTTAAAGTTTTTATGGGAAAAGAAAATTGTTGGAATAAGTATGTAAGATGTAAGAAGTAGGTTGTAAGAAAAAGTAGAGACAGAGGAATATTAATGAATAGTAGACTAGACAATTAAAATACTGGTAGTAAGAAAAATACATGTAGATGGACTATATCTTATATTTTTAGAAGCCGAAAAATTTTATAACTGATATTTTATAATTTCTCATCTCATTACTAGTCTAAATATATTGTCGGAATATTTTTTCTATCTTGCATGCTAGGACCATTATTTTAAAAATTGATCCTATTTAGATTCAAAATGAGCAAATTTTTGACAAATCTGATTTTTTTAGGTTATGTGACATTATTTTGCACTATAATCTAAGGAGGGTTTCGCGTATGGGATTGCCAAATATAGATTCACTAGAGCTTGTTGTTGATATTGCTGACTTTAGGTTTTTGGTTTGACTTATGGTCCTAGGGTTTACTTATAAAATTAGCATAAAATCTAGGGGTTTACAAACTGTGTTTGCCTTGGTGCTTGTCGAATCCAACAAATATAAATTCCTACTCTAAATATTTGCATATAGTAGTGATTAGGGTCGTTTCCACAGAGATTGATGAAATTTATTTCTCTTTCAGATTTTATGAGAAAAGAAGAAAGGGGGGTTTTATGAAATAAAATAAAACTAATTATATCTAAAGCAAGCAAACAAATTACAAAGTATGAATCAATATCAAAGATTTCCTAACCAAATGTATTATCACAGCCCAGTTCACAGGATTGATCATTAATGCAAAAATTTCCATTCTTTATCTTGGATAAACTAGTTATGGTTATTAATAAGCTCTAACAACCTATCTCTCCTTACTTTTTCGATAATAAAAAAAAGCTCTTTGATTATTTCCCTTATCGATTAAACATCCTTAAATAAGCTCTTAGAGTTTAGTCTATCAATAGCATTAAGAACAAAAGAGATCACCAATTCAGGTTGACAAATCAATAGCATGATCTATTTAAACCAGATTATATATCTTCGTGACACAAATTGATTACTTATCTCATAATCAATCATGTTGTTGTGCCACAAACATTTGAACAATCAAACAATTATGGATTTGATATTCTAATTGGCAAAAATTACCTTTCTAATCAAACAAACAAGCCCTAGTTTGCATCAGTCAAACAAGATAACAATGACAAATCAAACAGAAGATATATAAATATTCAAAATAAAGATCAGAACAAAAACAACTCGTTTAGATCTCACAATCCTTGAAAAACTGAACTTGCAACAAAACCTTAGCTGGAAAATACAAATTTAGCTACTCGTCATCATAGGCATCTATCTAGGGTTTTGGAATCTTCTAATATCATATATGATATAAAAACAATGGAGAAGAATGAATTTATCAATAGCAACTTCGTCGACATTTGTAGAACAAAATCTAGAATTTGATCTGTCACAACCTACTCCCACGGTTTCAAAATGTACGCCGGTGCCATACCTTGCCAGTGTTGAATCAAAAATCAATTTTCAAGAAGAAACACTTGCAATGTTGCAATGACATTGGGACGGCTTTAATAATTTAAGTACTGTGCATGGCCTACACCGATCTAATGCCAGTGGCATTGAATTCCCTAGGAGCCAGCGTATGTGTAAAAATTCGAATGCTAGTGAAGTTATGTTATCTAGTGAACGCAGGTGGTGTTGATGTAGGCGTTAATGTTTTTGCTTCTATACATGGTCCGTGCCGGCTACACGCCGGCTGTGTAGAATCCTAGTTTGCTGGCGTACAGGTCTAATAAATGAAGGCTGATGAATTATGATCCAAAGCCGATGGTGTTCTCTATTGTGTTTTGCCAGCATTGCTTTATTCTGTATGTAAGATGTCTTATCTAAAATGAAGACTAGTGGTGTAGCTTGATGATTTGTCGATGTTGGATGTCTACTTACATGTAAAGGCTGTGTTGATGTGATTTTGGTCAGCTTTAAATTGTCCTTGTTTCCAACTTACACATAATTTCTCCAATTGCTTGTATTTGATTTCAAGACCTGAAATATGACATTTAGCACACTTAAGTACTAATTCGTAATGATTTCTATAAAAATCAATAACAAATTAGCATGGTTTATTCAATGAAAGATGAGTATAAATTGTTTTTATCAGCCTTGAACCAATCAAATGAGTATCCAATATCCTTATGGGGACTATAGGGTGAGCTAGAGTAATTCAAGCAGGTTTATGGAAACACTCCTATTTTTTGTACGTGAAAACGACTAGCATATGTGATAGAATGAAACACTCGAAGCCAGGCCAAGGGTAGGGAATGGATCAATCACAAGAGGGTTCTTCGCATGGTCATTGTTGGAAAATGGTGTCAATTGCTTTGATTTTTTGAGGCTAAAAAAAAAAAAACTACAGCATCCAAAAGATGAATAGCATTTAATTGATAAAAGCCTAGATCATTCACTACCATGGTACCATTACTGTTCATTATGAGTATTGATCTTTTTGATTGCATGCCGTAATATCCATGGTTTACCGGTAAAAGCTGCTACTCTATCGAAGAGACAAGTATTTTTCATCTTATCTTTATTGGTCGACATGATGTTGTCTATTACTTATCGTTATCCCCTTTGGTCTCTCTTTTATCTATCACTAATCGCCGTAGTTAGTAGATACATCAAGATCAGCTCGACATTGTTCGGCGCTATCACATGGGTATGGTGTCTACTTTTCTATAGAAGAATATGAAAGGAAAAAAAAAAAAAAAGAAACTCTAGTGATTGATTAGGTTGAAAATGTGGCAAAAGTGGAAGTTAAAAAAAATATGGAGTTTCCCAAAAAGAAAAAGAAAGAAAAAACACAGACAATGCTAATTAATGGTGAATAATGGTTCACTTTCTAAAAAGGTCTAGGTTGGTTATTGTTTTGAAAAAGAAAAAAAAAAGGGAAAGAAAGAGTAAGAAAGGGAAGTACGAAAATTGCCTTTATCAACCTTATGAAAAAAAAAAGGAAAGTATAAAGACTAAGCAGCACCAAAAATTAGCTTAAATGATGGAATATTACAAGAGCTAGTTTTGGAGAAACAAAAGTGAATTGTACCATGCTACGGGGGAGTATACCCAAGCATAACTTTCCTTCCCTTTGTAAAAAAGCAATATGTTATAGCTTGTGCCACTCACTTCAAGGCTTTGCCCCAAAGCTACGCAGCACTTTAGAAACAACATCTGTCCCATTTACCACTGTGCCTTTAAGCTAATATTTGATGCTTGTATTAAATTATTAAGCATTAAAAAAAGGGGAATAAGATGAATATAATGAAGCACAATGTAAAGCAAATACAAAGGAAGTGTTGTCCCCAAAGCGATGATTGACGAAAGACTAGTTACCTTACCTTGATTCACCAAGTGACACAAAACACATTGGTTTAACTCATTACTATAAGTAATCATGTGACCACAAATTCTCTCCATCAAGTATTCCACAATAATTTTGAAGAAGACTAATTAAGTTTACTTTGGTTCATCGACAAGCATCAAAAGTATTAATTCGTCAATGCAGTAGAAAATTTGAGGTCAAGTGCAACTTCTTATTAGTGTTCTACAACAAATCTGAAGATAATATCCACTCAATAAAATGCTAAACCCCTTTTGACTTTGCTAAAGGAGCTTTCAATAAAGGGGAAAAATGTAGAGAGTCGTTTTGGTAATTGGGCTTAGAGCCTAATTTAATGCCATAGGCCGGTCATCTAGGCCAGTGACAAGGCTTAGAAGACTAAGTCCAATGAGGGATGTTGTAATGAGATTTGACATGATAGGCTCAAAACAGGGATTATTGGACTGGTTTATTCTACTCTCAGCTTTATTCGGTTTTCTTGTGCATGAAAATATACTCCAAAAATATCTTCTTGCATTAATTCGGGCTTCGTTTGATTAAAATAGGGCTTATGTTGACTAAAATAAGCCTTAAGCCCTTTTATATTAAAAATGGGTTGTTTTAATAATAATGAGCTTCTCTTTATATCATAAAAAAGCTCTCAAGACAATTTCCAAGCCATCTTAGCCCACCATTAAAGAAAATAAGGCTTTAATAGTGGCGATTACATCATTTAGATATGATCTAACAGTGATCAATCACACTCGATCTCTTTCATCCGATCAAGCGTCATCCAATAGCTGATGTTGCCTCTTAAGTCTCTAAATAAGAGGCTCCTCTTCCTTTGAAGGGTCATTCTGCATATTGCTAAGATCGAGAGCAACATGGAAACACTGTCAAAATAAATCCAGAAAGAATCAAAGCAATTACTTCACGAAGAATAAGTCTTGAACAATTGAATCTATCTAATTTGATCTTCTATCATAGTCACACACTCTAGAAACCAGGTTTGTCTATTCCTCCTTCCATGCATCCCTCTGCGATATCTGTACATGTGTCATCAATTCAAAACTTCTTTCAAGTTGACACCATGTTTATCATATGTGACCGCCCAGTTGTAGCAACCCTTTCATATAATATTAATCTAATAATTGTGTTAAAGATCTGTGAATTCCTTATTAGACTAAACCTTAATCCAATCTAATACAAAAGAATTATGTCATCCTATATCTAGGGTGATCCGCTCAAATTGTAATTCTACCAGCAAGTATACTGGGCCTAATCAAATAATATAAATGTGAGTCGAGTATCATTCCCACGAAGATTAATTCACTACTAAACCGGTATTAGCTTCCACTAATATTTAGGCAATAAATCTTTCAAACTTCACTAATTATCTAATGCTAATCTAAATTTAATAATTATCAATGAATTGCAATGAGAGTGTTTTTAGAGAAACATTTATCAAAAGAATGTGGGAAGGAAAGAATCCACCGTAATATTGCTAATCAAATTAAAATCATGTTATATTGATAATTAAACTTATGGATATTCATATGAAATTGTCAAAGATCTAAAACGCTATTGAAGTGTCAAAATCTTTTTCAACCACAAAATAATCTAATAGCTTTCGCTAAATAAATTACCAATGGAATCAAATTTACAATTATAAATCTCTCGATTCTATAATTGACTAATTCTCTAAATCAACTTCTCCTAATCCCTTAGTGAGAAATCAACATAAAACATTGCATGAATATCAATAGATAACTTCTAAATCAGGTTAAACTCCGCCGCTTCCGCAATTGTCATTTAACCTTAATTCATGAATTCCTTTGAACCCTAATTTCCCTTCCGAGTTATTAGCATTCTTAAAAATCAAATTCCAAACAGAAATAAGATATATAATAGGAACTCAATATGAATATTCCACAATTTTAACAATCATATAACACAATATCAATAATAATATTAGCATTCTTAAGGTTTCATCAACTTCCCATTATGAAAATTTAGCTCATCATTGAAATAAATTCATAAATCAAATGAGATTCTACAATTGATATCATGATGAATAAAAAAACCAGACAATTGAATCGTATATAACAATAACAGGATCAAAAATCACCAATTCAATTATCAAGATCTTCAATTGCAAATTCTGTCCAATACAAAGCTTCAAAATTCGCTCACCCTCTTAATGGATCTTCTAATATACCCTAACTATGGAAGAAAGTTGTTCATTTTCGTGTGTCATCTTTTTACAAAAGAAACCCCTAGATTTATAAACAAAAACTCCTTCATAATTCGAGACGTTTCACTTGATTTCTTCAGTTACAAAACGTATGATGGCCTTTTCAGCTTCTACGCCGATGGCATACAGGCGACGTACATATATACACTGGTTGAACACTAGCAGTGTAGAAGAAAGCTTTAATGTTTTGTCTTTTGTGGACGACCTACACAGCTCCAACACTAGTGGCGTTGGATTTCAAGAGGCCAGTATAGGATGGAAAAATTGAGAGCTGGCCAAATCCACTTCAAGGTTGGTTGTGCAAAGGGCAGAGTTTAAAATTAGCATTTTGTGGATGCTTTGCACCATCTCAACACCAGTAGCATAGCTTCATGATTTACCAGCGTTCAATAAAATTGTAGAAGCTATCCTTTCCTTTCTTCTACACTAGCAGTGTAGAGCCAGTGCTTAAAAATTAGCTACTGATCTTCATCCAACACTGCCTCAAGGTCGGCGGCATACATGTCGAAAATTGACGGCCTTAATGAATTTGATTTCGATCATGATGAAAGCTGGGTCAAGGCGTTGATTCCAAACATGCCGGTGTACCCCCTGTTTTTGCACAAGTTCTTATCAAACTTCCTTGTTTTACTTTCCATGTTCCAATTAGACCTGAAACATCAATTTGAACACATCCAAGTACCAATTCTTGAAAATCTTATAGAAATTAACAAAATTTATGCACAATTGCTCAATGAAAGTTGTATAAAATATAGCTTTATCAACATCCCCTCAATTGAACTTTTGCTTATCCTCAAGTAAAACAATTAAGAACAAAATTTGAAATCTATCATAGATAGTACAATTTTTTCTCTTCTTCGTATTTCAAGCATCATTTCTTTTCTCTTAACTTGCATATTTAGCGTCTACTACTTTAACCAAACTGATTATTTGTAAATAGAGTACTTTAATCAAAGTTTAGTAGCTAATCAAGACAAAACAAGTTTTAATCCCATTGTTTAACAAAAGAATCTCCTATCCAAAAGTAGACACTTAATCCACTAAGGAAAAATACTCATTTAAACTTCACTGGACTTTTAGCATACATATACTCTTAGCAACAGATAGTGAAAGCATATGGTATCTACTTTTCCCCTAGAGTATCTCCTTCTTTATTATAAGACTTATTTCGTTTAGTACTTTATATTCTTTTTCTTTTTCTTTTCCATACAAGCATTTATTATTATTATTATTATTATTATTATTATTATTATTATTATTATTATTATTATTATTATTATTATTATTATTATTATTATTATTATTATTATTATTATTTTGTTGGGAGCTTTTTGCCTCCATCTTTTTGTTTTTCAAAGTTCATGAATTGAACTTTTGCTTTTCCTCCCTTCTCGCTATAGTGAGTTTATTGTTGGCTCATCCCGAGCTCATCACCCAAGTGACCAGGTTTTAAAGGACCCCCTAAGAACTCTTCCTTACTTTAATATTCAAATTCAGATACTCATAGCTCAAATATTTGAGTCATTGGAGTAGAGGCTATGTTTGTTTCCTTCTTTTATGTTGAATGCAACACAAATTTAAGACTTTTTTTATAAATGATCGCTAAGTAAAAAGTTTCATTTACCTTTTTCACTAAATGTTAAAAAGTAGTAAAATAACTCAAAAGAGTATGTACAAACTAAATTTTTCTTAGAAGTAGACCTGCTTATTTTTCACAGAATGACTCGATCGACTCTTAAATTTCCAATTCTAAAGCTAAATACAAGGTAAACTTGTTCCTAAAGGATTTCACCACTTAATTTTAACCAAGTAAGCTAATTACAGCAGTAGGTGAGTAAGGCACTTAGCAAGTTACTTTCACTTCTTTTTCAGATGCCAATCTCAATATTTCAATTAAATTTTTGAAAATTTTGGGCATAATTCTGCCATGTCCTAGCTTAAGACAAAAATTCAAAGTGGGATATTCATCAATACAATTCTAGATGTAAAAAATACACAATAAACTTCAGCAAATCTAGACAACTACACTCATATTCATAACTTCAGTTCTCCATATCAATATCCCTTCCTCCACACTTAAAGTAAACAATGTCCTCACTATTTTTCATTCAACTCAATTTAGAGGAAAAGAATAAAAGTAGCACAATAAAAGAAAAGTTGGTACTTTCCTGATTGAATTGTTTCAGAGTCAAATTGGGATTTTTCATTGAAGTCAGTAGAGTTTCAGTTAGAGAGTTAGTTTATCAAGTCATCCTAAAATAAAAAGGAAAAAGACAATAAAAAGCAAAATTAAATAGAAAATAAGAAGCTATCTAATAAAAATATGTATAGATCATATCATCTATCAAGAGTCTACCCCACAGGAACTTAGGTGCTCATATATAAGTACAAACCAATTGTAATAAAGCAAAATAAATGAAATAAAGTGAAAGCTAACAGGAACTCTAGCTTTCTAGCTCTGTACTAAACATGGACTCCTCAGGAGATGTCTCATAAATCATCCCCTCGGCTACTGATGGATTCAAACAAGAAATAGATGTCTTGATCATATTAAATATAATACTCCTGAATTTCTTGTTTTTCTTTCTTTCCTTCTTTTGTTCCTCCTTCAGATCTCTGATGTCCTAGTTAAGTCTATCATAGACACTCATAGTAGCAAGAGGAGGATGTTGTGATGATGATGATGGTCTATCAATAGGAGCATCTATAGGAAGAACTAGAGGCTGAATATCCAGAGCATGAATCTCTTCTGCTGCCTGCTAAACTCCCCTAGGCACTTTGAGAAGTCCTCAACCTCTAAATGGTACAAAAGAAATTCTCTTGCTTTCTATCCTCTCATCACCAACTGGCTCTTGGAATATATCCATTCTCTTCAGCAGCTTGGTGATGTAGCCTCCACAAAATAGGAACTTAGTCTTGGTGTCATCAACTTGCCTGTAGATAAAATTGGCTACTTCCACTCCTAAATCAATTCTATAGCCTGAAATGAGGCTATACAAGTAAAACATGTCAAAACTAGTCACTTTGCTATGATTGGTCTTCTTGTAACTAATAGTGTGTGCAAGAATGTAGTGTAGCAGCTTGTGTTCCACTCTCTAAAAGGTAGTGGCAAGTGATTTGGAAGGAATGAAAGGATCCTTCTCTAGATGAATCATCTGAGCCTAGTATATCTCCTAATCCATCTCATTTTCCCCTTTTGGCCATGAGTTTGGCAATCCATAATTCTCCTGCACATCATCATATAAACCAAGCACCAAACCCATTCTTTTCAAAGTAATTTCCCTAATCTCACAATAGACCTGAAAGGTAAATTTAAACTCCTCTTTGTCTAGATTTAGCTTCAGAGTTGAGAGGAATTCAATTGTGAGATTCTTGTAGGCTGGTTCTCTTAACTCAAAGAGTCTAACCCATGCTCTATCTTGGATCAGATTCTGAATTGTTTCTTGAATCCCATATTCTTCCAATAAACTCCAATCTAAGTACTGATTATTCATGAAGTACATCTTCATCAATCTTTTCTTTCTATCCTTAGCATACTGTTAATTAGAAAGAACATTCCTAGTTTGCGAAGCTGATGAAGAAGCTTCAACTGTCTTTTGCTTCTTTTGCTTAGGTGCCATTCCTACTAACAAAATCCAATATAAGCATACAAGGAATGCACATACATTAAATCTAGTGTATCACGAATTGCAAGGCGCTTTTCAAATGGATTTTCAACAAAAATTTAATTAATTGGCTTGTTTGCAGTCTATACATATGCCCAAAACATGTTAAATCATGAATTTAAAGAATCTAATTTCATAAGCATATCAGATAATGAAACACAGTGCATGAAATTGGTTGTTACAGTTCTATACTTGTAAAGTTGGATTCAAAGCTGACAACTTAAGTTTGCCAGCTTAGAATGAAACATTAAGTCCCAGTCATTTCAAACTTCACAAGAAAAGATCCCAAGCAAGTTCAAGTCATGTAAAACAATCAACAACACTAAAGTTGGTTCAATTGAACCTTTAAGCTTTTAAAGAGCTAAAAACTTCTTCCAAACTTATTTTCCAAAAATTTTCGCATTGAAAAGAGCTGACGAATCAACTTTGCAAAAATTCAACAATTTGAGGCACAATTTTTTTCAAATTAATAACTCAATATCAAATTAAAAACATCTAATTACACTTTGAACACTAAAGCCCCAATTTTCGAATCAATTTGGAAAATTTCAATTCGAACCCTAAATTCACGCATGAAATTGAGTTTGGATCAATTAAACACAGTAGTAACTAAATTCAACATGCAAGAAGCGACAAAACCAAACCAAGCCTAACTCAAACAATCATCCAAAACAGTCAATCCAGCAAATCCAATCCAAATTCAAACAATTCAAATCCCTTCCATCAATTTCTACATTTCGCAGCACACACAACCTAATCTCCACATTTTGCAGCAATTGACCAACAATTAAAGTAGTAAAATTCAATCAAATAAGCATAATGAAGGAGATTATGATAGAAAGTTGGTTACTTGACAAGATCCAAAAGTATCCAAATGAGTGGGGGAGTGTCGATAGAGAGAATAAGGGAGAGTTGAGAGTGAATATAAGAGAAGAATGAAGGAGAGAGAGAGAGAGGAAACCCATTAAAAACTCAAATTATAGGACATACATCGGCAAATTTATCAAGTACGCCAGTGGCGTAGCTACCAGTGTACAATTTTAAAATTCACGCCAAGGCAAATAAGCTAGCAGCTTACCTAAGTACACTGTCGGCATTCATCGGGATAAAAAAATGTCATCAATTTCATTTACACCGCCTTAAACACTAGCAATGTTGAATGATGTCTAGCCAGCGTTCTTTCAATTGTGGCTAGTATAAGCCGGCAGCCTTGAAGTTTTGTGGCCGGCTTTCTCTCTTTATATTTTTTTTAATCAATAGAATCTCTCCAAGCAATCAAATTTTAGCTTTAAATTAAAAATTTGTATTCTAAAAAAAATTAGAATACTTACCTTGATTCCTTAGAGCTTTAACAATTCATCCAGATTGCTTCCTCATTTTCTTTCTAAAGTTGTTTTCCCTTGTCAGTTGAAAGCGCAAATCTCCTTTTTCGCTTTGATCTGTACACACGAAATACTAAGTCAATAAAAACAAAACAAAACTAACTACAAAGTTAAACATGGGCTGTCTCCCATAGAGCGCTTAGTTTAGAGTCGCTTAGCCTAACTTTCCCATTCTTTTCATGGTTCTTTGAAATTTATGATAGTGGCAGCACTATCATTGTTCTCCCCCTCATAAAAATGCTTGAGCAAATGCCTATTTACCTTGAAAGTTCTATTGTCTTTTGTTTTCAACTCAACTGCACCATAGGGAAAAACATTAACAATCTCAAATGGTCCTAACCATCTTGATCTTAACTTACCTTGGAACAACTTCAAACAAGAGTTAGAAAGTAAAACTTTTTGTTCGGGCAAAAACTGTCACGCCCCGAAGGGTACTCTAAACGTGGCAGTCCGCCGCATATAATATTAAAGCTAATGAATGACAATCTTGGTCATACAGGAACTTCGATATCACATGCAAGGCGTGCTTCCAAAATAGTAGGAGACTCACAGGGGTATTACATTTAAGTAAATAATAAAAGGAAGCAAGAACTTATATAAATAAACATAAGATCTTCATAATAATATCCTTACATCATCTTAGGGGCATTCCCCCACTTTAGAAGTCTTTCAAAATAATAATAGCAACTATAACACAAGCCTACTATAGAGATTTTCCTAGAAGCCTATGTTCAAAACTTAAATACATATAACTTCTTCCAAAAACTCCTAGTAGCTTAAACTCGTACCTGGCATACGGGCTCCTTGGGGCCAACCAAAGGTAATCGTACTGTAACAAAAAG
Organism: Combretum micranthum; assembly: GCA_024138025.1. NCBI lineage: Eukaryota > Viridiplantae > Streptophyta > Magnoliopsida > Myrtales > Combretaceae > Combretum > Combretum micranthum. The sequence goes on from JAMXBD010001680.1 coordinate 127,040, forward strand.
CTATAAGGGTATAAGCAAATCTAGCTTATTGAGATAATTTCATCTACAAGACATTTCCATATAACAAACAAGTGTTTAATCAAGCATATGAGAATGCACCAATCATATGAACAAACAAAATATACATGATTAACCGGAAATCAAGTGTAACATGGATTTTACGTCCTCCATGTCGAGGGTTGGGAGGTTACAAGCCCATATGACCATCAATATTTGCAGATTTACCGGCTCCTGCTCGCCCTGTAGACTTTCTGGCTCCTACTAGCCCATGTAGACTTTCAGGCTCCTACCAACCACCACTACCATTTCCTTGTTTCCCCACACGAAGAATAGTAGTGAAGCAAATGTGACTCACAAGTATGATATACATGAATTGATTTTAATATATATTTAACCAAATAATGTTTAGTTCAAGTTGAAGGCGATCGACACAATTTTCATCATATCAATACAAGGATCACAATTTATTTATCAACCTTCTTTCAATATTCTTAACTTATATTCAATCAATCATAATTCCAAGTCACACAACAATTATTCATTTTATCTTTTTCTTAATTGCTAGTGCTATTACTTACAAGCACAAAACAAGGAAATGTAACTTAGCAAAAGATTAACTTACTCCATGTCGGTAGATCCTAATCGAAGTAATTTTCTGGGAATGTGATCTTGGGTCCTTCTCCACCTAAACGAGATGAAATACCCAAAATGAGTCTTTCATAAAATCACTATTCTTGAAGATTCTAAATCTTTCTTAAAATCGCGGTAAAATCGTATAACAGGAAATTCCAACTTAAAATGGTTATAACTTGCTCATTTTAACTCAGAATTTCGCGTATAATATCGTTTTCTACCTATTCAAAAAGATCTATCTATTTCTAAACTTATTTTCATCAAAATAGGTTGTTTGGTCTTCGAAAAAGTGGCGGACAGATTTACCACGAATTTTTATAAACTTGTTTTCCTTCTTTTATTCAAAGCTCATTTGAAGAGATAGATATTATAACAATTTGTAAAACCTTTGAAATGTATACATATATTTATTGACTCATATCGAATGTATGAAGTTTAATGAAGTTGTCTCAAATAAAAGTAAAGTCTTTTAAATATTTTTGGAAAGTGAGAACTTTTGAAATATTCCTCTTTTGAAAATATCTTAAGTTATTTCAAATGAGTATTTTTCTTTTTCTAAATTTTATTTTCGTAATCTCTTTAAATTCCTAAGGAATGATTTTATTTCCTAAGCTTAGTTTCCAACACTTTTGAAAGTAATAACACTTCTATATTTAGAGAAACAATTTCTTGGTTTCTTGAGATCATTCTATTTTAATGAAAAGAATTTCTATCATTTGAAGAAGAAGTGAAGTTGTTGTAAAATCTTTGTTTACTTCAAAAAGTCCTTTCTATGTCATGTATGTTTATAAAATTTCTTATGAACTCCTATAAGTTTGTTAAGATGACTTCTTAGTTTTAGAAAAGTTTACTTCCTACTTTTATTTCTAGAAAAGAACCTTTATTTTAAGAAAGCCTTTCCTTTTTTTTTTTTTTTTGTTGAGACAAGAATCATTATGTTCATGCATAAATATGAATCATAAAATTATGAAAACATAAAGAACATAATAACTTGAAAGAATAAGATAATAAGAAAATAAATCAAATATTGGAACCTTAGCTTCATCAAGGTATCCCGGGACTAAGAAAAGACTAGTCCTAAAAGAAAAAGAAAATGTTTTGACTTGATGAGGATAAGTCTAAAACCAGAAAGACTGGTCTTAAAAACAATATGAAAGTAAATAAATTGCAAAACAAATGAGCTTATATGCTCTAAAAGATATATATAGCTATATAGGTATATTAGATATAAAAGCAACATAAAGAAATTAGTTGATGAACAAAAACAACGTATGAACCTATTGTTGCTTTCTTTAACCTTCATGGTTTAGAAAACACACACTAAGCTCATACTAAGTAGATAAACATAAAGAAAACTTGAAGAAAATTTACCTAAAGGAACTAAACTAGAGAGAACTTCTTGGGAGGAAATTCTTGTAGAAATTTGAGGGAGTAATTTTAGTAGAAAAAAGGTGTGAAAAAGTGGAAGTAAGATGGGTATTTATAGGAAAATGTGGGACATAATTTTTGTTAATTAAATAAATTGAAAATAAAACAATTTGGGAAGAAAGAGAGAGGGGCCGGCACAATAGGAAAAAAGGGAGGAAAAAATAATTTTTTTTGTATTTTTGTTAATTAAAAGTAAGATATGAAAGATGTGAAGTTGTATTGAAAAAGAAAATGTGTAAGAAATAAAGGTATGGGTTGTAAGAGTAGGTTGTAAGAAAAGGTAGAGATAGATAAATAGTGTAGAATAGTAGTAAATAGTGTAATGTGAAGTAGACATGACAATTTAAATACCGGTAGTAAGAAAATACGCGTATAAATGTGATATCTGATATTTTTAGCTACCGAAAAAAATATGAAATTGATATTCTTGAAAATCTTATATTTTTATGAGTCTAACGGTATATTTGGAATATTTTTACTATTCCGAGCCCCGGGACACATTTTTCAAGAACTGTGTTCGATCGGGTTCAAAACGAGTCGCGGTTTTACTAAACTGATCTTTTTAAGCTTCCTTGGATAATTACGAACTATTCTACTTACTAAACTTCTTTCTTACTCTCTTAGGGTTTCTTAAATAGGAATGCCGGACTTAAGCGGTTACGGTAAACTAGGGTTTTGTTGACTTTAGAAATCCGGTTGACTTTTAATTAGGGTTTAAGCTTTAATTTGAATTCAAAACTTCGGGGGTTTATAAAAACTCTCGCTTGAGAATGTTCCTATCATGCCATCTCTTTGCTTGCTCCTTGTAAATTCGAGCAATCTCATAGGCTTCATCCCTCCATTCTGCTTATTGGTTCAACTGAAGCAATCTCTTTTCACCTGTAGCTTTTTCATCAAAATTGAGAAATTTTATGGCTCAATATGCCTTGTGCTCAAGTCCTATAGGAAGATGACATGATTTACCAAAAACAATCATATATGGTGACATTCCAATAAAGGTTTTGAAGGTAGTTACATAAGCCCATAATGCATCATCTAGTTTTAATGACTAATCTTTTCTAGATGCATTAACAGTTTTCTCCAAAATTCTTTTGATTTCCCTATTGGATACCTCAACCTGTCCACTAGTTTGTGGACAATAGGGGGTAGCAATTTTATGTGTAACTCCATATTTTGATAAAAGTTTTTCAAATTGTTTATTACAAAAATGTGACCCCCCATCACTAATGATAGCTCTAAGCACCTAAAATCTGGTAAAAATGTTCTTTTTCAAAAATCTTAAAACTACTCAGGCATCATTTGTTTGTAAATCAACAACTCCAACCCATTTTGAAACATAGTCCACAGCCACGAGTATATATTTGTTTGAAAAAGATGAGGGAAAAGGACCCATGAAGTCAATTCCTCGCACATCAAAAAGTTCTATTACCAAGATATTGTTTTGTGGTAATTCATGTTTTCTTAAATATTTCCAGTCCTCTAGCATTGAGCACATGACAAAATGAATTTCCTACAATCACTAAACAAATTAGGCCAATAAATACCAGATGATAAAATTTTAGCTGCAGTCCTTTAAAGATCAAAATGACCTCCTGCTTCTTTTGAATGACAATGCTGAATAATGTTAAGCTGTTCAGATTCAGGCACACATCTTCTAATCAATTGGTCAGCACAACACTTAAACAAGTATGGTTCATCCTAAAAGTAATCTTTCACATCATGCAAAAACTTTTTCTTTTGTGGATATGACAAACCATAGGGTATGATTTTGCTAACCAAATAATTAACAATATCAGCATACTAACGCAATCCTAGGATCTCTACTGCATGCAAATTTTCATCAAGGAACTTTTCATTGATAGGAATATCTAAACAATCAAATTTTAGTCTAGACAAATGATCAACAATCACATTCTAAGTTCCCTTCTTATCTCTAATCTCAAGATCAAAGCAGCAATATACATCTAATCAACCTAGGCTTTACATCAGCTTTAACAAGCAAATATTTCAGAGCAGCATGATCTATATGTACTATGACTTTAGAACCTATCAGGTAAGGCCTAAACTTATCACATGCAAATATAATTGTTAGAAGCCCTTTTTCAATTGTGGCATAATTTCTTTGAGCCTCATTTAAAGTCCTACTTTATAGTATATAACATGAAACATGGCCAAGTACTGCTCCTACAATAAAGTCGCTAGCATGACACATGAGTTCAAATGGAATCTCCTAGTCAGGTGCAATGATAATTGGTGTATATGTGAGCTTCTCCTTCAATAAGTTAAATGCCTCCAAACAATTGTCATCAAAATTGAATATAGCATCTTTTTCAAGCAAATTACATAAATGTCTAGAAATCTTAGAGAAGTCCTTAATGAATCATCTATAGAGCTAGCATGTCCTAAAAAACTTCTAACTCCTTTCACAGATGTAGGTGGTGGCAACTTCTCTATTATTTCAACTTTGGCCTTGTCCACTTCAATTCCTTTCTCAGATACTTTGTGACCCCAAACAATCCCCTCTCTTACTATGAAGTGGCGTTTTTCTCAATTCAAAATCAGATTGGTTTCTTTGCATCTTTTAAGAACATAGCCTAAGTTTATCGGACATGCATCAAAGGATTTGCCAAAAGCTAAAAAGTCATCCATGAATATTTCAATAAAATTTTCAAGCATGTCAGAAAAAAATAGCCATCATATACCTTTGAAAAGTAGCATGTGCATTGTAAAACCAAAGGGCATTCTCCTAGAGGCAATTGTGCCATGGGGACAGGTAAAAGTGGTTTTCTCTTAGTCATTAGTTGCTATACATATTTGATTATAACCAAAGTAACCATCTAAAAAGCAATAGCAATCATACCCTGCAAGTTTCTCAAGCATTTGATCAATGGAGGGAAAGGGAAATGGTCTTTTTAGGTGGAATCATTCAACTTCCTATAGTTTATGCAAACTTTCCACCCAGTCACAGTTTTAGTAGGAATCAATTCATTATCCTCATTCCTTACTACAGTCATACCACCTTTCTTAGGAACTACCTGGGCTAGATTAACCCACTTACTATCAAAGATACGATAGATGATACCTGCATCCAATAATTTTAGAACTTCCTTCTTCACTACCTCTTTAAGGGTTAGGTTGAGTCTTCTCCATGGTTGAACTATAGGTCTGGACTCAGCTTCCAGCAAAATCTTGTGAGTGCAAATTATAGGGCTAATTACCTTGAAATCAGCAATGGTCCATCCAATTGCTTCCTTATTCTCCCTTAAAACTCCAAGCAACTGTTGCTCTTGTTCACCTATCAAAGAAGATGAAATAATTATTGGCAAAATATTACCAGTTCCAAGAAAAGTATACTTTAAATAAGTAGGAAAGGGTTTAACCTCTAGAGTCAGTAGTTATATCAATGATGGTATTGGTTTGCTCTCATGGTGCCCAATTCCACAAAATATCTTGCTTTGATTTGAGACACCTGCTCAACTTCTTCATCTTGCCCCTCATCACTCTAATCATCAAGGTCTCTAAGGACCGACTCTGTCACGCCCCGAAGGGTGCCCTAAACGTGGCAGTTCGCCGTACACAATATTAAAGCCTAAGAATGACCACCTCAGTCATGCAAAGGCTTCCATACTATGCACAGGAGTCTAACACATGGAGGAGACTCATCGGAGTAATACATTTTACGTTTATATAACTTGAGAAACAATGTAGAGGAACAATTCACTATACTGCAGATACAAATCACCATACTTCATAATATAAATCATTGAACTTCAATTACATTCATCTACAAACTTCCCTACATAAACTGTTACAAGGCAGATTATAAAACTAGCTGATAACTTCAAACATTCTTATATCTTGCCGGAATCCTGAAGTCATTCTCGACTTCAACCATCACGGTCCCCACTTAGCATTCTTGAGATAACCTATTCATTTAAACAACTGTTGGGGTATAGCTACACTAGCTTAGTAAGAATGCCCTTAATTTCGTATCATAACAAGCAAGTTATAATCAATCATATGCTATGCATGAACAAATACGTGAGCAATTATGCATGGCATCTGGAACCCACACACAGAACTTTACGCCCTCCATATCTTGGGTTAGGAATGGTATTGAAGTCTACACGACCGCTGCTAGTCCCCAAGCCCTCGGCTCTTAGCACTCGACTCGGCCAGGCTCATCCAAGGAATGCATCCACATGCGCCTTAGTATCCCTGAATGAGCTTTGGCATCGAGCTCGTTATCCAAACGAGTCATCAACGGATCATACCGATTGACCTGCGTAGGAGTAACATGCTACCAAATGCAACGTGTCCGATGCGATGCATGACCAATTTAATTTTTGCTTAGGTCAAATTATTCATACATTCTTTAGAGTGACCAACCAATATCATACATATAACAGAAATAATATGAATAGTGTAGTTATCCGATCAAATCGTGGTTTCGATATGCTTTAGTATTCTTTAGCATACATTCATCACAGCCTCATCATATATCCCATCCCCATTCATATCGATTTTTATCTTGTTCCTATAATTCTAATGCAACTAACTGTAAGCACAATCAAGGTAACAAAACAAGGAGAAAACTCACTCAGCCATTGGATCACCGGTCTTTTAGTAATGGTAATTCGGTTGTAGGGAATCGTTGATTTCAGGATCACCTAAAAAGGAAGAAATACTCTAATAAGTATTTCAACTCAAACTAATCCAAACGATTTCATACGAACTATCAAATTCGTAATTCTCATCCTAAGCGGGAATTCCAACTTAAAACGGCCATAATTTGGTCATTTTAACTGGGAATTTCACAAATTATACGTCGATTTCTATCTACTTCGAAAGATCTATCTATTTCTAATATTATTTCAAGTTTTGAAAACATTCAGGTCTTGGAACAGAGGGATCATCTGATCAGTAACGGTTTCCGATTCCGAAAAATAGTTTTGTAAATGTTCGTAATGTTTCTACTATATAGATTAGCTATACATGCAATATGAATGATTTCCTAACATGAATGACATGAGATGATTTTAATGTATGCATGATCTTGATGATTTTTGCTAAAAGGAAATTTTATAACTTTTTATCTTGCAATACCATAATAACAACTACTTATGAAAAATCTAGTTTTCTAACTTTGATCATTTCCATTTGTTTTCGATTTATTACTTAAGAAAATATAATTATTTTTGTTAAAATTGAGTCTTCATTATATCTATTACTTATGACTTTCATTTCTACATAAAAATTTCCATTTTGCACTTTGTAAACATGTTTTCAAGTGGCGTTGAATCCAAAATCCGAATTTTACAAAAATTAGTTTTTGTGTGATTCCTTTAAGTAAAAATCATTTGATAATTAGAAAATTTAAGGCTCAACCATATATAACTACTAAGGACTTCATTCTTACACAAAAATTTTCATTTTACACTTTGCAAATATGTTTTCCAATATGATTTACTGAAAAATCCAAATTTTAGAAAATCCACTTTTTGAATGATTCCTTTGGGAAAAACTTATTTAATGCATTAAAATTTAAGACTCTATGGTACCTATTACTTAAGGACTCTATTCATTACATAAAACTTTCATTTTGATCTTGGATAATAGGTGTTCTTATGGCCTTCATTCAAAATTACGAATTTCACAAATTGACTACTAACTCAAAATTTCCCATCTTGATTCTATTTCTTGTTTTATACATTAATCTCATCAAAACTCATTCCAACTTGTAAAAATCACTACTTAATGATACCTATTACCTATACCCTTCATTTTTCACATAAAACATGAGTTTTGGAGTTGATAAATGGGTTTTCAAAGTTAGTCTTGGTTGGGATCCGAATTTACAAAATTTATTTTTGGTCATATCTTTTGATAAAATCTATCTAAGTTTATGAAAATCCATTCCTTACATATACTATCTTAAGAGCCTTTCATTTCTTAAATAGAAACTTCATTTTTGAGTTGGAAAACATGTTTTTAAAATATGCATTGGCCAAAATTCGAAAATAAGATTTTTATTTTGAAAATAACTTTTGAAAATCACCTTTGATTCTTGTAAAAAGAAGTCTTGATGATATACATATATTAAGCCTTCATTATCTTAAGTAAAAATTACATTTTGACACTTAGAAAGTGGTTTTTAAATGGGGGTCTTGCCAAAATACAAATTTTAAAATTTTTGTTCAAGTTCAAATCTAAGATCTACACATAATATGAACATACATCTAAATGAAACCCATGATAATAAACTTTAAACTCATAGATCTAAACTTTGCTCATCAAAATCTTTCATTTATGTTATCTATACCCTAAGCCCTTCATTTTAAATGAAAAAACCATTTTGAAGTTGAAAAACAACTTTTCTAAATATGGTTCATTTTTCATCCGAATTTTCAAAAATGATTTTTGTTGAAAATAAAATAGATCTTGAGTTTTCTAAAACATTCCTACTATCATCATGTTATTACAAGTTGTTCATGAACATAAAACATAAGTCTAATGCATGTATGAACCTAAAACAACTAGATCTAGTCTTCTAAACTAGTTATAAATGCATGAACACATGTGAATGAGAAATATGCATAAATCATAAGCAATAACAAAAATAATAACTCAAATAGCAAGATCTATGGCATAAACAAAAATCAAAGCTACAAAAAGTTAGATCTACAAAATAACAACTTTAAACAAAAAATAGTGATACGAGAGATTAACTTTAGAGAAAAGGAGTGTTTCATTTTTTGGCATCATCATCCTAAGCTTTTAAGCTTATGGAAGGTCATTTGATGCATGAAACTTCCATTACACTTTACCTATATCACCTATGGAGGCTTTGAGAAGAAGATTTGCTTAAAAATCTTCAATAATGAAGTGTGGAAGCAATTTTTAGAAGTGGGAGCAACTTGTTTTTCATGTACAAGAGGAAATGAAGAAAGAAAGAGAGGAAAAAGAGAGAAAAAACCAAGAATGAAAAAGGAAATGATGAGTAAATGAAGGAGAGAGGAAAATGAGTGTATTAATTGAATAAAAGAGAGAAAAAATAAAACAAGGCAAAAATTGGGGGAGGGGTTGCACGAATTTGTGGAAGAGAGAGAGAGGAATTGTTGAATTTTGACTTGAAATTGTAATGTAATTAATGGTATGTGTGACTTTTTGAAGAAGAATTGAAATACATTTATTTTTGGTCAAAATAGGAGTAAATAAAGGACAATGGCAGCCATAAAGAAGGAAAAATCTACCATGAAGTGTGGGATAATGTGTAAAAGATTGAAGTAAAAAGGAAGTGATATGTGTAAGGTGTACTTAAAGGTATGGATTGTAAAAGTACTTTCTTAATAAAATAAATTAAAATAAAATATAATTAGAAAATTTATTCCAAATATTTGTAACAGATTTTTCATAATTAAAATTAAATAATTATTTGAATTATTTTAGTATGTTAACAAATATGTTACCGGTATGATCAAAATACGCGAATATAGGATATAAATGATATTTTTATAATCCGAAAAATTATAAAAAATTATTTTATGGAAATAAAAATATTTTTAAAATATTTTGAAATTATTAAATTAATTTATTTTATTTTTAGTATCCGGTCTTAAACAGAATATGATCCCGTAAAAGCCCGAACTAACTAAATTTTAGAAAAACAATATTTTCTATAATATATAAAATATTTATCTAAAAATATAAGACGTTATAAGAATACTAAAATTGTGTAATGAAATAAAATTGAATAGTGCAAAAGACTAATCAATTACCGGTAGTAATGAAAATACGATAAAAATGTTATAACTGTAACTTTTATAACCCGAAAAATTATATAACTGATATATTTAGAAATCTTATGAATTTATGAGTCTAACGGTACTAATGGTATATTTTTGATATCTCGAGCCCCGGGACACGCTTTTCAAAGTCCATATCCGAACGGGTTCGAAATAGGTCAAAAATTTACCAATCTGATATTTTTAAACAAACTTATACTACTACGAGCTATTCTACATATTTAAACTATATCTCAGCCTCTAGGGTTAGGGGCGCTAGATTGCCGAACTTAAACTATTGTATTCCACTTAGGGTTTCCGGGTGATTTTCCGGTTTAGGTCTTTGCCAATTTGGAAACTAATATTTTATGTTTATACAACGTATTTACTTTGAGAAATTTATTTTACATTTCGTTTTTGTAAGTATTTAATATCTTTTAACGTTTTCGGAATTTTTCAATTGGGTTTCATTTCCGTAAGTTAATCATTATTTACTTTTTAATAATTTGTTTTTGGGCGTTATATTACCTGATTTTATAAGTCGGAGTTAATTATGGAATTCTTCGTACGTAGTGGTTTTGGAATTGAAGTATGTTGAGTTCTTATTTTGTTTTTAAGGATTTTCATTTTCTCAAGATTAAGAAGTTTCCGAATTCGTTCATGATTTAGGACTAGTTGAAATTCGGTTTTAATTTGGAGTGATTTTTTAGGGTTTATTTTCGAAGTTCATCTTGAAATTATTTACTGAAATTTTTCAGGGCTTACAGACTCCATTGTGTCAACACTTACCTTTTCTTCGATAGGCTCAAAGATAAGCTCAGCAACAACATTGATAGTATAACAAGAATTATTATCATCAAATTTTTTCATTGCATCACAAACATTAAAGGTTACCTGATCATCCATTACTCTCAAAGTGGGCTTACCTTGTTCCATATCAATTAGTGCTTTACGGGTTGCAAGGAATGGTCTACCAAGAATCATCGGGACTTCTTTATCTTCATCAATTTCCAAGACTATAAAGTCTACTAGAAATATGAATTTATCCACTTTTACTAAGACGTTCTCCACAATACCCCTAGGATATTTCACGCTTCTATCTATAAGATGCAAGGTAACATGAGTCTCCTTGCATTCTCCAAGTCCTAGTTTTCTGAAAATAGATAGAGGCATAAGATTAATACTTGCACCAGAATCTATTAAAACTTTATCAAAATGAAATTCTCCTATAGTGCAAGGAACTGTAGAACTCCCTTGACCTCTTAGTTTGGTAGGCAGGCTGGGTAGATTCTTTTGTAAAATTATGGAGTATTCTTTTGTGAGTACCACTGGTTCATTTCCATCAATCTTCCTCTTCTTAGTAAGCAACTCCTTGATAAACTTTGCATAAGAAGGCATTTGTTGAATTGCTTCTAAGAATGGGATGTTAATTTGCAGCTTCTTGAAAACATCTAGGAATTTAGCAAATTGCTCATCTAATCTCTACTGCTTCAATCTTCTTGGAAAGGGAATAGGAGGAATATAGGGTTTCACCTCATGTGGTTTTTGAACTGTTTCCTCCATTTTTGGCTTTCCCTTATCCTTGACTAGAATCTCCTCTATTTCCTCAACTTTCTCTTCAAGTGTTTCAACCTCCTTGCCACTCCTCAGTAAAATGGCATTGACAATCTTGGGGTTTTCCTTAATGTTACTTGGTAAAGACCCAGATGGTCCATTACTCAATTGCTAAGTAAGCTAATGTACTTGTCCCTGAAGATCTTTGATAATAGCCTGCTGACTATTGAGTGTATTATGAGTTTTACTTATAAAATTCCTCAATAGTTCATCAGTTGAAGGTTGATTTTGCTAAGGTGGAGGTAGGGATTTCCTTACAGGACTTTGCTTTTGAAATCTAGGAAGTCTATAGGCATTGGCTTCATTTATATATGATAGATTCGAATGATTGCGCCACTCTGGATTGTAAGTATTTGCATAGGGTCCATAATTACCTCTTTGAAAGTTTCTAACATAGTTAAGCTACTCTCTACTTGATAATGGTGTAGTACCATTAAGACAGTCATAAGCTGGATGTGGCCCTGAACACAACTCACAAGTAACAAGTTGATTAGCATTAACAAAACTAGCTGATGCGAGTTTACTTACTTGTGTAGTTAAGCTGAAATTTGAGCAGTGAGCTATTACATGGCTTCATTTTCTTGAATAGATGCCACTTTTGACCTTGTTCTTTCATAGCTCCAGTTATGAGGACTAAAAGCCAATTCTTCAATCAAAACACTTGCTCCATCATATGTCTTTCCCATTAGTGATCCTTCTGATGTATCATCAATCAATGATCTTAAAGTCTCATCTAGATTGAGGTAGAAATTCTCAATGAGAAGATTATCAGGTAGTCCATGATGTGGGCATTTTCTAACTGTCTCCTTAAATCGCTCCCAAGCTTCATACAAAGATTCGCTAGGAAGCTTCGTAAGATTTGTAGTCTCATTCCTCAATCTAGCAATTCTAGCAGGAGGGAAAAACCTCTTCAAGAACTTGGTTGTTAAATCTACCCATGATGTGATGGATTCAAGTGGTTGAGAATTGAACCAAGCCAAAGCTTTATCCCTAAGAGAAAAGGGAAAAAGTTGCAATCTTATTGTAAACCCCAGTATTCTCAGTAGTTAAGTAAAACCCGAGAGTTGAAAAGCGAAACCCTAATCCAGCCCGTTTAAGTCTAGTGAGAGAAGCTTAGGAACCCTAAATTCGGCTTTCCTTCGGTTTCATAATAAAAGAAGTTTTATAAAGTAAATGAATATGAATTATTGTTTTAAAGTATATTTTAAACCTTAGAAAGTTTTAAATTCGGGAATTTTTCAATTTCAGGCCTTCCCGATCTCAATTACGAAAAAACGTGCCCCGAAACCACAAACTCAGAAAAATATTCTGGAATATTCATTCGAACCGAAATTTTATAAGGACTTCAAAAATATCAATTCGATAATTTTCCGGGCTATAAAAATTACAGTTATAGCCTTTTCCCGTATTTTTGTTACAATCGGTAAAGTAGATGTTTTGTCTACTATTCACAAGTACAACCTACGCTACACATTACTCATACCCTATTCTTACATACTTACAACTACTCATTTCAATTTTCTTTCCAAGAAATTTTTTTCCTAAATAATTATTACATTTTATTACATAAATTACAAATTTTATCAAAATTTCAAATTCTCTCTCCCTTCCCTACTCAAGGCCGGCGCCCCCTCCCATTTCCCCTCTCATTTTGTTTTATTTTTACTTCTTTTTATTCAATTAAAACCCTAATGCATGTAATATATAAGCTTATGTTCTCTTCTCTTCTATTTTTCACTCTTTCAAAATTTTGCAAGAAGAAAAACTCTCTCTTTTTTTCTCTTGTGTGCCGTGACCTAGCGCCCCCTCCCCCTCACACACACAAACTCATTTTCTCTTCTTTTCATCTCCAAATCTCCATTTAGGTGATGATTCTAAACCTTATTCCTACATTATCTTGTAATGACAAGACCATTCTTGTGTGTTTTTCACATTTAATCCCAATGAGCATATGCTAGGGACATGAAAACACTTATACAAGAATATCAAGCCATCACAAGAAGTGGATCTAGTGTTTAAAAGAGTTTTTGTTGAGATAATGTTATGTTCATGCATGTAAAGTAGGGATCATGCATGGAAAGTTTATGTTCATGCCATGAAACTCATGATTCATGCACCATATGTGGTAGATCTAAGTGTTAGACACTCATACATTCATTGACATTTATGTTCATGTGGTTGTCTTGAGCTTACATGCATTTATGATCATAAAAGCTTAGTCTTGCATGTATATAGATGTGTTAGATGGTAGATCTTCATGTATAGGAGGCAAGAAACTTGCAAAAGAAAATATTTTTGTTAGAAATGCCTAGTTGAAAATTCGGATGGAACTTGAAACCTATTTTAAAAACCACCAAAACCACTTTAAAACTCATATTTTTCATGAAAAATGGAAGGTATATGTAATAGGTATCCTTAAGGAATGATTTTTATAAGTTTAAATGAGTTTAAGGCATGAGTAATACGTAAAACAAGTAGTGAAGTTATAATGGAAAATTTTGAGATAGTGATTAAATTGTTTAATTCGTATTTTGGAGTAATGCCTACATAAACACTTAGTGTACAAGCTCAAATTGCATGTTTTATGAGTTAAATGAAGTTTTTAGGCAATAGATATAATAAAACTTCAATTTTTGATGCATTAAACAAGTTTTTTCATAGGAAAAATGCAAGAAAAGAAAATTTCCAAAATTCGGATTTTTGTGAAAAGCTTGTTTAAAAACATATTTACCACGTGAAAAATGTGAATTTCTATGCATCAATGAAGGTCATGGATAGTATAAATGTTAAGAACTCATTTTTATTTAGATAACGAGTAAATTCCAAGAATAGAATCCTAAAAACCCTAGGGAATGTAAAGTTGGAAAGAATAGATTTTTAGAAGTGACCATCATGGAGTTTTATGATAATTGGGAGTTCATAAGAGTTCATCATCAAAAATCATCAAGACCATGCATATATTGAGCTCATTACATGACATTCATACTAGGAATTCATTCATATACCATCCATACATGAATCAACAACTAGAAACATTTTTACCAATTGCAAAACAATTTTTCGGAAAGATGAAAGTTACAGAACAGATCTGAACCCACTGTTCCATGACCTTAATGTTTTCAAAACTTGAAAATAATATTAGAAATAGATAGATCTTTCGAAGTATATAGAAATCGATATAAAATTTACGAAATTTCGAGTTAAATGACCAAGTTATGGCCGTTTTAAGTTAGAACTTCCGCAAATAGCGAGAATTCCGATTTTGTGTAATTTAGATGCATAGCTTGAATTAGTTTAGTGATGAGATTTTATTAGGTTGTTTTATTTGGTAGGTGATCCCGAGCAAGACGATACCCTACCACCCGACTACTACTATTAAGAGACGGCGTACCATGGCCAAGTGAGTATTACTTCCGCTCTCAATTATTGCTTGTGATTGTATTGATAGTGGCATTAGTTGCTTAGGCAAAGATAAAAACGATCATGCATGATGGGGTATATGGGAATTATATACTTGTCTGCTGTTGATATGTGAAGTTGAACTTAAGGAATATCGAAACCGGGTGTTAAGCTGCTGCTTGTTTAGCGAGAATTTATACTGATTGTCTGTGAATAATTGTTGATCACCTAAAAGAATTGGATTAATCTATATTGGACCTCAATTATAATTGGACTCATTCATTTCACGACAGGGATGGAGCATTAGCATTGGTTGGTTTTTCGTGACCCATAAAACGAATATGTTGGTTAATCGTGATCCATAAACGAATATGTTGGTTAATCGTGATCCATAAAATGAAATTGTTGGTTAATCGTGATCCATAAAACGAATTATTGTTTAGTTGACCGTAGCTTAAACGCGTCATACCGGAGATTCGTTAATCTGCTAACCCGGGATGGAAGGCGCAAGTCCATCCACATATGATTTCCGGTTGGTCATATGTTTGTTGAACTCATTTGCTTGATGCATATCATTTGTTTGAGTAACCACTTGTTTGAATGATTTGTCTTAATTGTGATATGGAAGTTTTCACTCACTAAGCTAGTTAGCTTACGCCCCTATAGTTTTTACTTGTTGCAGCATGAATTCATTTGACTTAGGCCAAGGCAGGCTACAGCTCAGGTACCGGAGCTAGGAGTTTCCCTTAGAAGTTTATTTCGATTTTGTTTAGACTTCCGTTGGAAACTAAAGGACTCTGGATGACTGTAATGGACTTAATATTATTTTGCGGGGGAATTCCCCTTAGACTTTGTAAAGTATATATATGTTTTGGTTATTATCTATGGCTAATGAATACCACATTAAACTTCTTAACTCCATTGATCGAGTATTCTATTGTCGTAAAGGGACACTTTACATCTATACAAGACTCCCAAAGGGCTCGGATAGAATTTCGAGAGTTTTATATAGTATGTGGCGGGCTGTTACATTTAGGATACCCTATGGGGCGTGACACTTTATGGCCTCATCTGTAACGCCATTAAGTTTGACAGTATTAAAATATTAAAGGAACTTAGTAATGTGCTCACTCGGTGTCTCATTAAAATATCCTCCAAATTGATGTGACTCAACCATTTGAATCAGGACCGATTTAAGCTCAAAATTGTTGGTCTGAACAGTTGGTCTTCTGACAACAGGACCCATGACAGTGGGTATGTATAATCCCAAAGTGCTCTGGCAGGTGCAAGTTGAATCTAATTGTTATTCTGATTGTTGTTAACCTCATTGTTTCGTGATTCATTTTCTGCCATTGCTTCTCCTTGTAGCACTTCCTCTTGTCTTCTGTTTTCTCTTCTCAGTTGGTGAAAAGTTCTTTCAATCTCTGGATCTATTGGTAAAAGCTCAGAACTTCTACTTCTTCGCATATAACCTGCAAAGAGAAAAGAAAACAATCAACTCCTAAAAGTTGCTTAAACTACTAGTAAAACTAAAGGCAGTTTAATATTAATATGATCCTCAGCAACGGTAGCAAAAACTTGATCCGCTCAAATTGTATCTATCTTTTTAAGTGCGAATTCTATCAGCAAGTATACTGGCCTGATCATAATATAAATATGAGTCGAGTATCGTTCCCACGAGGATTAATTAAATAGTAAACTAGTATTAGCTTCCACTAATATTTAGGCAATCAATCTTTCAAACTTCACTAATTATCTAATGCTAATCTAAATTTAATAATTATCTATGAAATGCCGATAGTGTTTTTAGAGAAAGATATATCAAAAGAATGTGGGAAGGAAAGAATCCACCTTAATATTGCTAATCAAACTAAAATCATGTTATATTGATAACTAAACTTATGGATTTTCATATGAAATTGTCAAAGATCTAAAACCCTATTGAAGTTTCAAAATCTTTTTCAACCACAAAATAATCTAATAGCTTTCGCTAAATAAATTACCAGTGGAATCAATTTATAATTATAAATCTCCCGATTCTATAATTGACTAATGCTCTAAATCAACTTCTCTTAATCCTTTAGTGAGAAATCAAGGTAAAACATTGCATGAATACCAATACACAACTTCTAAATTAGATTAAACTCCATAGCTTCTGCAATTGTCATTGAACCTTAATTCATGAATTCCTTTGAAGCTTAATTTCCCTTATGAGTTATTAGCATTCTTATAAATCAAATTTCAAATAGAAATAAGATATATAATAGGAATTCAATATGAATATTCCACAATTTTAACAATCATATAACAATATCAATAATCATATTAGCATTCTTAAGGTTTTATCAACTTCCCAAAATGAAAATTTAGCTCATCATTGAAATAGATTCATAAATCAAATGAGATTCAACAATTGATGTCATGATGAACAACAAAACTAGACAATTGAATTGCATATAACAAGAATAGGATTAGAAATCACCAATTCAATTATTAAGATCTTCAATTGCAAAATCTGTTCAATACAAAGCTTCAAAATTCACTCACTCTTTTAATGGATCTTCTAATATGCCCTAACTATGGAAGAAAGCTGTTCATTTTCGTGTGTCTTCTTTTTACAAAAGAAACCCCTAAATTTATAAACAAAAACTCCTTCATAATTCGAGACGTTTCACTTGATTTCTTTAGTTACAAAACATACGCCAGCCTTTTTAGCTTCTACGTCAGCGACGTACATATATACACTGATTGAACACTAGCAACATAGAAGATAGCTTTAATGTTTTGTCTTCTATGGATGACCTACATCGCTCCAACACAGCAGTGTTGGGTTTCAAGAGGCCAGTGTAGGATGAAAAATTGAAAGCTGGCCAAATCCACTTCAAGGCTGGTTGTGCAAAGGGCAGAGTTTAAAATTAGCATTCTGTGGATGCTTTGCACCATCTCGACACCGGCAGCGTAGCTTCATGATTTACCAGCGTTCAATAAAATTTTAGAAGCTATCCTTTCCTTTCTTCTACACTAGCAGCATAGAGCCAATGCTTAAAGATTAGCTACTAATCTTCATCCAATACCGCCTCAAGGCTGGCAGCGTACATGTCGAAAATTGCCGACCTTAATGACTTTGATTCTGATCATGATGAAAGCTGGGTTAGGGCCGGTGGTGTTGATTCCAGAAATGTCGGCCTACCCCCTATTTTTGCACAAATTCCGATCAAACTTCTTTGTTTTGATTTCCATGTTCCAATTAGACTTGAAACATCAATTTGAAAACATTCAAGTACCAATTCTTGCAAATCTTATAGAAAAGAACAAAATTTATGTACAATTGCTCAATGAAAGTTGTATAAAATATGACATTATCATAAGGTTGTAATATCTTTCTAATTATACTAGAATTATTTGTAATAGCAATCTTTCAACTAATATTACAAAATCAATCATGAATCAATATACTAGCATTATTAACTTGAGAAACTAAGTCTTATTGAATACAAATCAATCCTAAAATTATATAGCAATTCCTAGCTTTTTTTTCTTTTAATATTTAGGTTAATTCCTCTACTCTTCCACCATATTTTCAATAAATACAAAAGGAACAATTGTCTTCATATAGAATAATGACATAAAACTTGTTAAAGGCTTGATCTTTCTCTCTCTAAAATCTTCTTCTTGACTTGCTTCTCTCTCTAGAATCAATTAGAAAGTAAAAGTATAAAATATTTTTTTTCTTCTCTCAAAAATCCTATTATAGATAAAAGAGTCCTAAAAAATCTTAGAGTATTGGATAAAAATTGGATCAAGAAGATATCTGATAAGATTCATATAAAATCTATGAAGCAGGGGCAATGCACAACTCTCTGTCTTCTAAACTTCCTTCACATAAAAAGTACATGGGCGCATGGCTACATATATCTAATTGTGGATCTCTCCTATTCCTATTATCAAATTTTCCAAAAAAAAAAAAAATGAGATATACATGAGCAAATATATCTAGCTATGTTCTTCTCTTATCTTCAACGCAATGTACATGCCTTCTTCTTCTCAATCGTGGATCTTTCATGTTATGCATACGAGATGAACATGAGACTGTGTACTTCTAACGGTCTTCAATTTCCTTTATTTTCTTCTCCAAAACTTGATCAAACTTGATTAAATCCTCTTTTAAAGCTTAATTATCCTTTTAAACTCCTAAAATTTAAATTTAACCATATTAAGTATCAAATTCTTATAATTAATCCTTAAAATATATTAAATATAACCTGGATACCCTTCTTAAATAAAAATTAACTCATCCTTATCATAACCAAAAAGACTAAACATCAATAGACTATGGGTCTATTTGGATTATCTGTTTTTCATCTGTATCTGTATCTTTTTTAAAATGATATGTGTAAATATATCCGATTTGTATCTAAATTTTATCTATATTTATTCTATTTGATCTTTTGATGAGAACTGTCAACTTTTTTTTATCTATATTTATTTTTTGATAAATAATTTGTTAGAAAAAAGATTGAAAAAATATCTGTATCTGCCGGAAAAAAGCCAAAACAAACAAACCCACTTGAACCTGAAAAAGAAGAAGGGAGTAAATCAAAGACTAGTATGGTACTACCATAAGCACAAACACATGATCAAGCTTTAACACACTCTCTTACAAACATATAACTAATGTAACAATTAGTCATTTTATTATCTTTTCATTTAAGCACAACAAACAGTTTGGGAATAACTCAGTATCTCAAGCACAACATATATAATATATACGTATATGATGTTAGGTATTCCTTAACATTTGTGAGTTCAAGAGTCTCTTAAATTTATTGATAATTATCTCTAGGTGCAATTCCACATATGGTTAGTGTCACATTAGGCTCATTAAGATGCCACATTAGTATCACTTGTACATCGGGTCCATTAACCAAAGCTAAGTACACATAACATTCATTTGTTAAGATGAGAATTTCTTAAGTTCATTAATTTATCGAACTAAGAAAGCACATTTAGCATGCAAGGTAATATATGAACGTTGATTTATCTTGAACTCTAAAACCTTTTTAACTTAAGTTACCAAATAATTAAAGTTTTTAAAAGTGTTTGTGAAATAGCCATGAATTTCTCGATTTATATTTTATAAATGTGTTATTGAAATTATATTTGATTTTGAAATGTGATAAATGTGAATCATGTTAATGCATAAAAAATGAGTTGTGTTGTTGTGTTAAAAATAATTAAATACCTTAGGATGATTAAATATTGAGTTCATAATTTTTAAAGTGCATTAGAATGTACGAAATATGATTAGAACAAGTTAAATTATGCATGTAATTAAACTAACTTTTAGCAGAAATTTTAGTTACAAATAAAGCCCTAGACCACCTTTAATTAACCAAAAAGCAAGCTCCATTAATTAGCAAAATCCAAGCCAATTAAAGGAGTTAATTAGGGCAGCCACTAAAGTCAACAAATGGATAAATATCAACTTTTGAAAGTACAAAATTCGTCCAAAAATTTTAGACCAACATAACACACACCAAAAAAGCTTCAAAACCCTATTTCTACTCTCTCAAAAGCTCTCTCATGTCCATGTACAATTAAACCCTTCATCTTCTACAACTTAAAGTCTCAAAGGCTTGCAACAAGATCCTAAACCAAGGCACAAAGTCCATATGGTAAGTGTGTTCCTCTTGCTTTATGTGTATTTAAGTTATGCTTTTGTTAGAATAGGGTTTATATGCTAAATGGTGATAGGATAATTTTTATATATTGATGGTAGTTTGAGTAGTGTTATGTTGCTAGAGGAGTTTGTAGTATATGTTTTATATGAATTTGGAAGTGTTGGGATGATTGTATTAGGATGATAAAGGGGTTGGGTAGTGTAATGGGCATGTGGAGTTGAAATGCAAATTTTGTGTTATGTTGTAGTTGAGTGATTGATGGATTGAAGAGGAGTTAGTGTTTATTGAATGGTGTTAAGAACATATAACAAGTTTTGGGAAGTTCAGAATGAGTTTGGAGGATTTTTGAATGTGTAAATTTTACAAAGAAGATAGGGGAATTCGTGAAAATCATGTAATTTTGTTCTAGGGGTCTACGCCGGCAATAAGCCACCAGCGTATGATCCCATACTGACGGTGTACTTGGCAACGCTGTTGGTGTTGGAGGTATCCATGGGCATGGACCAACCCGTGGAACTCTCGAAAATTTTGGAAAATTGGAGTTGTAGTCTACATTGGCTTAACGCCGTCAGCGTAGACTATAACTGCGACGTGTTGTTGAACGCTGCCAGCGATGGCAAGCATTGAGTTTTAGGGCAGAGTGCACCAGTTCAATGCCGCCGACGTTGAATGCCGGCGTGTCCCCTACAGTTTTCATTTTCAAAAGCTTCCTTCAATATTTTCGAAAGCTTGATATATGATCAATTGAATATTTGTTGAGCATTGTATGATATTATATGATGTTTAAATGCTATGTTATGACTTTGTAATAATTTATTTGGATTTCTTTGATTAGTTATGTTTGAAACTAGTTGATTAGTGCTTAAACTAAGTAAGAAATTCAATATTTTCTTGTACAGTGATAGATCCTCGCTCGACTAACCTATTAATTCCCGAACTATTTCAGGTACGTGATAACTTGCTTGATTGTTTGTTTAGGATAGACATTGTTTAAAATTACTTTAAATTAAGGAAATTTAATAATTGCTTGTATGAGTGTCTTTTACACCATTGAATCTGGTTTGGAGAGCGATACTCTGCTCAGATTGGGGGCATGGCAGTTTTAAGTGCTTAGACCACCCTTGTCATTTTGAAATGACTTTCATAAGTGGTTCAGTAGGTAATTGACAGGGTATTCGGTATTGATATAATACTTGTTTATTCTTGAAAGGATGTAATATGATCTAATTTAGTGTTTATTGGAACACTTGAATTAGATGATATTATAGATTTAGTTAAGTAAAGTCGAGAAACGACTAAGAACTCTAAATGAGATTACTTTTTCATTTTAGATAAAATTATCTAGGAGATATGAGTATCCGAGCTACTTATATCAACTCCCTAAGCATCATGATCGTTACTCAGGTTTCCCTAGAAATCCCTGTTGTCCGGAGTTTGAATACTCCAGTATTGTTTGGCTAACTAAAGATTAACTAATAATCTAATGATTGTTACATTTACATTGAGTTTAAGTATGTGTGGATCACTTCACATTTGTATTCATTAATTGTGTACTGGGCCTTTGGCTCATATTTTAACTATTTCATGTGACAATCAAGATGAGTTTTATGCAAATATGGGATATGGTACCGACTTTGAGGATTTCCTAGATGACCTGGTGGATTAGATATTACCATGGGCCAGGATGGAATTCCTATTTTGTAATAGACTAGTTATGGATTCTGTTGATGTTTATATTAGATGATATATGTTGAATTACCTTTTGTAGCTTTTATATAAGGCTTGTAAGATGCCTTTGTTTGTAATATCTAAACCTAGCTATATGTATATCTTAAACTTATTTCCCTTGTAATATATGATAAATATGATGTTGTGTTTTTATTACAAGTTTTACAAAAAAAATCAATAATTTTCAAATTTAAGAGTTAAGTATTCAGAGTTTAAGCAAATAATACTTCAAACACTTCTTTTAGTACGACTTTACATATAATTCTGCAGATTATATATGGTTGGGGAGCTGTTATCACCTGTTTTTATTATAGGGGTGATAACGGGTCCTTATAGTTTGATCTTCCGAACTTACCTATAATTCACATTATTATAGTTCCTGCTCTTACATTGCTATTAGTGTTTTTAAGTGTTAAACATAATTTCAAATTGAGAACCTGGTAATTATTTTAATAATAAATAACATTAAATTTTGAAGAAATGAGTTACACAAGTTTCAAGTGTTTTTTAGAAGGAAAAATATGAGTGTGGAAGTTTTGCTAAACACGCATTGGAAGATGCTATATTAGAAGTCATGTTCAAAACAGAAACACAACATAAGTGGGAATATGCCTATGTTGGATGTTGTGTTCTTTAACATACGTTACAAGGCTATATTAGAGGTTATGTTTAGAATAGAAGCATACCACGACATAACACAAATTCAAACATGGGTCTGGTTACATATCGTGTATGAAAAAAACCATAACATTAGTTCAAACATGCGTCATGTTTGAAATAGAAATATGACACAATGTAAAGCATCGAACACGACTGTGTTTGCTTAGACAAAAGAAATGTATACTTTTCCTTTGATGCAACCTTTCCATTTCATACTTCAATTTCTTCCTAGAACACACATTATTGCATTGTTATTATCACTTTATCATAATTTGTTGGTCCTACTTTTATAACCAAGAAGGGGGGGGGGGGGGGGGGGGGGGGTTGTTAAATTGATCATAATCCAAAACTAAATGTTAAGCTTTTAAAATTAAAATCTCCTTTTAGTTAAACAATTGAGAACAAGATTAGCAATTAAAATGAAATTGAAAATGCAAGAATTAAAAAGAGTAGGGAAAGAAAATCAAGCAGAAATGTATAGTGGTTCCGCTTGTGCGTCGGTCCACTCTTTCAGCTCCACGCCGGGGACCCCGTTATCCTACGGCTTTTGTTCCACTATATCCAATAAGAAAAATTACAAGCTTGTACAATTCTCTCTACTCGATTCTCACAGCTATTCTCTAGCTTCAATCGATCTATAGTCTAAACTTATAGCTGAGCTACCAAGCTAAGAAGGCAACGACAAGTTCCTTCTATTACAAATAAAAATCAAAGACTAAAACAATGAAGAATATTTGCACAATTTCGGATTAATGAAAGCTTGTAGGAGATTGATGTATGAGAAGGATGAATATTTCTTGTTGTGTGTAAAGCTTTATAAAGATTCTCTACTTCCTTCTGTTTTCTTTGATATTTATGACTTTGTTCTTCAACGGTCAATATCAGTTTAAAGATTGATATCATGTCCCAATTATCTCGGTTGTAAATCTGTTCTTCTTTATCTCTATTTTAAAATTTGAAAACCATCTAGTTGCTTCTTTTCATTTGTCATGAATTGGATAAGCTTCATTGAGATAACGTCCTTGATTTTGCTATAATTATTTCGTTGAACTGATCTGAAGTTACCGTGATTTTCTCTTTGTGATTTGAATAAGATATACTTGAAATGATAACTTTATCTTCTTCAATAAATCACCGTGATTTCTCTTGTTTTCTTCTTTTGATAATCTCAAGATTTTTGCCGATATCTCTTGTGATCTTGAAAAAATAGGATAAGTTGATATCCTAATAAATCTTATCTTCAAACAACAAACATTATCTTCTAATCTTATCCTGTAACAATCATATCTTCTTATCGAAACAACCTTTATTATTCATACATTTATCACATTCGTGATCTATAGAGCTTTAGGAATTATCCATGCGTCTTGATAAAATATATTTGAAGATATCAAAATAATTTCAATATAATCTTTATATAAAACTTGATATGAAAAGATCCCTATGATATAAAATCCAACTTAAGTGAAACACATCAAGCATATTACCCAAATATACTTGATAAGTGGAGTTTAAATCTAAGATTTAAACAATTTCAGGCGAATCTGGAAAAATTCATGTGAATCCTTAAGGTTCTGAAATTGCCTCTGACTAGCTTGTAAGTATATGTCTACTTACGTAAATTTTGAAAATGCTTCTGACAGACTTATTTTTCCATCGCTAAAAGTTCTGAAATTGCTTCTGAAAGACTTTCTTTAGATACCAAAGCTTAAATGAAACTTCTGAAATAACTTTTGACTTTGTAAAAACTCATTTATACAACTATCAAAGGTTTTGAATAAGCTTCTATTCAATCATACTTAACAAATAAAATTAGAAACAATTAATCATCCTTTTGTTATCATCAAAACATTATTAGAGAACTTAACAGTATGCTCGTGTTTGTGCATTTTATATGATTGATAATATAACTTGGTTGCCCTATTGTTTGATGAAGTATTTAATTTTAGAAGTGAAACTCACTAAGTTAGCGTAGCTTATACCTCTATAGTTTCTTTTTGATGTAGTTCCCGTATATATGGTTGCGTCCGCGGACTTGGCCAAATTAGGTAATGTGATGTTAGGAGTGTTTCCCATTAGAAGTTTATGATTAGTTATGTATAGCTTTTCATAGCAAACCTTAAATGATCGGATTTTACTTAAAAGATAATACCTAGACTTTTGTTTAATAGAGGAATGCCCCTTAGTATTTTGTAACCGATCTTGAGATATCTGTGGTTTTTGTTTTTATGCTAATCCTATCAAATTGAACTATCTATCTCTAACTGTTTATGTATTTTATTGTCGTAAGGGAATGCCTTGCATACTAATACAAGACTTTTGAATGACCGTGGTAGTGATTCTTAAGTCTTGTTTATTAGTATGCGACGGACTGTTACATTTAAGGCTACCTTTTGGGTCATGACAATTAGCAAAATATGTCAAATATTAAGGGAGGGCAATAGATAAGTCATGATTCAAATTTCATGCATTCACCCTATTTTATGAGATAACAGCGTATGTGAGGAAATAAAAAAAGGCCAAGTTTGTACTGTATGCTCATGGCAACATTGTGGAGGGGGATGATGATTTTGGTTATGACAAGCAGCCAATTACTATGGTCAATATTAATAGGAACTTAACATATGAGCAAATACTTGACATCATTTGCAATAGACTTAAGGTAAATAGGTCTACACATCAAGTTGAGTTGTATTCATAAGGTAGTTATTGGGAGATAGGACGCTGCGCTACAATGTTATTCCAGTGACCAATTGATGATGCTGAGAAGAGATGTTGGTGTACACTGAAGGGTAATTCTTGTATATGTGCAGATATGTGAGAATGAATTACCACATGTACCTACTAGGAAATGGGTATTGATGGAATATTGACAACGAAGGGTTGGTAGACTCAAATTTTACTCCAATTTAGACAATAGGTAGTACATAAGTGCAGAAGGGTAACTTTGAAATTAGTGACCTGATTGGACATGTGATCAGATGTGATGGAGGACTCTCGGAAAGTGAATCCAGTGACGACTATGACGATGATGGAAATGATAATGTTGAAGTTTTTCCTAGGAAGATGCGATATCGAGGTACAACATAATTGAAATGCTGGCACCATTTTGTAGCTTCCACAGACGTTGATGCAGTTGAGAGCTCAATGTCAGTGCCTTTTTTCACTACTGATGTTGGTAGTGGTTATGTTGCATTTAATAATGAGTAGGAAATGAGTGCTGGAAATTGGAGTTTCAATAATGAATTCAAGGTTGGGATGTGGTTTGAGATTAAAGATCATCTCATATGGGTAGTTAAAATATGGCATATATTAAATCATTATAATTTGAAGTGACTCGAACCCAAGGTCATGGCAGTTAAAATGTACTAATATTCATAATAGAGGTTGCAAGTGGAGACTTAGAGGCAGTTACAAAAGCATGGTAGGTGGTTCACATCACTAAATATAAAAACCCTCACACCTACTTAGATGAAATTACTGGACAAGACGCTCTATTGT
The DNA here is from genome assembly GCA_024138025.1 of Combretum micranthum. Classification (NCBI taxonomy): domain Eukaryota; kingdom Viridiplantae; phylum Streptophyta; class Magnoliopsida; order Myrtales; family Combretaceae; genus Combretum; species Combretum micranthum. The sequence goes on from JAMXBD010001680.1 coordinate 153,468, forward strand.
GAATCCACCAGCACGTATAGGTGCATTGTATCAGGATTTGTAATTCTGCGGATGTGAGGGCGAATGTCCTCTAATTAACATCTTAAAGAGTTTGGGTGTAATGTTCATATGAAGAGAATCGTGAGGTGAAGTGAAAAGCTATTGAGCAAGTGTATGAAAGTTAGGAAGAATCATATGCGGAGCTCTTGCATATACTTAATGTGATAATAGAGGCAAATCCAGGAACAAAGGTTGAGTGCAGAACTGTGGATTCAGATACAACAAGACACGTCTCCCTTGATAAACTCTTTTGGGTATTTGCTCTTTGCATTGAAGTGTTTCAATACTATAAGTATGTTTTGGATACATGCTTCGATTTAGTTATAAAATATTGATATTAGTGAATTAAGTTATATCTGTTAATTATTTGCAGATCCATGGTCACAGTTGATGGCACCTTCTTGTATGGTAAGTATGACACTCGTTGTAGTAGTAGAAGGGGAAAATCATTTGAGGTTTAACTACTCCTTCCTACAATGTATAGTCAAAAGGGAGATCACATTGATGGACATATAAAATTCTATGCTCCATGCAATGGCAGTAATAGGTACTCTTCACATGGATTATGTTGCCTAGGTTGGGCAATGATATAGATGGGAGAATCAGCTAAGAGTATATGGGCGTTCCTTCATACCTGCAGCAGATAAGGCTAATTGGACTCCTCTCGACATACTAAAATAGCACCCCATCCTAGGACTTATTAAGAAAAGGGATAGGCCTAGAGAAAAATGGTTCCGGAATGAGATGAATATTCCAGATGGCCAACGATATTATTCATGCGATTCATGTGGGTAGACAAGGCATAACATCAGAAGTTGTCCAAATGGGCGATGACATTGGGACAGTTGTGAGTAAGTGAGTCGTAGTGGTATTTTTTTCGTTCATGTGATTGTTTTACTGCACTTTATAAGGCATACTTTATCTGTTGTTGGATCCAGACCCTATCCCGTTTCATCCTTATAGTAGTGGTGATGGATAGGGAATGCCACGCTCACACAAATTGATCTATATGGAGCATCCTCATCAGGATGTCCATCAACGTACATCATTCTATCGGACTATATCAAGTGGGGGCGAAGGAGGCGGGGCACCTAGTAGTAGAGATTAATATAGATTTTCATCTTTTATAATTGTTGCATACAATTCTTATCTTTTATGTTTGTTGTAATGAAATTTTCATATCCTTTTGGTGTAAATAATAGAACTTAATACAATCATTCATATTTGTTCTATGAGATTTTATTATGTTTATGTGAAAAGTTTCACAAAACTATTATGATTGAATGGATTGGGTTTGAGACTGTATTTAGGAATACTATTATGATTGGGTCATGAAGTCTGAAGGTTAGTGGATGACTAGTGAATGATTTATATAACCGATTGTGTATGATTTTGATAGGTTATAAACAACTAATGTAAAAAACGAGTGATTTATGGGATATGTGGTGGTGATGGGGGAGGATTTTTAACTGACCTCGTCTCTTTAGAAGACGAAATATATCCGTAAATTAAGAATTCCGTTTCTTGAAGAAATAAGGTCAATTTACCTAAAATTAAGGTTATTTTAATTCATGGATTTTTTATAAATTTTTTTTAAGAAAAGCTTATTATTATTTTCCTTTTCCCGCTTGTGTGGGTGTGTTTTTTTTTTTTTTTTTTTTTTTTTTTTTTTTTTAACTAGACCGGACGCTTTTCTATCAACGTGCAACCAAAGGCCCATATCCATAACCAGTAAAGTAAGTCCATCTTTCGCCCCCCCCCCCCAAAAAAAAAAAGCAAATTTATCTTGTTTCTTGTTCTAGGGGTATATTAGTAAATACACATCACGTGATCGTTTGTCGTTCAAATCAATTCTTCTGTTCTTCCCGCTTGTGTGTTTTTCAAAAAGGAAAAAAAAAGAAAAACTAAAAGATTCTCGCTTAATTCTCAACTCACTCAAATTAGGGCTTCAACTCGAACTTGCAATTTGAATCCAATCGAATCAGTGATTCGATCTTTCTAGAAGAAGACCCAAGGAAATGGATCCAGATCTCTCTCTCATCGAAATCTCCAGAGAAGACGATTCGTTGCTTCATCTTCAATTGCAACCGGACGACGTCGTCACCAGCTCCATCAAACCTTACTTTGCTTGTTCTCTCTTCAGAAACCACATTCTAAGCCAGCTTTTGGTACTTTTTTCTTGTCTAGGGTTTTGCTCTTCAGTCTGTTGTGTCTGCGTTGGTTGGAGATGATTTCATTTGATTCGGTTTCAGCAATCCCTGTTTCGGATTTTACTTACTGCGTTTTCTAAAATACAATTTTCCTTAGCATTCTTGATCTCAATTTTGCACTATCTAGCGTTTTGTATAAGTTTTCTTCTTTCTAGTATACGAATGCTTTTCGTTCTGTGATTATTGTTCGCCGCGTTTGTTTGATATGAGCTGGTGCAGTGTACGCATGCAGTTTTGTATTTAGAGGTTGTGTTTGATTGCAAGAAAACCTCTTTTTTATTTTTTTTTCCTGATACTAGTTAAATTGCAATGTAAATGCTTATTGTTTTGATAGTGCAGCCAGAACTTGGATTTGCATTGTAGAAATGAATGAAAAATATGACTCATAATTCAATTTGCTTATTTCACTAACAATTAGTTTTGAAGTGGGCTGTGAATTCATAGTCTGAGTGATAAGAAGGGGTTTATGCTATGATATATAAGGAGGGAGCTAATGTGTTGCAGTGGTTTCAATGAGCAACGGGGATGCTGAAAAGATTGGGACTTCTTCATTTAGAGACGGTGATGGCAAAGAGAATGTCAATGCAAACAAATCCGAAATGCCAAAACTCAATGTGGAGCCGCAGCAAATGAAGAGGAAGAAAGGGGGTTATAATTTGCGGAAAAGCTTAGCATGGGATCGGGCCTTCTTTACTGAAGAAGGTTGTAACATGTATTATTTGTGGATTTTTAGAAACAAAAAGCATCCTTGAGATGCTTATACTTTTTTAACCTAACTTTTTAGACTTGCAAATGTTAGGTGTACTGGATCCCCTGGAATTATCTATGATTAGTGGAAACGTTGGCAATATCAGTGGGGGGAAGTTATCAATAATTCATGAAGAAGTTGGTGAATCGCTGTTGGAATGTCTGGATAAAAAGTGATCCAGCAGATTTGCTCACACTGGAGGAGAAACCATTAAGAGAACTGGCTACAAGCACCCCAACGTATGCAAACAAGTTGTTGATAGCACGCCCCAAAAGCATGATTCAGTAACCACAATTCACAGACTTCGTGCCTCTGCGGTCAGTCTCATCCTAATTTACGTTTTTGCTTTTTTTTTTTTTTTTTTTAAGTACTATGCCATAAACTTCTACTAATTGCAAAGGATGATAATGGATCTTTTTTGTAATTACAAAATGTGTGATTTTTTTCGCAGTTGCTTTCACAAAAGTGGTTGGATGGTTAAAATTTATTTCTGCACTTTGTTACTCTTTTCTGAAAAGATATCTTTCAGGCCAAGCGGAGGATTCTTTCAAACAATGATATAAATAGGAGTGGGTCAAAGCGCAGCGGTTGTCCACAACCCATGGCTACATATCCTTTTCATTGAATTGTTGAAATTAATCGAGCAAATACTTATCTTGTTATATTTTTCTTTGATATTCAAACAAAGAAGTACCCTTAACTTTTGTTACTCAGAAAAGGCCTGCAAATGTCAATACCACAAGCAAAGCTGCTAAAGAATTGAAAGTCTCAAGAATGCCAGTCCGTTCTACAGGATCTGTACTTCCCAAGTCAACTTCTAGTACTGACAGTATTTCCAGCTGCTCAAAAAATGCTCAAACGGGTATTAATGGTAAAATTTATCCAAATGGAAGAATCCTACTCTAATTCTTTTCAGTAATTTGTTTAGCTTTTGTTAATTAAAATAAGAAAAATGTTAACAGCTTTCTTGAAAACACTTCCTAAGAAGCCAAATATAGAAAATTTTCACCTTTTTATGCACTTAATTTTAGTGTGTATCTAATGATAAAGATCTTTTTATTTTTGGTTTTGGTTAGGGAAGGGGGGGCGGGGGCGGGCATGGGCAGGGAGCGCTCTCTTAGTGCCCTAGGAGAACTTTTGTCAAGTCCCTTAGAATTAACATATGTATGATTGGGTATAATCCCTTCACATAGACTGTGGTAATCACAGTGCTGGTGATAACAAGAGCCTTGACACTATAGTTAATGAGAAAAACATAATTTAGGGTACTTCCCAAAGACACTAATATGTTAAAGCATATCATTGACAAACGAGTCTGCTGATGATGTCAATTTGATTGTCCACACACCAAATAGATAGAAGGTCTGAAAGTAGGAACCTAACTCTGTAGCTGTTCATTTGACTGAATTATTTTGTTTATAGTCAGGATGTAGAGAAACATTAGTTAAATAGCTATGATGCATCTGAGTTGCTAACTAGAATCTCAATTGTTTTAATTTGACACTGCCTGTTCCTCCAGTCGTTTCCTCCCAAAAGAATGTAAGACAGAAGGTGGATGCTGGTAACAAAAAAATTGTTCAAAATAAAATGGATGTGCAGGTTAGCAAGCCTTCAACAGTGAAATCAACACTTCGAGTGTCTCGAAAAACTGTGGTAAGGAATAATGACTTGAAGTTTGCTGGGGTGTCTCATATATAAATGGCATAGTTGCATTTATTGTTTGCAAAAATGATTATCTAGATCTCTTGTTCTGTCTTTGAGCATTAAAGATTCATCTGCTTGCTGTTCTTCACATGACAGGGCAAAGCAATACGTAAAGAAGCATCATCAACTAAATTAAGCAACGGTTTAGAGGAAAGAGAAGGTTTAGTGAAAAACCAGTTTGTGATGCATTAGCAGATGAAAGATCCAGCAATATAGAAATGCCCCTTCAACAAAATGCTGACCTAAATGATACGAGTAAGCAGCCTGTGCGATCTCAAAATGCAAAGCCCTCAGGTTTGCGGATGCCTTCACCATCTATGGGATTCTTTGGCCAGGTAGAACACCATTTTTTATTCCTGCAATTAGGTGGATCTGGGATCAGTTCAAATTTCCAGATTAAATTACTAAGAACTTTATACACTCTTCACTGGATATCAGCAAGCAAAGGATTCTGCTACCCAAAGCTTATTGCCACGGTATAATCAACCAGGCCTTGCTTCTCAATTTTCTATTTCTAGTTCAAGGAACCCTGGCACTTCAAAGTCCCTCAGTGAGAAGAGGTCCGCATGTGTGAATAAGAGGATAGCTGAGACAGTCAAAACTTTGAAGAGTGATAATATGAGACTCCAGTCAAAGGCGGGAGGCTACGCTACCTTGGCTTTAAACCCAGATTTATGTCAAAAGGTACTTTTTATATTCGAATACAGTGTGCCAAATGCAATGGTTCACATGACACAATAACAATTAGAGATACCAGTATGAGCTGCATCTGATATTGTTTCTAATGACATTTTGGCATAATTTCAGGAACATGTGGAAGTGGATTTAGTTAAATCTGTGAATAAGCCTCCTACAGATGATGTAGAGATCTATAGGGATAAAAGTTCGTCTCTTCCACATCAGGGACCTATACTAGTGTCTATAAATAATGACAACAAGCCTGAAGATGTTGATTTTAGGGGCAGGATTTCAAATGGGATTGGAAGTGCACCTACAACCAGAACATCTCTTCATTTTATTACACAAATTGCTGAAGTATCTGGGAATGATGAAATTTTTGCATGTCAACCTGTTGACAAACCATCAAGTCTAATTGAAGTTGACATTATATGTCCTGAATCTCACTTGGCAGATGTAAGCCCTTGTAGAGCTCTGAGCATTTCTAAGATACAAGACAGTTCTTTGCTTGATGTTATTAATCTGCCTGTTGGTCGAGATGAGCTGCTGATGTCTTCTGGTGGTGCCAATCATGCTACTACTAATGAGAAGGAGCAGATGATACAAACAGATAGAGTTATGCTATCAGAGGAGAATGGTTTGTCTGAAAAACTCTTGGATACTTGTGATGTCAGAAAAAAGCTGTGAATTTGAAAACACAAGATGGTTCAGCAACTAAACTGGAAAGATATGATAGCCAGATCCTACCAGAATTTACCATGAGTGCAGATATCCCTTCTGCTTCAGAAAGCACCTGCCGGCAATTTCTTGATAATGGTGCAGGCATAGAAAATGCATATTTAGAAGGCATTTCCTCATCTAAATGTAACAGTGCAACACCTAGCACTTTAATGACTGCTGAACCATGCATAAATAGTAGTGATGGAGGTGTGGTGGAATTAAGTCCATTTGATTGCAAACTTTATAACAAAAATCAAAGTCATCAGGACAGTGTAAAATTAGGAGAAACTCTTCTGCATTGTTGGCAGATACCTTTTCTGTTGAAGACTGTTGGGGAAATGATCTTATGATGGGTGAGCGTACAGTTTCTGTGGGATCTGATGATTGTGGAAATGGAATCACTGAATCAGTGGAGAGCAAACCTGCTCAACATACAGCGCGATCTACTTCAAAGAGTGGTCTAGTTGTTGAAAACATTAGCTGTGCTGATGTACAGTCCAGCAATGGAGATGTGCTTGACAGCGAAGATCGTTTATTCAATCTCAAGCCATCATCAGTAAAAGATGAAGCTCCTACTGTTGTTGAAATTACTGGTTCTTATGGGGAAACCAAATTGAAAAGTGCAAATGTCCTGTCCCAGCTGGAATCAATTGTTCAGAAAGAAGTTGGTGTACGACCAGCAGATGAAACAATGAATAAAACCAGAGAAGATGCAGGTTATCCTTCTTGTGTTATTGACTCTGATTTTTCTTGTAATATTCAGCTTGGATGTGGCATAACAGATTGCTGTGCAAATATATTTTCGCCAGATGATAATTTGATGAGTCATAGTCCAGATTCTGGTCAGACAGTGGAACATGCTGCTCAGATAACCTTCCAATTGAGAGAGGTAAATGAACCATCCCCCAGTGAAAAGTTGAGTACACCTTTGGGACAAATCCAAGATAATAAAGAAGGCAACATGATTTATATTACCTCAGATCTTGAAAATGGAGTTAATGAAGCAAAAAAGGTCCAAAGCATATCTCATGGAGAAGATACAGATGGAGCAGATGAAAACAATGATGCACATGATAAATCAAGTAACTATATATGCATGAGACCCGAAGAGGAACAACTCTTAAATAAAAATGCTGTTGAATGTCGCGACAATCTGAGCTATGTCACAGAAACACAGCAGTTCCTGGTGGTTAGCAGAACTGAGAGACAGTCTACTCAACAACATCAGGTCCAAGAGGTTAATGCTTGCCCTCAAATTGAGCCTGCGGGTAAGGATAGTGGTAGTGATATTGATAGAATGGACAAAGACCAGCTGGGTAGAAATGAGATGTCTGCTTCAGAGCAGAGAAAGATGGCAAATAATCAGAATGAACATGTTAAGGTGCAACGTTCTGAAGAAATATGTGACATGGAAATTTCTGAAGCACCAGGCATGGCAGAGGGCATTGCATCTTCTCCTGACAGACAGTCTACCCAACAGCATCTGCTTCATCCTCCCTTCATCACAAATGAAAACAAATCTGCAGTTGAACATGACTCTCACTGTGAAGAAGGATCGGTTCTGCATGTTATCTTGTATGATGTTGGTAAAGAGGAAAAAATCAGCAGTGATGCATGTCAGGATGATTACTCTAAGATTGAATCTTTAAGGGCTAATGCTTCCCCTCAAGTGGAAACTGAACCACAGGATACAAAAATTGATGTGGATAAAAACACTGAAATCCAACTCTTGGAAGATCAGATGCCATGTTCAAAGGATAGAACGAAGCAGAACAGTCAAGATAGAAGAAAGGAAGTTCATATCTCTGAAGAAATGTGTGAAGTGGTATTCCTTGAGTCATCTAGTGTTGCCAACTGTGGTGCACCTTGCCCTGGAAATGGTGAACCACTTGAAGCCCATCATTCTGGAGTTTGTGATTTGCTTGAAACCATTGAATCAAATATTTCACAGGATCAGTATGAGTTAAAGATGGCCACATCCCACTAAGGATGAAAATCAAACTGTACTAAAGTAAGTAACTTATGTGAAAGTAATATAGAGTATTTGGCTTCATCCTCTCTTTTTGGTTGCAATATCATATTCCTCTACATGTTTTAGGATGTGCCATATCAGATTACAAACTGTAAGATGGCTTTTGTGCAATGCAGGGAGAATTCCATGCATGATAAAGTGCCAGATGCAATAGAAGTAAAACCTCCACCTGATGCTGTTCCTTTCTCCGATGAATGGTTATCTGCATTTGAATCTGCTGGAGAGGTCAGTAAAAGTCCTTGAGTATAATTAAGTTTTAATATGCTATAAACTACTTAAGTTTGCCTTGTGAAACTGCAAACTTAGCTAATGGGTCTTAGGGAGGATGGTGACGCCAAAATTAATCTGACTAGCTAATATTTCTTTTATAATGAGTTCATGGCATTATCATATTTGAATTGAGAGCAAGAACTCTGAACGGTGTGGATATATTCCTTTTTCATATTATTCAATGTCATCTAGGAAATCCACTAGGGTGTGGCTTGGTTACAGTCTAGTTAATAGTTGAGATGAAGAATTTAGGCTCTGATGCCCTATTTCTAATTTGATTTATGCAGGAAATACTTACCATGAAGAGTGGAAAGGTCCAGAATTCACCTCCTGACAAGCCTCAGTCTGAACCTGGTCCTTGGTCACCGGTACGAAAGTAGTTACTCTACAGCCTACAATCAGTTATCAATGATTAAAGACATCCTGGCTTTTAGTGAGATGAAATTCTGAAATATAGATGTATAAATGTGGACAATCACATATGAAAGAAGTAAACGATTGATGATATGAATACAAAAGACTGGTTTGGCTTAGATGATATAAGTAAATCAGAGTGCTTAAAAAAAAAAAAAAAAAAAACAGAGGGAGAATAAATTGTAGATGATTAACAGTAACTTATGCAACTTGGTTCATTTGAAATCCAGATCAAATTATTTCGTTTTCAGAATATTTAATCACAATTCAAGCAATTTTTTTTTTATAAACTTGTCCAGCCTCCTTCAGTCTATTCCTCAGTGTGGGATTTTTTTCATTTCAATTTTGTAATCACCTTTAGCTCTTTCTTTTGCTTAGTACTCTAGCTCTTTGATTTCCATAATCTTCATTTTCTAATGAAATTCAATATGTCAAATCACTTGCAGAAGCCAAACATTTCAAATCACTTGAAGATTCTTTTATGACAATTTTAAACTCACAATTACAATTTAGCCATCGTGGAGCAATTTGTTGGGGGTGAAAACAGGGGAACAGGGTACACTATATTTGGAGCATAAATTATAAATATGAAGTATTTTGTATTACTGGTTTCACACCTTAATATTATTATAGATTCCAAAGAAATATGTTCGCTCTCTTAAATGTAATCCTTCCTGGAAAAACTCCACAACACACGGTGCAACTTCCATTGAGTACAAATAAATTTACATTTTTATCGTAGGTGTAGGAAGTGTGACTACTGAGTTATAAATGTTGTGTAATATCGCAAGCATAATAATTGTGGTTGGATCATTTCTAGTGTATCTTTCTCTCAGTGTTATATTTGCTGTCTGACATTAGCCTTTTATTTATTTTTTATTTTAGGTAAGAAGAAAGAAGAATCAAGAGATTGGACCATATGATTGCACAAAATTCACCAACGTTAATGTGAACAGTCCACATTCCTGCTCCGATAACATGAAGGAAATCATCTAGTCTTTCTTTAGTTATTAACTCTTGATTGATTCAAAATTCACGACCATATGACAAGTAGGGTAGCATACAATAACGATTTCCTATCATTGTTCTCTTTACTTTCCTTTCTTCTGTAAGTAAAACTTATTTCCATGCACCAATGCTTTCAGCTTAGCAAAAAGCAGCTTCTGGTCATATGTTTTGCTTTAACCATTGAATCCCTAATTTGAATTTTTTTAGTCATACTTCTGTATACTAAAATGAGAAAATTGAAAACGAACACATTATCTTGTAAAAATGGAAATTAGGTTTTTAGAGCTTTTCCATTGCTCCTATTGCTCATAACAATGTACACTCTTTGACCTTTCGTGACCTTTCGTCAACTGCTTATTTCACGTTGCTATGATTGAATGAACAGGTGGTCCAAATATATGGGATATCATAAGAGGCTAAACTTTATCCAAGCTAGTATATTCATTAGGTAGCCATTCCAATTACAATCATGCTACTCGATAGTTCGTGTGACTAAGAGATGGTTGGAGTCTATTGAATTTTATCATATATAGCATTATATGATTGAATGTGATAGGAAATATAAATGGAGCAGTGAAACTTTATCTAAGCATCCATGCTCCTTAAGGTTGCCAATCTAACTATAATTATGCCTCTTTATAATAGGTGAGGAGAGGTTATGAGAGTTTGTTTCTTAAAAGAATGCCTCAAAGCTTTGAAAAAATTCTGAACTTTAGATGAAAAAGTCGGAAAACTTAAAATTTTTTATAGGGAAGCTTGCTTTTGTACTCACTCGCCGTCAAAGAACAAGATGAATCTTCTTATGCAATGTGTGGTACATATAAGATTTTGGAATGAAATTTATTGGACTGTATAGAATGAAATCGAAATAGCATGATAATTCAAACCTTTGTTTAGTAATGATAAAAAAAATCATGACGCTATTCCGATAGTGCATATTGACCTACACATACGCATACATATATACATCTCTAAAATGTTATATAATAATTCAAATAGGTTATATAACATTGTTTAGTTTTCCAATGCTCCTATTACATATTTATATGACAAATAATAACTTCACATTTACAATGTAAGTTAGAAATGTATATTATATTTAAATAATACAGGCATATATCATATAAAATTACACAAATATACATACACACATCATACAATGTGCGGCATGACATATAATGTAGTACAATTTTTATTGCAATGTATATATGTGTCCTATATAATATATTGTATTCGATGGTAAAACATATTTATACTTTTGTTGTCAAAGTTCAACTGATACAATCGATTGGATCAAGGCTTAAGCTATGCTGAGCTTGCAAAACAAATATAGTTTAATGCGTTCCAGGTGATCCCATATGGCCACTTCGACATCAAGTTAGCAAGATATCGGAGATAATAAGTGATAATAATAGCAAAGTATGTGTTTAGATGCTACCAAATGATTGTTGAAGGTTTCTTGAGTAGCACCTATAAAAGAATAGTTAGAGGTAATCGAAATGAATGGACATATGTTGTGGAAAAGGTGGGGGAGCAAGACGGTTATTAGAAGAATGGATACCGAGCCACAAAGTCATGTCCTATGTTTCTCACTAGTGGAACTAACAAAAATCTATCATTGGTTTAAGCTGAGTAAGCAAGATGGTGAGCAGAATAAGGGTGCTCAAGCAAACCTAAGGATCTGAGAGGTCTACTTGGTTTAGTAGCCAGATTTAAGATCCCTAATAGTTGGTCCATAGACAATTATGTTAGCCTATATCTTAAATAGGTTAGGTTGAGCTTCAAAAGCCACCGACTCCTCACTCAACACATAAACACACACGCAATTCCTCTACTCTTTTTTGGTGAGGTGCCAATAAAGGGAGTAAGTTTTGAGAAGGGCTTCCCAAGCTAAGTGCTAAGTTATTTAAGGGAAGCAAATCCGTGGAATGGGTAACATATTTTCAGATAAATTCTTATTTTGGCATGGAAAACTAGATTCCAATAGGTGGTGGGTGGCCACTCAAACCTTTGATATGAATTTGACTAATGTTTGAGTTTGTCAAGGTTTTGCCTTCACTGAGCTAAACTTCTTGAAGGCTATCAAGAATGTAAACTGAAAGAACATGGAGGTGAATATGATCCAAGTCAAGTTGGGGGAGACCTAAGATCTTTCTTTAATGTGATATAAAGGCTATCAAGGTTGATTGCTAGGTTGATTTTGGATAACTTATTTGTTTCAGAACGTGGTTTTTTGAAAGGAATTGTTGTATGATAGTAGTTTGCCTATGTGAATTATAGCACACAAAGTTTGCCTAAATAGTATATTTTACCTCTTAACACATTTCAAACTTTTAGTTTTACATTATAGCTTTCAGTTTTCATCTTCTTTAATAATCAAGATTGAACAATGGCAAGTGAGAGTTGTAGTTCCTTTGTAACTCAATTGAATGAGGTCATGATATGGTAAAGGGTTACTCCCCCATCAACATCAATGGTTGTTTCAAAGGCTAAATAGTAAGAGACGATGGTGGCAATAGTGAGAGAGACAAAAGTCACCAGCAAGAACACTTTTTAATTAATCGATGGGTGGGCAAACGTTTACCCTATTATTGAATCCACTTCGTGAGATTATTATGAGGAAGATAATGAGTATGCAAAAGATGTTGTCAATATCTATATTCAACCTTGCATTAGTGCAAAAAGGTTAGCGCTAACTGATTGCATAAGCCACGTTGGTGAATCTAATTTAAAATTGATTATTGATCATTTCTTTTATAACACCTGGTTAGATATTTGGATAACCATTACACAGTTAACTCCCCCTCAACATCATGCTTCCCCTCAATTAAGTATCTAGGTTTAAATGAAAATTTATAAATAAGTTCAAAATATGATGCTTAACTCGAGGGAATGCAAGTTATATTTAATAAACAAAACAAATGCATACAGAACATTCATTCATACATGTTAATTGTGTAACCAATATTTCTCCTCCTATGGAATCATTGAAAAGCCAAAAACACTCCATGTCAAAAGAAGGAAAAGGACACAAGAAACATGCATGAACAATTAGCGTCTAGATGTTGTAGGCTTAGATTTTGGACACTATATTGCAAATGCATCCAACAACCCTAAATGAACAAGTTTAAAGTGAAAAGCGCACAAACTCATGATTTAACATTCAAAGCATATTTATATAGCTATTTTATACTTTTGTGACCTTGCTAAGACACATATTTCAGCAAGTTACAAATATGTGCACTTTTTGGTCACAAAAAGCATGTAATTTTCCTAAAGAGTGCACAAATTTGCTTAAAAGCTTCTTCATGCATGTTTGATCATTCACACAAATTTATAAAGCTCCAGTAAATATGAAAAAGTGTTGTTTATGTACTAAACTCATGAAAATCCAAAAAGAGCATATAAACTCTCATTTTTAGACAAGATAATTCCACTCATGCATGAAAATATAAAAAAAAAATGCACATTAATGCATATCAACATACATTTATCACAACAATCAAGGTCACAAATTGCAAAACTCAAGAAAGTTGATATTATAACTTATTGATGACCTTAAAGTGCCTTATTGGTACTTACAAAGTTTAAATTTATCCCTTTGGTATCTATTTTTGCTTTGGTCTTTTTTGTTAGTAACAACAATATTTCTATTTTAGGCACTCAAACAAATTTGCTTTTATGAAACAAATGTATGTTTTTTATCATTACACAATTGTGTGCAATGTGTCATATCCCAAAGGATTTTCTAAATGTGACAGTCCGCCGCATACGATATTAAAGCTTAGGAATGACGTTCTTTAGTCATGCAAAAGCTTTGACACCATATGTAAGGCATACTTTCACAATAATAGGAGGCGTTGGTGGGATATGTTGTTTATGACCGTATGAACCATAGCAATCAAGAAAATACTTAAACAATTATATTTATAACTTAAAGGTCAACAGTCTTATGGGGCAATCCCCCAATAAATCTTCAAAATAACATAGTCTTACTTAAACGATAACCATAACGAGAAGATTTTAAAGAAAATGTAATCTACAATCTTCAAATATTCCCCCAAAAGCTTCCTAAAAGTATAAGTCCTACCCAGACGGATAAGGTGGTCTCCGATGCGAAAAAAATGATTCTGCAATCAGCAAAATCTATTTAGGAGTACGCATAACGAACTTAGTGAGATATTCCTTACACAAAAGTACCCATAACAAAACAATAAAACAAGTCCATTAGCAAGCATATGAGATACAACAACCATATGACCAAACAATACATATGACTATTCGGATCCGTATGTAGAATAGATTTGCGTCCTCCATTTGGGGTTAGGGGAATGATTTACATGGGTCTAACGACCTTTGTGTGCACTTTTGGGGTTCCAATCAGCCGTATTACTAGTCCACGGGCTTTCCTTATCCAAAGCAATCGATCCAGCTCGTCTACACCATTAGGCCGTATTCCCCGAATGTCCTAATTCCTTAAGATGTAGATAGGCAGCTTACCTTTCCGGTCCCACGCTGAGAAGTAGTAGCAAGATGCGAACATGATATTTAAGTGTTATGCATGATAAATATAGTTATAAGAAATTTCCGATCTGACATTAATTTATTTAAGGTGATTAATTAATATTCGTACACATAACATAATACATAGAGACAATTTATATTAATCAACTAATTAAGTTCTGATATACTTATCATTTATTGATCACACATAATGAATCACATACATAATTCCCATGATAACCCGCATGCATATTAATTTTTATCTTTTCTTAATATCCAGTACTCTATTCTACAAGCACATGAACGAATATGTAAAACATAAAAGAAAACTCACTCGGCTATGGTGATCTCTATCGGTCGAAGTAATTATCGGGAAAGAGAAGGTTTGGTCCTTGTCACTAGAGAAAAGAAATACCCAAAATAAATATTTCATCCAGGTTATACTTAAATTTTCTAATTCTATTTTACTATGTTTGTCAAAATTCGGATGGAGTAAAATTCTAACTTAAAATAGATATAATTTGCTCATTTTAACTCGTAATTTCGCTTATTATATGTCATTTTCTACCTACTCAAAAAAATCTATCTATTTCTCAGGTTATTTTTATCATAAAAGGTTATTTGGGTTACAAAAAGGTTTGCTACAAACTAATACGAAATTCTCAGTCCTTAAAGCATAATTTTCCAAACTGTTTATCAATTGAAAATCCCATAACAAGCATATAGATATTTATATAGTTAAAAAATCCTTTTTATACATATATAAACTCACATTTGAGTACTTTTTATATCATAACTACAATTTTTCTACCTCATAGACTTTATAAAAATAAGCTTTTATATTTTTGAAACTTATTACTCTAGGTTGTTTAACATTATTACTTTTCTAAGTGTTTTCTTAACTAGTGAGTTGATTTTTAACTTGACTTAAAATCTGTTTAGCTCTTAGTGTTTGTTAGAGTGTTGATATGAGTTCTTTTTTAAATAAGTCTTTAAGAAAAACTTGTATAACAAAGAATTATCAACATTAAGATTTAATAATAAACTTATTTTTATTTTTGAAAAAGAGAGTAAAAGAACTTTATAACTATGTTTTGGAAAAAGCTTTATGTAACATTGATACTTAAAAGTCTATGATGAACTTATTTAAATTTTTGAAAAGGAAATTGTTAAATTATAATACTAAGTTTTAAAATGAAAACTTTTTCCTAAGTGCCAAAATTATTTTTGTAATGAATTTAGTCTTAAATTTTAATAAAAGAAAAAAGCTCCTTTATTTAGACAACAACATTATGCATGAACATGAACATATAATTATATTATACGAGGAAAGATAACTTATACGAAATATAAGCGTCATGCCCATAGGATACCCTAAACGTAATAGCTCGCCACATGCCATATAAGACCCATGATTACTACCTTAGTCCTTGGAGTCTTGTATAAATGTAAGGCGTACCTTTATGATAATAGAATATGTGAAACGATGGAGATAAAGAGTTTAAATCGATATTCAATAGCATTAGAATATAAATCAAAACACATATATAAATAGTTACAAAGACTAAGGGGCATTCCCCCGCAAAAAAATATTGTTAGAGGTCTATTACAGTCATCCAGAGTCTTTTGGTTTCCTACGAAAGTTTAAACAGAAATGAATATAACTTCTATGGGAAACTCCTAGCTCCTGTACCTAAGCTGTCGGGTACCTCTGTCTAAGCCAGATAAATGATTACTGGAACATATAAAAACTACAAGGACGTAAGCTACACCAGCTTAGTGAGTGAGACCTTCCAAAATTACATTCATAAAACATCATACTAGCAAGTGATTAATCAGGCAAGTGATATGCATCAAACATATGGTAATCAATAGATATATGACTAGCTGGAAATCATATGTGAATGGAATTTCACTCTCTATCCCGGGTTAGTAGATTAACGAATACTACGGTACTACTAAAAATATGCCGTTTTGGATCACGGTCAACCAACTTATAATTTTGTTTGTGAATCACGATTAACTAACTCATTATTTCATTTATGGATCACGATTAACCAACTTTTACTCCGTTTTTGGATCACGGACAACCAACCAATGCTAATGCTCCATCCCCATTTATGACTTGAATGAGTCCATATTACTTATCAATTCCGAATAGTCAATTATGCCAATTCCTTAGGTGATCAATCAACAATTGCAGGCAATCAATCTTAATTCATCTATACGATCATTAGTTAATCACCCGGCTTCGATATTCTTATATTCATTTTCTCATATCATCAGCAAATATACATAATTCCCATTTATCCCCACAAATACATATCCATTTTATCTTTACCTAAAATCTAATGCAACTATCATTAGAATCACATATAATAAATGGAATCGAGAAGAAATACTCACTCAACCATTGGAACACTGGTCCTCTAGTAATAATAGTCGGTGGAAGGGAATCGTCGATCTCGGGGTCACCTAAAAAGGAAGAAATACCCTAATGAGTATTTCATCACTTAACTAAACTGAACTATTAAAAAAAACTATCATTTCTGTAATTCCCGTCATTTACGGAAATCCCGACTTAAAACGGTCGTAATTTGGTCATTTTAACTTGGATTTTTGCAAATTATATATCGATTTCTATCTACTTCTAAAGATCCATCTAATTCTAATATTATTTCCAATTTTTGAAAATTTTTAGGTTTCGAAACATTCTGACCAATTCTGATAAGTAGCGAAATCCAATTTTGAAAATAGTTTTGTGAATGTTTGAAATGTTTCTACTTTATAGGTCAACTATACATGCAATATTGATGATTCCTATCATGAATGGCATGTTATGAGATTGATGTGTGCATGCTCTTGACAATATTTACTAAAAGAAAATTTTAGAACTCTTTATTTTGTAAGACTCCCTGAATATTAACTCTTAAGAAGACTAGTTTCATGACTTTAATCATTCTCTTTTGTTTTGGAATTATTTCTTAGGAAAATCTAGTTATTCTTGTTAAAATTGAGTCTTTATTATATCTATTCCTTAAGGCTTCATTTCTTCATAAAAATCCCCATTTTAAACTTTGTAAACATGTTTTCAAATAGAGGCTATTCCTAAATCCGAATTTGTAAAATTAGTTTTTGAGTGATTTCTTTGAGGAAAAAAAGCTTGTTTAATACTTTAAAATTTAAGGCTCTATTATGCCTATCCCTTAAGGACTTCATTTTTTTAATAAAACTTCTATTTTGAGTTTGGAAAGTAAGTGTTTTCATGTCATTACTCCTTTATTACGAATTTCTTAAAATGACAAGCAACTCAAAATTTTCTACTTTATTTCTACTTCTTGTTTTACATATTTTTCTTAATAAATCCCATTTCAACTTATAAAAATCATCACTTAATGATATATTTTACCTATAGTCTTCATTTTTCATATAAAATACAAGTTTTGGAGTTGATAAAAAGGTTTTTAAAGCATGGTCTTGAAACCATCCGAATTTTCATTTGACCATTTCAAGTAAATAATTTTCCTTTTTGAGTTTCTTGTCTCATCTACTTAAAGATCTATAAACTATAACATTTATATACACAAGACAAAGGTCTTTATGATCATTAATGTACCAAAACACAAAATATCTATAAGATCATGAATGTCAAGTATAATATGAGCATTTAAATGCTTGATCTACCATTTAGGATGCATGACATGGAGTTTGAAAACATAAAAATAGATTTTTGTGCAAGATTTTTGCTCTACTCTACTACTACATGCATGAACATGAAGATCATTCTACAAAAACACATTCAAATACAAGATCTATGTAAACCCCAAAGTTTTGGGTTCGGTTTAGCTTAAACCTAATTGGAAAGTCAACCGGATACCTAAAAGTTAACAAAACCCTAGTTAGACGAGATGGTTTAAGTTCGGCAATTCCGTATAAGCAACCCTGAGAAAGTAAGTAAGAGATTAGTATGTAGAATAGTTCATAATTACATAAGAAAGCTTAAAAAAATCAGATTAGTAAAACCGCAAATCATTTTGAACCCGAACGGATACTGTTCTTGAAAAATGTGTCCCGGGGCTCGGAATAGTAAAAATATTATGAATATATCGTTGGACTCATAAAAATGTGAGATTTTCAAAATATCAGTTTTATAATTTTTCGGTGAGTAAAAATATCAGATATCGCAATTATATATGTATTTTCTTACTACCGATACTTTGTTAGTCATATCTACTTTACATTACACTATTCATTACTATTCTACACTATTCTTTTATCTCTACTTTTTCTAACACCGCTCTTACAACACCATAACCTATTACCTTTACTTTTTACCTTTTCCATAACTTTATTTCACATCTACCTTACTTATTACTTCATTTAATCAACAAAAATATAAAAATAAAACACTCCTCCCCCTCTATCATGCAATGGCTGGCGCCCCCCTTGTCTCTCTCTCTTAATTTTGTTTCATTTTTATTTATTTAAATCACACAAAAATTCACTCCTCATTTCCTATAAATACCCCCCTCCTCTTTCACTTCTTTCGCACAATTACTACCAACAAATTTCTTTAACAAATTTCTCTCAAATTTTCCTCTCAACACTCTCTCCAAATGCTCTCTCAAAACTCTCTCAAAATAATCTCAACCACCTTCTACATACACAAAAGCCATTACCACATAATATTTCAGAAACCCTCTTTAGGTAAACTTTTCTTTACATATTCTTTTTCTCATTTCATGTAACTTTACATGACCATGGTGTGAGTTTCCAAAAACTAAATATTATGGAAGCTACATTATGTTCATTTATTGTTCTTATTCATGAATATCTATTTATGTTTATGTTGTTATTTTACATTGTTCATATATTATTATTGTTATTATATCTAACTAAGTATTATTATATATCTACATATATATTCTTTAGAGCATACAAACTCACTTGTAATTTATTTATTTTCATGCAAAATAATTTATTTATTTCTTATTGTTTTAAGACTAGTCTCTAGTCTTAGACTTGCCCTCATCAAGTCAAAACAATTTTTCTTTAGTTTATTTTATTTCTTTCTTTTGGGACTAGTCTACTTTTTAGTTCCGGGAACCTTGAAGAAGCTAAGACTCCCAATACTTGACTTTATTTATTATTTATGTTATTTTTGCTTGTTATTATTTCTCATAATCATGCCCATTAAGATTGTTGTCCAAATTTTCCAAGCTCGAATTATATTTGATAAAAATAAAATTTTATCACCTAAGAATAGTTTTACATAAAATATAAAATCTATGGTTTAACCAAAGTAAAATTCTTTTCCAAGTTTTAGGGAGAACTCACTACTATTTTAAAAGCTACTTTTTGTTTTGAAAAAGCTTTATAAATCCTTTCTATTTACTTGTTTTCTTAAAAGAAGATGACTTTGATACTAAAATAATTTTCATAATATAAGAAAATCCCTTAAAGCAAAACTAAGAGTTTCTAAAACCAAGATTTTTCAAATAAATAATCAAAGAAAACAAATAGGAAAAGTAGCACTAATGTTGAGAATTTAGAAAAGAAAAATTTATTTTATCAAAAAGTCACTTAGAAAAATAATAAGATAAACATAAAGTAATTTTTTGAAAACAAAAGAAATCAAAATATTCATTTTAAAGGATTTACAAAATGGATTTCTTGTAAACTATAGTTTTCTAAACTCTTAATTAATATTGTTTTACCCATGAAACATGGTTGGACAACAAACACTTGAGCATGGGTAAAATATGAGCTAAGTATCTATGAAAAATGAATTTTTTTATTATATAGATAACTAAGTATTTATCAAACAATTTTTGAATGATTTAATGATTGAAACAAATTACTTTTGGGTTAGGAAAAAATTCCTGGTGAATCTAATCACCACTGTTTTGGAGCTTAAATGACCTAGCATGAGAAAAATAGTTTTAGAAATGGATAGATCTTTTTGAGTAGGTAGAAATCGGTATATTATATGCGTAATTCTGAGTTAAAATGACCAAGTTATGACCATTTTAAATTGGAATCTTCCTTTATACGAACTTTGACGTTCTTATGTCATAGTTTTGTCAAATATCAAGGAAATCATCAAGAAATACTCATTTTGGATATTTTCCTTGACTAGGTGATCCCGAGGAAGGATACCCATACCTTGAGGATTATTTCGACTAAGTGGAGTGTGTGAACGACCTATCCGTTTAGAGAAGTGTCGACATGACATCGTGAGTTTATTTCCTTAAATTGCTTTACTTGATTGTGTTTGTAGTTTAGTCGTACTAGAATTAAGAAAAGATAAATTGATATGTATGTGAAAAATTTGTTGAAAGGACCCTAATAATATCAAGGCTAGAATTGATTAAATGTTTGTTTTAGTATAGCACTTGATTTGTATGAAATTCTATGATCACCTTAAATTTGATAATAATGATGTTATGATATCATAAATAAATTTATTTATGCATATCACGAAGTGAGTCACATTGCATTGGATTATTATCCTTGGGTGAGAATGATGGTAGCTCAGATCGAAAGCAACATTGGCTTGGCAATTATGATCGAAAGCGATTGCTTGGCGCATGAAATTAAATGCTTGGAGGAAGTCTGGAAGTATGGCTCAATTCAAGTAGACTTAATATGCTTGGCGGTATTGATTGAAAGCATAATTTTTGACTAAAACTACTTGTTTTGAGGTTATGTATCACCAAACCCCTAATAGAGAGCGTAAATCCATTCAACATATAGTTCCTGGACAACTATATGCCTTGTTTGCCCATGTGTATGTTGCATTTCATTTGTCTGCTTAAATAACTTGTTTGGATTTCATTACCCATGAAGTTTATTTATGGAAATAGTTCTCACTAAGCCTGTTAGCTTATACCCCTATAGATATCTTTTGCAGTTTACCAGTTTGTGGTTGAGGCCACGTGGACATTGCAGCCAGGTATTTTTCCTTTTTGATTAAGGAATTTTGAGGTGAAGTTTAGTGTTAGATAAGATGAAGACTTCATAGAGATATTCTTGTAATAGATTATAGATATCTGTGGCTGGGAAATGCCCCTAAAGATTTGTAAGACTATTGTTATGAACAAATGAATATTTATGAATCCTCTTTTCTTAATTTGTTATTATATCTTCTTAAACTTCATAATTCCATGTAGGGTCTCTAAATTTGTGAGAGCATGCCTTACACTTAATATCAAAGCTTCTGGAAATGACTAAGGTTGTCATATTTAAGCTTTAATATTAAGTGTGGTGAACTGTTTGGGGCGTGATATCTACCCTTATGATGGTTTGATATTCATGTAGTAATATTTTCTGTCCCATAGCAAGAGCTCATGGGGACTTAAATATGAAAATACTCATGAATGGTTTTGCCATTACAAGGTTTAGTGGTAGAAATGGTAAGGATCTATTACCTAAAGCTTGGAATAAAAGGAGATGATGAAAGAAATTTGTTGTGTAAGAGTGTGTGTTGGAGCTCACGGCAATGAGGGAAATAGAGAGGGTTTGTGCAATTTTTTTTGAAAAATGAAAATGAAGAAAAAAGAGAAGTCATAAAAGATTATATATAGTAGGTTGAATAGGGTTTATGGAAAAAATAAATTGAATAAAAAATATGTAAATGAGGGTAAGGGGGGGGGGGGGGGGGGGGGGGGGGGGGTGGGGGACGGGTGGTGCGCGGTCATAGGAAAGGAGAGAGGGAGAGAAAATAATTTTTGAAAAATTTTTCAAATTAAAATGTGTAATGAAATGCATTGGAAAAGTAATTGTAAAGAATGTGATGTATTAAGGTATGGTTTAGTTGTAAGGATGTAAGAATAGGGTATGGTTTGTAAGTATGAGTAGGCTATGGCCTTGTACTTGTGAATAGTAATGAATAGTAATCAAGACAATTATTTTACCGGTAGTAAAGAAAATACGAGGACAATGGCTATATCTGTAATTTTTATAAATCGAAAAATTATAGAATTTATATTTTTGAAATCCTTATTAAATTTTGGTTCTAAAGAGTATTCTAGAATATTTTTCGAATTTCGAGTTCCAGGGCCTGCCTTTCCGTAATGGATCTCGGGAAGGCCCATAATGAAAAATTTTTCGAAATAAGATCTTTTTATGGTTTGAAATATACTTTAGAACAATATTCCATATTAAATTATTTTACAAAATTTCCTTAGCTTGAAATCAAAGAAAGCCGGATCCAGGGTTCTTAGGTTTCTCTCTCAAGCTTAAGCTAATCTGGTTTAGGGTTTTGATAAGATCATATTCTATACAACTTCTAAGTAGCAATTTAGGATAAATTTGTCATGATTGATATAAGAATTGCTTGAAAAATACTTGAATTATTTGGAAGTGTGTTTTCAGAATCAATTTGAAATAGGAATACAAGATCAAATGAATTCATGAAGAAATGGAAAATTGGAGACAAAGCCGGACATAAGCCGCCGGCTTATAGACGGCTCAGACACAAAGCGGGCTCAAAGCTGCCAGCCTCAAGTGAAAACCGATGAAATTCAATGAAGGCTGGGCACTAGGCCGCCGGCCTTGAAGCTCAAGAGTGCCGACTTTTCAAGAAAACAAAGAAAGCCGTCCAAAAGCTGCCATTCCAGAATTGAAGAGGTGCAAGTTTTGAAGAAGTTACAAAGAAAGCCGCTATAAAGCTGCCAGCTTTGAGGCAGTTCAGAACGCTGAACAGAAGCCGTAAATGAAGCTGACCGTTGCATTGTAAAATTGAAGATGAAAAGGCAAGCTTTGAATTATTTGAGTGAAAGCCGCCCATAAAGCCGC
Source organism: Combretum micranthum (assembly GCA_024138025.1). Taxonomy (NCBI): domain Eukaryota; kingdom Viridiplantae; phylum Streptophyta; class Magnoliopsida; order Myrtales; family Combretaceae; genus Combretum; species Combretum micranthum. Next base: position 176,593 of record JAMXBD010001680.1, read on the forward strand.
CTGCTTTATGTCAGCTTTGGTTTGTAATCGAAGAGAAAACTGTCTGAAAACTGCCCGTTTTATTGAAGTAACTGAAAGAAGGCCGCCATAAAGCCGCCGGCCTTGATTTAGTAACTACCGGCTTTGGATGAAACTGCCATTTTTCTTTAATGAGTTGTTACGAAATTTTTCCTATAAATAGGGGGTCTTCTCCTCACTTTCAGAATCATCCAAGCAGCTCTGAAATACACTACAATACATAGATTAGAATTAGCATTTCATAGAGATTTTTGAAGAGATATTGAAGTTTTTCAAGAAATTGCAAGTGAAGCTTTGTATTTTGAATTGGTGATATCTGATTTTTCTTTTATGCAATTCATATATCTGAATATTTGATCATAATGAAATCATTTGCAATTTCTTATCTGATTTTTGAATCATCATCCATGAGTAGCTAAATCCTTTTTGTGGGAAGTTGATGAAGCTTTAAACATGCTAAAATGATCTTTGAAACCATGTTATAAGATAGTTAGAATCATGAATATTCATATTGAGTTCTGATTATTCATCATATCTTTGGTGTATAAGAATTCTGATAACTCGGAAGGGAAATTAGGGTTCATATGAATTCATAAATTGAGATTAAATTACAATTGCGGAAGCGGCGGAGTTTAATCTAATTTAGAAATTGTCCATGAATACTAATGCAATGTTTTATATTGATTTCTCACTAAGGAATTAGGGGATGTTAATATAAAGTATTAGTCAATTATAGAATCGGAAGGTTTATAATTGTAATTTTGATTCCACGAATAATTTATTTAGCGGAAGCTATTGATTATTTTGTGGTTTAAAAGGTTTTTAACTCTGTTTTTAAATCTTGACAATTTCTTATGAATATCCATGAATCTAATTATCATTATAACATGACTTCAAGTTGATTGGCAATAGTTTAAAGTGGATTCTGCTCCTTCCCACATTTTTCTAACATATCACTCTCTTCAAAAGCTCACTGCATTCATAGTAGATACTTAATTAGATAATTTAGTTTAATCTTAATCTAATCATTTAAAAGATCAATTGCCTAGATATTAGTATTAGTTGATAACTGTCTAGTAGTTAATAGATCTCTGTGGGATCGACACTTGACTCATGCTATATTACAAGATAAGGCCCAGTACGCTTGCTGGATAAGATGCTTTGAAAATTCAATACTAATTTAGCACATCAAGTTTTCTGGCGCCGTTGCCGGGGATCTTATTAATATTAGACTACCTTCAGCTTTGCTAGTAGTTTAGGTTTAAGTTTAGTTTAATTTTTTCCTTTTCTCTTTGCAGGTTTTATGCGAAGAAGTAGAAGTTCTGAAACTTCTACCTTTAGACCCTGAGATTGAAAGAACCTTGCATCAACAGAGAAGAGAGAACCAAAGAAGAGGAGCAATGGCACAAAATCAAGGACAAGGAAACAATGACAACAACAACCAGTTGCAAGCAGCTGCTCCCGCTCCAAGGGCAATTCGAGACTATACAGTACCTACTGTTCAGATCCCGCCATAAGAATGCCCACTGTGGAGGCTAACAACTTTGAGCTTAAACCGTCCCTGATTCAAATGGTTGAGTCACATCAATTTGGAGGATATCCGAATGAGACGCCAGATGAACACCTTGCCAAATTTCTCCAGTACACCAACACTGTCAAACTTAATGGTGTAAGAAACGAAGTCATCCGACTACAGCTTTTCCCTTTTTCTCTTAGGGATAAAGCCTTGGCATGGTACAATTCCCAACCTCCAGACTCGATCACTACATGGATGATCTGACAAAGAAGTTTCTGAAGAGATTCTTCCCTCCAGCAAGGACCGCCAGATTAAGAAATGAGATCTCCAACTTCACCAAATTCCCTGGTGAATCATTATATGATGCTTGGGAAAGATTCAAAGAGGCGGTCAGAAAATGTCCACACCACGGTTTACCCGATAATCTACTAATCGAAAATTTCTACCTCAGTCTTGATGAAGCTTTGAGGTCCTTAGTAGATGCTACATGGAGGATCACTGATGGGAAAAACATATGAGGAAGCTAGTGAGATTATTGAAGAATTAGCTTCCGCTGCTCATAATTGGAGTTGTGAAAGAACAAGATCTAAAGTAGCATTTGGAAGACAAAGAAGATATATCACAACTCAAGGCTCAAATGGCAACCCTCATCACTCAAGTAAGTAAACTCACAACTACAAATTCTTCCAATAAAAAACAAGTGTTTTGTTGTGAGATTTGCTCAGGTCCACACTCTTCTTTGAGTGTCCGCATGGATCATCATCAAATGATGAGCAGCTCAACTATGTGGGAAATTTCCAAAAGGGTAATTTTGGAAACACATATCATCCGAATATGCGAATCATCCCAATCTGTCATATCGGAATGATGCCAATGTTCTAAAGCCACCACCTGGTTTCCAAGGACAAGGATATGCAAGAAATGCCCCACCTCAACAGCAAATTCAATCTCCACTGACGCATTACTGAGGGATTTCATTGTCACTACAACAAACTCACTCATAATCAGAATGCAATCATTCAAGATTTGCAAGGGAAACTCCATCAACTTGCACAACAAGTGAGTAATAGACCATCTGGGTCTTTACCAAGCAACACGGAGGAGAATCCCAAGTCTGTAAATGCAATCACCTGAGAAGTGGTAAGGAGATTGCTCCAGTTGAGGAAACTATCAAGGATCAAGAGGAAATTCCACCACAAAACAACAAAGGGAAACGAAAGGTGGAGGACACTATTCAAAAACCACCAGAGGTGAAATCATATGTTCCTCCCGTCCCTTTTCCAGGAAGATTAAAGCAACAAAGACTTGATGAGCAATTTTCAAAATTCCTGGATGTTTTCAAGAAGCTGCACATCAACATTCCATTCTTAGAAGTGATTCAAGGAATGCCTTCCTATGCAAATTCATCAAAGAATTGCTATCCAACAAGAGGAAGATTGATGGAAATGTGTACTCACTGGAGAATGTTCCATGATCCTACAGAAACACACCCAGTCTGCCCACTAAACTCGAGATCAGGGAAGTTTTACTGTTCCTTGCACCATTGGTGATTGTCATTTTGATAAAGTTTTAATTGATTCTGGTGCAAGTATCAACTTAATGCCTTTATCGGTATTTCAAAAACTAGGACTTGGAGATTGCAAGGATACACATGTAACCTTGCAACTTGCTGATAGAAGTGTAAAATACCCTAGGGGTATTGTGGAAAATGTCCTAGTTAAAGTTGACAAATTCTTTTTCCCTGTGGATTTTGTAGTCTTAGACATGGATGAAGATAGGGAAGTTCCCATGATCTTGGGCAGACCGTTCCTTGCAACAGGTAAAGCACTAATTGATGTGGAACAAGGGCAGCTTACATTACGGGTGATGGATGAACAGGTTACTTTCAATGTCTATGAGGCAATGAAGAAATTTGATGATACTGATGCCTGTTACACCATCAATACCATTGATGAGCTGGTTTCTGAGTCGCTTGAGGAACAAACTGGTGTGGAGACTATGGAATCCGTCTTGAGAGACTTGGACAATTGGAGTGATGAAGAGGATGAAGAAATAGGAAGATGTACCAATGATCAAAACCAGTATTATGAATCATTGGGTACAAATGAGCAGAAGCAAGTTCCATCTTTGATGCAACCACCGACCTTGGAACTTAAACCCTTCCTGACCATCTGAAGTATGCTTTTCTCGGAATTGGCGATACTTTGCCAATCATCATTTCATCTGCATTGACAAATGAACAAGAACAACAGTTGATTGAAGTGTTGAAAAAGCACAAAGAAGCAATCGGATGGACCATTGCAGACATTAAGGGTATTAGCCCTATGATTTGCACTCACAAAATTCTTATGGAAGCTGAGTGTAAACCTACAGTTCAACCACAAAGGAGACTTAACCCAACACTTAAAGAGTTGTCAAGAAAGAAGTTCTGAAGCTACTTGACGCAGGTATTATCTATCCTATCTCTGATAGTAAATGGGTTAGTCCAGTTCAGGTAGTACCAAAGAAAGGTGGTATGACTGTAGTAAAAAATGAGCAAAATGAATTGATTCCTACTCGTACTGTGACTGGGTGGAGAGTTTGTATTGATTACAGGAAATTGAATGATGCCACCCGAAAGGATCACTTTCCCTTCCCTTCATTGATCAAATGTTGGAGAAACTTGCAGGGCATGACTATTATTGTTTTCTTGATGGATATTCTGGATACAATCAAATTTCATTGCACCCGATGATCAAGAGAAAACAACATTCACTTGTCCCTATGGCACTTTTGCCTTTAGGAGGATGCCCTTTGGACTTTGCAATGCACCTGCTACATTTCAGAGGTGTATGATGGCTATGTTCTCTGATATGCTTGAGAATTTCATTGAAATCTTTATGGATGATTTTTCAGTCTTTGGAAAGTCATTTGATCTTTGTCTTAAGAATTTAGCCTCGGTTCTACAAAGATGCAATGATACCAATCTGATCTTGAATTGGGAAAAATGCCACTGCATGGTAAGAGAAGGGATAGCGTTAGGTCACAAAATCTCTGCGAGAGGAATTGAAGTGGATAAAGCCAAAGTGGAGATCATTGAGCAGTTACCACCACCCACGACTGCTAAAGGAGTTAGAAGTTTTCTTGGACATGCTGGCTTCTATAGACGATTTATCAAGGACTTCTCCAAGATTTGCAACCTTCTGGAAAAAGATGCGGTATTCAATTTTGATGACGAATGTTTGCAGGCATTCAATTCATTAAAGGAAAAGCTCATCTCTACACCAGTAATCATTGCGCCGGACTGGGAGCTTCCTTTTGAACTCATGTGTGATGCCAGCGACTTTGCGGTTGGAGCGGTACTTGGTCAGAGACGAGGTAAGATATTTCATGTTATATACTATGCAAGTAGAACACTAAATGAGGCCCAAAGAAATTATGCCACTACTGAGAAAGAGCTTTTAGCTGTTATCTTTGCATGTGATAAATTTAGGCCTTATCTGATAGGTTCTAAAGTGGTAGTATATACTGACCATGCAGCTCTCAAGTACTTGTTTGCTAAAGCTGATGCAAAACCTAGGTTGATTAGATGGGTATTACTACTGCAAGAATTTGATCTTGAAATTAAAGATAAAAAGGGAACTGAGAATGTAATTGCTGATCATTTGTCTAGACTTGAATCTGATAGTTTAGACATTCCCATTAATGAAAAGTTCCCTGATGAACAATTGCATGCAGTAGAAATCCTAGATTTGCCATGGTATGCTGATTATGTGAATTATTTGGTGAGTAAGATTATCCCATATGGTTTGTCTTATCCTCAAAAGAAAAAGTTTTTGCATGATGTAAAACAATATTTTTGGGATGAACCATATCTGTTCAAAAATGTGCTGACCAAATAATTAGAAGATGTGTACCTGAATCTGATCAGCTGAGCATCTTAGAACACTGTCATTCAAGAGAAGCAGGGGGACACTTTGGTGTTCAAAGGACTGCAGCTAAAGTGTTATCATCTGGATTTTATTGGCCTAACTTGTTTCGTGACTGCAGGAACTTCATTATGTCATGTGCTCAATGTCAAAAGACAGGTAACATTTCTAAACGGCATGAATTACCACAAAACAATATTCTGGTAATTGAGCTTTTTGATGTTTGGGGGATTGACTTTATGGGTCCTTTTCCCTCATCTTTTTCAAATAAATATATACTTGTGGCAGTTGATTACGTTTCAAAATGGGTTGAAGCTGTTGCTTTACAAACAAATGATGCCCGAGTAGTTTTAAAATTTTTGAAAAAGAATATTTTTACCAGATTTGGGGTGCCCAGAGCTATAATTAGTGATGGGGGGTCTCATTTTTGTAACAAGCAATTTGAAAAACTTTTAGCAAAATATGGTGTTACACATAAAGTGGCTACCCCCTATCATCCACAAACTAGTGGGCAAGTTGAAGTTTCCAATAGGGAGATAAAAAGGATTTTGGAAAAAACTGTTAATGCATCAAGAAAAGATTGGTCTTCAAAATTAGATGATGCATTATGGGCTTACAGGACTGCTTTTAAAACCCCTATTGGAATGTCCCCATATATGCTTGTTTTTGGTAAATCATGTCATCTTCCTGTAGAACTTGAGCACAAGGCATATTGGGCCATAAAATTTCTTAACTTTGATGAAAAAGCTGCAGGTAAAAACAGATTGCTTCAATTGAATCAGCTGGAAGAATGGAGGAATGAGGCATTTGAAAGTGCTCGTATCTATAAGGAACGAGCAAAGAAATGGCATGATAGAAACATCATCAAACGAGAATTTTTGCCTGGACAAAAAGTTTTACTTTACAATTCTCGTTTGAAGTTGTTTCCTGGAAAATTACGGTCAAGATGGTCGGGACCGTTTGAGATTGCAAAGTTTTTCCATATGGAACGGTGGAATTAAAAACTGAGGATGATCGGACTTTTAAAGTGAATGGGCAACTGCTCAAACATTATTTTGAGGGGGAAAATCTTGACAGTACTACTACTGTCATGAATCTCAAAGAACCATAATCAGATCAGGAAAGTCGGGCTAAGCGACTTTAAAAACTAAGCGCTACTTGGGAGGCAACCCATGTTTAACATAGTTTTTAGTTTTTGTTTTTGCTAATCTTGTGCAAATCAAACAAAGAGGAGCATTGATTTTTTTTTTACTGGTCAGAAAATCATATTGTGATAAAAAAATTTTTGAAATTCAAAAGCTGGATTCTGGTGAAACAAAGTCGCTGGCTTTATATCGGCTTTAGAGGAATGAAACATGGAAATAAAGCTGGCCTAAAGCGGCCAGTTTTAAAAACAAAGCTGGACTCTGGAAAAATAAAGCCGCCGGCTTTATTTCGGCTTACTGGTTTGTAGAATTCTGATGGAAAGCCGGCTAAAAGCCGCTGGCTTACTCAACAAGATTTTCCGGCTTTGGACCTCTGTAACAAGTACGTTTTCGTTTTCTCTCTCTCCATTCTTACTCGCCCAACTTCCTCTCTTCTTCAAAATCCTCTCTTCGGATCACTCCCAATTGACTGTGGAATCATCAAACTTCAACTCCAGGTATGATCTTCTTTCTTTTTCATTGATTTAACTTCGTTTTCACTTTGAATTACATGCTGAAATCCATGGATTGATTGAATTATGAAGGTGGAGTTGGGGTTTGTATTCGAAAATCTGATTTCGGATGGTTTGTATTGTATTGCGATGATCTGAGTGTGATTTACTGTTCATTGTCATGCTTGAATGTTCCATGAACTGTTGATTTGCATCAATTTTCGAAATGCTCAGTTTCATTCGAATTGTAAATTCTAGGGTTCTTCGTGTCATATTTTGAATCCGATTGAGAGAAAATTGGGGCTTTTGTTTTTATTGTGCAATTGGATACCGTGAATGACTTTTTCCACTGCTAATGACATCTAATTTGCTGAATTAACATCAAATTGCACTTAGGAATTCAAATGTGTAAAATTTTTCCAAAATTTTGAGTTTAGCTACTTTCAAGAGTGTTTTTATTAAAAATTTTTCAAAAACTCATGTTTGAATTCCTTAACATTCATTTCAAAGCTGGACAATCTAGGCTGCCAGCTTTGACTTGATTGTGCAATTCAACAAGCTCCTGAAACTGATTTTTAATAAACTGATCTTGAGGTATTCTGGTGAACTTTTTGGCTAATTAGAAGCTGTCATGACTTGAATTAAGCTTCTAGAACTGTGCATTCCTATTGTATTACAAATCACCTTTTGTTTTTCAGGATGGCACATACCCATTCTTCAAGAAAGAAGCAAAGGACTGATCCAAGTGTTCCTTCATCATCTGCTGCAGCACCACCAGAAAGGAATAGGCTGTCAAATTCACAAGCTGCTAAAGAAAAGAAACGACGACTTCAGCAGCTTCCTTTTGGGAACTCCCAGTATTTGGACTGGGATTTGCTTAATAGTTATGGTGGGATTAGAGAGAGATTAGCTGAGTTGATTCAGGATCCAGCTTGGTTCAGACTATTCAGCGTTCAGGAGCCAGCTTATAGGGACCTGACCATTGAGGTCCTTTCTACCATGGGGCGTGTAGCTAATGAGGATGCTTCTACATTAATTTTCCAGGCTTATGGAGAACGACATGAGATAGTCATTAAGACTATCGACAGTGTCATGGGATTATATGACTCAATTGAGGAGCACAGGGAGCTGCCAAATGACTGGCCTAAGGAAGTAGATCCTGAGACTCCTGAGGGATTTTGGAGTAAGATCACACCCCCATATGAGGAGCCATTTGTAGCTTCCAAGGCACTAGCCACATCATTCAGATTGGTGGAGTATAAATTACTCCACCACATTCTTGCCCACACCCTTTGCTGTAAGAAGACAAGTCACAGTAAGGTGACTTCTTTTGATATGTTTTACCTCTTTTGTATTATTCGACCTTATAGGATCGATTTGGGTGTGGAGGTGGCTAGTTACATGTTTCGACAGGCTGATGACCCTCAGACCCGTTTCCTATTTTGTGGTGGCTATGTCACCAAATTGCTGTAAGATATGGGCATCTTTAGAGAGCCTAAGGGGGGTACCACAGTGGTGAGCAAGAGGATTACATCTGCCCCTTTTAGAGGATGGGGATTAGTGAAGGTTCAGAGAGCAGCTCCACCACAGGAGGAGGAGGAGGTTGGTTTCCAGGATATCTTTCCTAATGATATTCCTATTGAGTTCCCATCTACAGCAGCTCCTCCACCTCCATCGACATCTGCTTTTGTTCCATCTTCTTCTGGATATGACATGAACCAGCTTCACCAGGACATCCAGCGGCTGCAGAAAGACAATGAAGATTTGAGGAAGAGGCTGGAAATGCAAGAAAAAGCAGCAGCTCAGAGGGAGAAAAAGCATAAGAAGTCCATTCATAGATTGTTTGATGCATTGAAAGCAGCTATGTGCTATATTAGCCTTGCAACTGGAGAGGCGATGTAGTTTGAGTCTTCACCTGAGGAGGATGAGGAGGACAGCAGCCGTACTGCATCATTTTGATGGCTGCCATGATCGATTTTGTTTGATATTTTAGCCTGTATAATTATCTAACTGACAAAGACTCCTCTATGGTCTGTACATATTTGTAGATAGCTTCTTATTTTTGTTTTACTTCTTTTGTTTTGTTTTGCTTTTTTGATTGACAGGTCAGCTAATTTTGCACCAATTGATCCAAGCTGACACTTTTGGCTACATCAGACACTACCAAGTATATTCTGTCTCAAATTATTTCTTTCCTTTACTTGCTTTGTATGTGCTGAGAAACAGTGAGGACACTGTTTAATTGAAGTGTGGGGGAAGGGAATAATATGTCTAGAGATGAATTGAAGTTGTGAATATGATTGAGATTGTTGTTTACTTTATCTGTTGATATGAAGTGTTAATAAACAGCTGTTTTGAATTAGGTACCCCACTAATAAATTTTTGGTCTAAGGCAAATTATGGCGGAACTCTGCTAAAACTTTTCAAAATTTATTGAAATTTTGAGATGATACAAGAAATTGATTGATAGCATCTTAAAAGAATAGTGAAGAACAACTTGCTAAAAATGCCTTACTCACCTATTGTTGGAAGTGGTTTACTTAGTCAAAATTTAGTAGTAAAATCCTTAAGGAACGAGTTTACTTTGTATTTAACCATAGAATTGGAAATTTAAGAGTCGATCGAGTCCTTTTGTGAAAAATAAGCAGGTTTACTTCTAGGAATTTTTAACATGTATGTACTCTTACAAGTTATTTATAAATTTTTTAACTCCTAATGAAAGAGGTATATGAAACTATTCACTTAAGTGATCTTTCATAAAAAAGTTTCAAATTTGAGTTGCATTCAAAAGAAGAAGAAATCAAGCATAGCCACTACTCCGCTGACTCAAAATTGAGTTATGAGTATCGGAACTTGAATGTTGGAGTGAGGAAGAGTTCTTATGGGTATTTTGAAACCTGGTCACTTGGTGATGAGCCGGGATGTGCCGACTTAATGAACTCACTATAACAATAAGGGAAGAAGGCAAAATTTAAAAAATTGAACTTATAAAAAGAAATGAAAAGATGGAGGCAAAAAACCTCCCAAACCAAAAAGAAATAAATGCTTGAGAAAAGAAAAATGAAAAAGAATGCAAGGGTTCAAATGAAAGGAAACTTATACTAAAGAAGGAGAAAATCTAAAGGAAAAGTTGATACCACATGCTTTTACTATTGGTTTATAAGAGTATATGCATGATAAAAGTCCAATGAAGTCTAAATGAGTGTTTTTCCTTAGTGGATTGAGTATCTACTTTTTAATAGAAGATTCTTGTGTTAAACATAGAGATTAAAACTTTTTTGTTTAGATTAATTGCTAAATTTTGATTAAAGTACTCTTCTTACATAAACCCAGTTTGGTTCGAGCTGTAGGCAAAAATCAATGCAAGTTGAAAGGAAAAAAAATGATGCTTCAAGAAAGGAAAAGAAACAAAGTGTATTATCTATGATGAATTCAATTTTTAATCCTAAGTATTTTGCTTGAGGACAAGCAAAAGTTCAAGTGTGGGGGAGTTGATAAGATCATATGCTATACAACTTCTAAGTAGCAATTTAGGATAAATTTGTCATGATTGTTATAAGAATTGCTTGAAAAATACTTGAATTATTTGGAAGTGTGTTTTCAGAATCAATTTGAAATAGGAATACAAGATCAAGTGAATTCATGAAGAAATGGAAAATTGGAGACAAAGCCGGACATAAGCCGCAGGCTTATAGACGGCTCAGACACAAAGCGGGCTCAAAGCTGCCAGCCTCAATTAAGCCTTTTTAAGAGCCTTTAGGAGCTTTTTCAATTATGTATACATTTCATTATCAGACACATCAGCCTCGGATTCAGAATTTACCTCAAATGTTGCCATCAAACACAAATTAGCTTCTTCCTCATCTTCACTCGCAGTCTTTAAGTCAACTTTTGACTCGTCCAAGTCGCTCCAAGTTGCCATCATTGCTTGACTTTTCTTTTTAAATTTCTTCATCTTTTTCTTCAAAACAGGACACTCATATTTGATATGTCCTGGTTTCTTGTAAGCCTCGGAAAATTTCAGTAAATAATTCTACAATGAACTTCGAAAATAAACTCTAAAAATCACTCCAAATTAAAACCGAATTTCAATTAATCCAAAAAACGAGAGAATCCAGAAATTTTTGAATCTTGAGAAAAATAAGAATCCCTAAAAATAAAATAAGAACTCAACATACTTCAATTCTAAAACCACTACGTACAATAAATTCTATATTTAACTCCGACTTATAAAATTGGGTAATATAAATCTCAAAAACAAATTATGAAAAAGTAAATAACGATTAACTTTCGGAAATGAAACCCAATTCAAGGATTTCGAAAACGTTAAAAGATATTAAATACTTACAAAAATAAAATTTAAAATAAAATTTCTCAAATTAAATATGTTGTATAAACATAAAATATTAGTTTTCAATTGGCAAATATCTAAACCGGAAAATCATCGGGAAACCCTAAGTGGTATACAATAGCTTAAGTCCGGTAATCTAGCACCCTTACCCTAGAGGCCGAGGTAGTTAAATATGTAGAATAGCTCGTAGTAATATAAGTTTGTTTAAAAATATCAGATTGGTAAATTTTTGACCTATTTCGAACCCGTTCGATACAGACTTCGAAAAGCGTGTCCGGGCTCGAGATATAAAAATATACCAATAGTACCGTTAGACTCTAATTTCATAAGATTTCTAAATATATCAGTTATATAATTTTTCGGGTTATAAAAGTTACAGTTATAACCTTTTTATCGTATTTTCATTACTACCAATATTGATTAGTCTTTTGCACTATTCATTTTTATTTCATTACACAATTTTATTATTCTTATAAAGCCTTATATTTTTAGATAAATATTTTATATATTATAGAAAATTTTGTTTTTCTAAAATTTAGTTAGTTCGGGCTTTTACGGGATCGATTCTGTTTAAGACCCATACTAAAAATAAAATAAATTAATTTAATAATTGAAAAATATTTGAAAAATATTTTTATTTTCATAAAATAATTTTTTAGAATTTTTCGGGTTATAAAAATATCATTTATAGCCCTATTCGCGTAATTTACATACCGTAACATATTTTTAAAATACTAAAATAATTCAAATAATTATTTAATTTTAATTATGAAAAATCTGCTACAAATATTTGGAATAAATTTCTAATTTTATTTTATTAAGAAAGTACTTTTACAACCATACCTTCAAGTACACCTTACACATATCACTTCCTTTTTTACTTCAATCTTTCTACACTTATCCCACACTTCATGGCAGATTTTTCCCTTCTTTATGGCTGCCATTGTCCTTTGTTTACTCCATTTTGACTAAATTAATTATATTCTACTCCTTCTTAAGAAAGCTACATTACACATTTATTACACAATTCAAATTTAAGTCAAATTCAACAATTTCCTCTCTCTCTCCTTCCCCATTTTCACGTGCAGCATGGCTTTCTTTGGCTGCCCTTGTTTTATTTTTTTCTCTCATTTATTCAATTAAAACACTCATTTTCTCTCTCTCCTTCATTTACTCTTCTTTCCTTTTTCATTCCTTAACCTTTTCTCTCTCTTTTTCCTCTCTTTCTTCTTCTTCTTCTTCTTGTTTCTTCAAGAACCAAGCTGCCCCCACATCTTTTGTTAGCTTCCAACCATATTTCTTGAAGATTTTTAAGCAAATCTTCATCTCAAAGCCTCCATAGGTGATATAGGTAAAGTGTAATGAAGGTTTCATGCATCAAATGACCTTCCATAAGCTTAAAAGCTTAGGATGATGATGCCAAAAATGAAACACTCCTCTTCTCCATTATTATTATCTTGTATCATAATTATTTTCTTGTTTAAAGTTGTTATATTTTGTAGATCTAACTTTTTAGCTTTGATTTTTGTTTATGCCTTAGATCTTGTTATTGAAGTTATTATTTTTGTTATTCTTATGATTTATGCATATGTTCACCACTCACATAACTATTGTAGTGATTCATGCATGTATAACTAGATCTAGTTGTTTTTAGGTTCATACATGCATTAGACTTTGTTTTATGTTCATGAGCAACTTGTAATAGCATGATGATGGTAGGAAAGTTGTAGGAAACTCAAGATCTATTTTATTTTCAACCAAAATAATTTTTGAAAATTCGGATGAAAATGGAATCATATTTAGAAAAGTTGTTTTTCAACTTCAAAATGTGTATTTTTCATTTAAAATGAAGGCTTAGGTATAGATAACATAAATGAAGGATTTTGATGAGTAAAGTTTAGATCTAGGAGTTTATAGCTTACTACCATGCAATTGTTTTATGTTTTTGTTCATATTAAGTATAGATCTTAGTTTTGAACTCAAACAAAATTGTGAAATTCGTATTTTGGTAAGACCCCTATTTAAAAACCACTTTCCAAGTGTCAAAATGTAATTTTTACTTAAGATAATAAAGGCTTAATATACATATATCATCAAGACTTCTTTTTACAAGAATCAAAAGTGATTTTCAAAATAAAAATTCTATTTTCGGATTTTGGCCAAGGCATATTTTAAAAACATGTTTTTCAACTCAAAAATGAAGTTTTTATTTAAGAAATGAAAGGCTCTTAGGATAGGATATGTAAGGAATGGATTTTCATAAGTATAGATAGATTTTATCAAAAGATATGACCAAAAATGAATTTTGTAAATTCGGATCCCAACCAAGACTAATTTTGAAAACCCACATATCAACTCAAAAACTCATGTTTTATGTGAAAAATGAAGGGGTATAGGTAATAGGTATCATTAAGTGGTGATTTTTACAAGTTGAAATGAGTTTGGATATGAGTAATGTGTAAACAAAAAGTAGAATCAAGATGGAAAATTTTGAGTTAGTAATCAATTTATGAAATTCGTAATTTTGAATGAAGGCCATAAGAACACCTATTATCCAAGCTCAAAATGAAAGTTTTATGTAATGAGTGGAGTCCTTAAGTAATAGGTACCATAAGGTCTTAATTTTTAATGCATTAAACAAGTTTTTCCCAAAGAATCATTCAAAAAGTGGATTTTCTAAAATTCGGATTTTTGAGTAAATCATATTGGAAAACATATTTGCAAAGTGTAAAATGAAAATTTTTGTAAGAATGAAGTCCTTAGTGGTTATGTATGATTGAGCCCTAATTTTCTAAATATCAAATGATTTTTACTTAAAGGAATCACTCAAAAACCAATTTTTACCAAATTCGGATTTTGGAATCAACCCTACTTGAAAACATGTTTACAAAGTGTAAAATGGAAATTTTTTATGTAAAATGAAGGTCATAAGTAATATATATGAAAGACTCAATTTTAACAAAAATAATTATATTTTCTTAAGTAACAAATCCAAAACAAATGGAAATGATCAAAGTTAGAAAACTAGATTTTTCATAAGTAGTTGTTATTATGGTCTTGCAAAATAAAAAGTTATAAAATTTCCTTTTAGAAAAATCATCAAGATCATGCATACATTAAGCTCATCTCATGTCATTCCTGTTAGGAAATCACTCATATTGCATGTATAGCTAATTTATATAGTAGGAACATTATAAACATTTACAAAACTATTTTTCGGAATCGGAAACCGTTACTGATCAGATCTGATCCCTCTTTTTCGAGACCTAAATGTTTTCAAAACTTAAAAGTAATATTAGAATTAGATAGATCTTTCGAAGTAGATAGAAATCGATATATAATTTGCGAGATTCCGAGTTAAAATGACCAAGTTATGGCCGTTTTAAGTTGGAATTCCCACTTAGAACGAGAATTACGAAATTGATAGTTCGTATAAAATCGTTTGGATTAGTTTGAGTCGAAATACTTATTAAAGTATTTCTTCCTTTTTAGGTGATCTCGAATTCGATGATTCCCTACCACCGAATTATTATTACTAGAAGACCGGTGATCCAATGGTTGAGTGAGTTTTCTCCTTGTTTTGTTACCTTGATTGTGCTTGTAGTTAGTTGCATTAGAATTATAGGAACAAGATAAAAATCGATATGAATGGGGATGGGATATATGATGAGGCTGTGATGAATGTATGCTAAAGAATACTAACGCATATTGAAACCACGATTTGATTGGATAACTGCACTGTTCATATTATTTCTGTTATGTGTATGATATTGGTTGGTCACTCTAAAGAATGTATGAATATTTTGACCTGAGCAAAAATTAAATTGGTCATGCATTGCATCCGACATATTGCATTTGGTAGCGTGCTACTCCTACGTAGGTCGATCGGTATGGTTCGAGGACTCGTTTGGATAATGAGACCCGGTACAGAGCTCATTCATAGGAACTAAGGCGCACCGGAGATGCATTCCATATGTGAGTCTAGCCGAGTTGAGTGCTATGAGCCAGGGCTTGGGGACTAGCAGTGGTTGTGTAGACTTCAATACCATCCCTAACCCAAGATACGGAGGGCGTAAATCTGTTCTGTGTGTGGGTTCCAGATACCCATACATAATTGTTTGCTCACGTTTTTGTTGATGCATAGCATATGGTTGATTATAACTTGCTTGTTATGGTACGGAATTAAGAGAATTCTCACTAAGCTAGTGTAGCTTTTACCCAATAGTTGTTTAAATGAGCAGGTTATTTCAAGTACTCTAAGTGGGGATCGTGATGGTTGAAGCCGAGAATGACTTTGGGATTCCGGCAAGGAATAAGAATGATTAAAGTTATCAGCTAGTTTTATGATTTCCTTTGTAATAGTTTTATGAAGTGGAATCTTTTGATGAATGTAATTGAAGTTCAATGATTTGTATTTTGAAGTATAGTGATTCGTATATGAAGTATAGTGATTATATTTGAAGTATGATAAATTGTATTTCCTTTACATTGTTACTCAAGCTATATCAATGTAAAATGTATACTCCGATGAGTCTCCATGTGTTAGTGTAACCCCCAAAAATTTTCATAAATCCAAGTCAAAGTTAAAATCCCAAAAATCGACTCAAGTAAAACCAAATTCTAAATCAAGACAAGCGCCAGAAACGAAACCCTAAAAATCGAAACAAGTTAAAACTTAATTCCAAATAAAGAAAAAACGAGTTTTCTCAATCTTGAGAAAACGAAACCCTTGAAACAAAATATAAAGTCAACTACCATTTAATCAACGTGTACATCAATTAAATCATCTAACCGTTTCCTAACACGCAAATCAAGACAATATATCCAAATAACGATCAACAGCAAAATCTTAAAACCTTCGATAAAATTTAGAAATCACAAATTTCAAATTCTCACCAAAAGTCAAACTGAGTCAACTCATAACCCTAGACTCGGTTAAACGATTCCGAGAACTAAAAACTATTAAATAATCACAAATAAAATAAAACATAAATTTCGAGCTAAAATTTAAAACGATCAAACTCGAAAATTATACGATCTTACGAATAACTCGAAAAATCGGAAATCAAAACGGAACCCTAAAAGTCAACAAGCCTATAACGAACCCTAGTGTTTAAGATCCGGCAATCCCGCGTTTTCAAACCCTAGAAAACGAAATTAAGTTAATGACCTAGAATAGTTCGTAATAACGTAGGGTAACATAAAAATATCAGATTCGCGAATTTCGAGTGACCTTCGGACCCAAACGGGATCGGTTCTCGAAAAGCGTGTCCCGGAGCTCGGAATATTAAAAATATTCCGTTTATACCAATAGACTCGTAAAAATACAAGGATTCCAAAAATATCAGTTTTAGAATTTTTCGGTAGCTAAAAATTACAGATATCGCATTATTACGCGTATTTTTATTACTACCGGTACTTTAATTGTCTAGTCTACTATTCATAGTACTTTTCTACTATTCATTACTATTCACCTATCTCTACTTTTTCTTACACCTATTTCTTACACCTACATATCTATTTTCTTACTTTTTTCATTTCCAATACAACTTTAATCACATCAACTTTACACATTACTTCTTTATTACACAAACAAATAAAATAAATCAATTTCCCCTCCATAAAGCAAAACCGGCGCCCCCTCTCTCCCTCCATCAATTATTTTTCTTTTTCAATTTATTTATTACATCAAAAATTCACTCCAAAAATTCTATAAATACCCCCTTCCTCTTTCTTCTTTCACACAATTCTTTACACTACCAAAACTCTCTCAAAATCTCTCCACAAATTCTCTCTTCAAGAATTCTCTCTACCAAAACTCTCTCAAACCAATTCCTCACAAAAATCATCTCTCATACATAAACTATCTACCACATATCACTACTCACATAATACCCATTTCATTACCATCTCATACCTCTTACATACTTAGGTAAATATTTCTTCCATCTATTATTCATCCATGTCATGTAACTTAACATGACTATGGTGTTGTTTTGAAACTCATATGAGTAGTAAAAGCAACAACATGTTCATGTTTTGTTCTTGTACATAAGCTTCCTATTTTATTATGTTGTTATTATTATTGTGATTATTTGCTTATATATATAGTATTATGTATATTATGTATATATTTATTTAGAGCATATAAGCTCATTTGTTATTTATTTATTTTAAGTTATGCAATTTATTTATTTATGTTGATTAAGACTAGTCTTTCTAGTCTTAGACTTGTCCATATCAAGTCAAAACAATCTTTTATTTATTTTCTTTAATCTTTCGGGACTAGTCCATTCTTAGTCCCGGGATGCCTTGATAAAGCTAAGGCTCCAATACTTGATCGGGATTCCTTGATGAAGCTAAGGTTCCCAATGCTTGATATTTTATTTTCTTGCTCATTATTATTTTAGTATTTTCTTATGTTCTTATTATTTTATATGCTCATGATACTTGCATTTGCATAATGTTAATGTCTCAACTAGTCTAAAAATAGAATCTTGTTTTACTAAATGAACTCAAAGCTAAGTTTCCAATTATATGATTTACCACAAAAACATGAAGTTATTATCAACAACCTAGAAATAGAATAATACAAGTTTTCTCAAGTTTTCTTAAATAACAAAGATAGTTTTACCAAGAAAACATAAATAAATATTTTCCTTGTATTTTATGGTAATCTAAGTTTTTAGAAAAATAAATCGTTAATATCGAAAGTTTAAGACTTAAACTTTTCTAAACTAAGGAACAAACTAGTTTTCAAAGTTAAGACAAAAATCAACTCATCAAGTTATGAACCCACTTAGGAAAAATAATGATTTTCAAATTTCTAAAAGAAGGAACTAATTTTCAAAGAATATAAATAGGAAGATTTATAATAATGGATTTTATAAAAATGATTCTTTTCAAAGAAATGAAAGAACAAGTTTTGAAAGCAAAAGCTTATATTTTAGAAATAAATATAAGAAGACAAATTCATTTTCTAAAAACCATCCTAAATACAAAAATTTATAAAAGGTTTTTATCAACTTAATATACTTTTGATGAATTTAACTTTAATCACTAGAAGGAAAATTTAATACAAGACTAAAGGATTAAGGAAAATTCAACTTGTTTTGGAAGAAGAAATGAAGAAAATAAAATAAGAATATACTCATTTATAACAACCTAGGAAAAATATAAAGTTTCTTTAGATACTTGAAAGGAAATTTTCAAAACTAAGGTTTAAATGAATTGTTTTATATAAATTGTTGAGACACTACCATTGGATTTTGCATATAAAGTGAGCATACCTATATATTCAAAAGTGTTTATCAAATATATATTTATATTGTTACAAAAGGATTTTCTTTAAAATGGAGTTGAGTTAGAAAATGGATTTTTGCAAAAGTTTAGAAAATTCGTTTTAAATCTGTACCTGACGTTTTCGGAACCCAAATGACCTTTTATGACCAAGATAAGTTTAGAAATGGATAGAACTTTTCGAATAGGTAGAAAACGGTATATCATATGCGAAATTCCGAGTTAAAATGAGCAAGTTATGGCCATTTTAAGTTGGAATTTCTTCTTATACGATTTTACCACGATTTTAAGTAAAGTTTAGAATCTCCAAGAATAGAAATTCATGGAAGACTTATCCCGGGTATTTCTTTTGTCTAGGTGACGAAGGATACGAGAATACCCTACCAGGATTACTACGACTAAGAAGATAGCGAAATGGACGAGTGAGTTATTCCTTCTAATTTCGTTACCTTGCTTGTGCTTGTAATGTAGTAGCATTAGTATACTAAGAAAAGATAAAAACGAATATATTTGGGGATTTCGGGATTATGCTATATATATGATTCTATGTTTATGCGTGAATTGAGAATTAAGAATATCGCAACTTCGATCTGCTTGTTTAAATAATTTTGTTTACTTACTTGTATGATTGTTTATTGTTGCTAAATTGATTGATCGCCCCTAATAAACCTTAATAAGGTTTGACCTAAGAACAATAAAACGTTCACGCATAGCATCCATCGAGTCACATCTATTTCGAAGGCTGCTACTCCTACGCGTAGAGTTGGATTGGCTGTGATCGTGCGGTGCCACGGGCCATGTTCCTTCCTGGAGAATCCAAATCGCTCGGGGAAAGCGACTCTAGGTTCGGAGCCGAGCCAACCGAACGCTGTGGGTGAGGACCTGGGGACTAGCAGTAGAAGGTCGAGGACCTTCAACCCCGATTCCCTAACCTTTGATACGGAGGGGTAAATCCGTTCTATATATGGTTTCCGGATGACTATATATATTCGCGTAATCATGTGATTGTTGCATTGTATGCATAGCATATGTGTGATTAAATAAATAAACTTGTTTGAAAATATGGTGCGAATGAAAAGGAATATCTCACTAAGCTAGTTGTAGCTTATACCCCTATAGATTTTGTTGAAACAGGTATATTCGTGGATTAAATTTGAGGATCATGACATTAAGGAAGTCATGGACGGATGATTAAGGATATGGAATCATACGATGAAGAAATTTTGTAAGGTTCTTTATATGTGCTAACCTATATGATTAGGGACGTATATTTATTTGAAGATAATAGAAGAACATGCCCTTAAGAATTGAAATGTGATATGCTTATGTTTTATATTAAGTATTCTCTTTGCCTTGTTACTTATTTATTATCAATGTGAATTGCGCTACTCCGATGCGTCCCCTTGGTTGTGATGTACGCCTTGTACATAATATGGAAGCCTTTGCATGACTAAGGTAGTCATTCCTAGGCTTTAGTATTGTGTACGGCGGACTGCCACGTTTAGGGTACCCCTCGGGGCGTGACAGTTAGACACCTTGTACATAGTATGGAAGCCTTCGCGTGACTGAGGTGGTCATTCTTAGGCTTTAATATTGTGTACGGTGGACTGCCACGTTTAGGGTACCCTTCGGGGCGAGACATTTCTTACATTCATAGCATATATTCTTCCTTTTTCTCTCTTCTCTTCCTTTTCCTTAAAGTTTTTTCCTGCATCGAACTTGTTATATTTACTAAAATTTTTGAATTTCTTACCTTTCTTCTTCATCAACTTATTGAATCTCCTTGCAAGCACATTGATGTCCTTATCGTTGTCATTGTCCTCATCAGAATCAGATTCAACTATTCTTTTTTACTTTAAATGTCGTCACCTTTGAGTGGTTTTTGGGTTCTTCAGTTGTGATGGGATGTGATTCGTATGCCATCAACTTCTCTCTCATTGACTAAGCGTGAGCTTGTTTAGATCTTGTGCCTCTTTTGTAGCTCTTCTTGGCATCCCATGACTTGGGCAAGATCACAACATTCTTCTAACAAGATCAGGATCATCTATTTTCTTTCCAAAAGATGTTAGCTAATTGGTTATAGCAGTAAAATGATTAAATTTCATCTTAATTTTCTCATCAGGATTAATTTTAAATAATTTATATTGTTGCAACAAAGCATTAATTTTTGTTTCCTTAATAGCAACGGTTCCTTCATATGATTTAGACAAAGTATCCCAAATTTCTTTAGCAGTACCACATGAAGAAATCAAGTAAAATTCGTATGGTGTTATAGTCGTGAGTAATAGATTCTAAGCCTTATTATTCTTCTCTATAAGCTTCAATTTAGCATCTGTGAACTCAACATCATCAGTCCTTGTTACTTGATTATCTCTGTAAACCTCGAGAATTTTCATATAAATAGAAATGAATAGAAATACAAATACAAAAGATAGAAAGTTAATATAGAACTCAACAAAAGCCTTAGAATAAAATCACAAGTAATGATGAGCCTATATATACTTCAAACCCTAAAACAAAGTTCTATAGATAGTAACAATTATCAAAAATAGAATTTCATAGTCAGTATCGAAAATTCAAAGTACGAAAATAATTTAAATAAGACTTCAATTGTATTAAAATTTATATAATCAATAAAGCTTATAGTTAGAAAATATTAACTTAAGGATGAACCGCTAGGGTTATAAATACACAATAAGAACAAAAACATATCCATAACTAACAACCTAGACTCCAAACAAATCTTTGGATCATACTATTGCTCTAGTTAGAGAATTTTAAAGATATTAGAGACTGAAATGAAAATTGGCCTATTAAGCTTAGAAAACCCTAATCACAGGAGATAAAACCCTAAAAATAATTAATCGAGTAAACTTTAAACCCAAAGTTGAACCCGATAATAATTTAGAAAGCTTGTGGAAGCTTTATATAAATTTTTGGAGATAGAACTCTCGAATAAATGATAGATTTGTACCCGTTTGACTTAATAAACTACCATAAACTAAGATAATTAATCAATTAAATAACATTATATTAATTTTTCCTTAATTTTGATACAAGTGGTGTAAATACATGATTGAGAAACTCTTGAACTTCACTAGCTAAAATCGGTACAACTTGAGTCAATAAGGATACCAAAAAATCAAGAAAAATCAAAGAACAAACCAATTAGAAGGTCCAAAATCAAGTAAACTCATTAAATGCATATGGACATATCATGCAACTTGCAAATTTGGTGGAGAGGAGTTGTGTTACCTTGGTCGAAAATGATAAATTGTTACCTCTCCTTCCTCTATATATATACTCCTCAATGAACATATTATACATGATAAGTGTCAATAGACCCTTAATCTTGATGCTATTTGAACATTTTTTGTTATGTAATTTTTGAGATTTATTGAAGAAAAGGACATTTATTTTGTGAAAAATTCATTTAAGGGCTTAAGGAGCATATTTTGAAGTTTTTATGATGATCCAAGAGAAATTAAGGCAAGTTAAACAAGTTTGGATTAATTTTGTACAAGAAGAAAATTTTATGTTTTCATCTCCACCTTCAACATTGGCAAGGAAGGACGCCAGGGGTGTGATTAGTAGGCATTAGAGAAGAAAAGTTTTTAGCCCCACCTTCATCCTTGCCAAGGAAGATAGCGAGGGAAGAGATCAGAATGCTCTAGAGCAAAAAATTGGTTGTTTTATGTTCATCCCTGACCTGATCTCGGCCATGTATAGCCTTTGCTGACCTGGGTTAATCCCAAAACTATAAATAGTGCTTTATTTTCTTATTTTAGAAGTTTTTTAGATCATTTGTCTAAGCCCCAAGAGAGAGATTATGAAGGAAATTACAAAGAACTTGCTGGAGCATCAATTGAAGATCTCAAGACATCTATTAGGGTTTATTCTTTTTATCATGATTCTTTCTATTTTCTCTAGATCTATTGTTCTTATTATAAATCTCATGGAGGAGTAGATTCTTATACTCTTCATCTTGTGAAATCTTAAACCATATGAATTGAAACGCCTTTTGATTAATGAAATATTCATACCTTTATATCTATTCATGAGATTTAATGGTCTTATGATTGATTTGTGCACAAATTAATTGCATGTTTGATTCTTATTGGATTGAAAGAGGTTTCATTCAATTAGATATATTTCATAAATAGAGAAATTGCTTATTTCACCTGGAGGTAGGGAAATTACGATTTTCTGCTACAAAATTCAATTCTTGCTTAAGGATCGTGAACTTTCATGCAATCTTATATGATGTTAGTGAGGAAGAGGTATCCACTATCTCATGTAGGGTTAGGAATTGATTAACACAAAGGAGTAATTGATTTACTTGTTAAGATCCAACAGTATAAAGCATGAATGATTCATTAATTAATCTATCATCATAAGAATTTTAAGTTTAGGGTGGATCAAGGTAGGGAGTATGTCTTGAGATTGATTTCATCTTTTGAAAGCAAACTTATTTGATCTTAAGGCCTGCTTTATCTTTTGTTTAGTACTTAATTGTAGATTTCTCTTCAAAACTTAGGCTAAGTACTTGTTCTTCAAATTCCCTGAGGACGACACCCTAAAATCTATGCTACATTGAATAGGTACGCTTGCTTAGCTCAGATCGTAGATTTCAATTGGTTTATAAATTTTAGAATTTGATACGGTCAGTAAATGTGCATCAACTTTCTTGGCGTTGTTGCCGAGGAATTTGATTAGCAATATTAGAAAAAGCCTTATTATCTACTACTTTAGTTATTTTCTTTTATTTTCTTTTCTCTACCCCGCTGTCGAATAATTCTGACCTGTTTTTCTTGCTATTTCAGGTGTATGACAAGGAGCCTTCCATCAAATATTCTCAACACTATTGTTTACAATTTTTATCACAAACCTAACTTATTACTAGCTCTAATTCATCATTTGCATGCATAATCAATAACAAAACAAAGAAATACAAGAACTTACTCGTTTTAGGAAGCTCCAACATCCATAACCCTATCATCTACTACTTTTCCTTAGCTTTGGAAGCCATTTCATACATGATTTCCAACTTCTCTTGATCTTTGTCTTTTATTTCTCTTTTGATCTTTTCAAACTTGAGATCATGTGGTGAAATCGGGAGAAAAAGAAGAGAGGAAAAGGAGGAGGAGATGAAACCGTAGAAGAAGAAAATGGGGAAGGAGAAAAGTAAAAAAAAAAAAAAATATGGCAGCTAAAAGGAATAAAAGGGTATAAATAGGATAAGGATAAGGTAATTAAAGTTATTTATGATTAAGGGTTTTGATTTAAGCTTTTAGATCATTATCTTAAGTACTAAAAACAATTAGAAGGAAATTTTAGAATATTTATAAGTAAAATCAATAACTTGAATTGAAAATCTAGTTTAAAAATTTTAGTTTTGTAAAACTTGATATTTAGTTGAGTTTGGGCTTAGAAACTGATATTTTTAAACATGTAGATAAACTCAAAATTTATGAGGATTGAAAATATAGAGTTTAGATTAATGGGGCAATATTTGAGTATTATATAAATCTAAGTATTTGAACTTAAGAAGTTTTAGATCATTTGTAGATTAAAAGAAATGAGTTTTCGAATTAAAATTGGTAGAGATAATAGTAAATTTTGATTTGTTAGAAAAAAAAAAGTAAAGTAAATATATAATTTGAAGGAAATGCAGTTCAAATTTGATAACCAAAAAGATTTGAGAATTTTGATTCATGAAATGAATAATTGAAATAGACAAATGATTGGTAGGGAACATTTGAAATCTCAATTTCAATTAAGTCTATTTACTAATTGATTATATCAATCGATTCATTTATAACTTATACTTCAAATTACTTGTTTTAATTAAACTATCTAAACTCAATTATTAAATTATACTCTAAACAACCTTAAAATTTATTATCCAATTTGTTTAATATTTCTTATTGAGTTATGCTTTCTTGCTATTTTAATTCGGGGTTTGTTATAATATTTTTATTTTCATAAAACCTCTTAAAATTTAAGGTATATAAATTTTAGTACCATTCTTTTATAATTATTCATTTGCTCGTCATTCATTTCTTTAATTATCTAAAATGTTTTATTTATAACTTTGGTTATTATTATTACTTACTTAAATCTCATTTTTCTTTTATTTGCATCCATATATTTTTAAATTTTACCCTTATTACTTTTGTAGAATTTTATCTTGAAATAAAATAATTCAAATTTTCAAACAATCATTAAATTATTTAAATTTCAATATTTTTAGATTGTAATAAATGTGGAATATCTTCCGTGACTTTTCTTAATTTTTTTTCAATAATTTTTTTACATTATTTTCTTAGTGATTATTATTTTCGAATTGTATGAATTTGGCTCATTACAAATAGACAATAAGGTAGTGGAATAAGGTAGTGGATGCATTATTCAGACAATATGCTTGTCACTCCCCAAAGGGTACCCTAAACGTAACAGTTCGCCACACTCAATATTAAAGCTTAAGTATGACAACTTTAGCCACTCCTAAAAGCTTTGATATTAAGTGTAAGGCGTGCTCTCACAATTTTAGAGGACCATACATGGAATTATGAAGCTTAAGAAGATATAATAACATATTAAGAAAAGATGATTCATAATATTCCATTTACTTATAACAATGATCTTTGCAAATTTAGGGACATTTCTCTAATTAACTAATCTATTACAAGAATATTTGTATATCATTTCTAATACTAAACTTCATCTAAAATTTCCTTATCCAAAAGAAATTACCTGACTGCAAGGTCCTCGTGGCCTCAACCACAAATAGGGGAACTGCAAAAGATATCTATGGGGGTATAAGCTAACAGGCTTAGTGAGAATTATTTCCATAAATAACTTCTTGTAACAAAATTTCAAACATTATTTAATCAAACAAATGGAATGCAACATACACGTGGGCAAACAAGGCATATAGTTTTCCAGGAATTATATGTTGAATGGATTTGTGCTCTCCATTCGGGGTTTGGTGATACATAATCTCAAACAAGTAGTTTTAGTAAAAAGTTTTATGCTTTCGACCAATATCGCCAAGCATACGAAGTCTACTTGAATTGAACCTTACTTTCGGATCTTCCGTCAAGCATTTCCTTAACGTCGCCAAGCAATTGCTTTCGGACACTCCGCCAAGTGTTGCTTTCGACATGAGCTTACTATCCTTTTCACCCAAGGATAATAACCCAAATGCAATGTGACTCACTTCATGGTATGCATGAATCCATTTATTTATGATATCATGATATTATTATTATTAAATTTACGACGATCAAAGAATTTCATACAAAGCAAGTGTTATACTAAAACAAACATTTAAATCAACTCCGGCCTCGATATTCTTAGGATTCTTTCAAAGAATTATTTTACATACATATCCACTTGTCTTTTCTTAGCTCTAATGCAACTAAATTACAAGCACAACAAGTATAGCATTTAAAGAAAATAAACTCACAATGCCATGTCGACTATTCTTCTTATACGGATGAGTCGCTCACACACTCCACTTAATCGTAACAATCTTCGGGATATAGGTATCCTTTCTCGGAGTCACCTAGCCAAAGAAAATACTCACAATGAGTATTTCTTGATGACTTTCTTGAATTTTGACAAGACAACGTCAAAAGAACGTTAAAGTTCGTATAAAGGAAAGTTCCAATTTAAAATGGCCATAACTTGGTCATTTTAACTTGGAATCACGCATATAATATACCGATTTCTAGCTACTCGAAAAGATCTATTCATTTCTAAAACTATTTTTATCAAACTAAACCATTTAGGCCCCGAAACAGTGGCGATAAAATTCACCACGAATTTTCCAACTCAAAAACAGTTTGGTTCAATAAATCAAAATTTGTTTGATAAATACTGAGTTATCTATATAGTTGAAAAATCCACTTTTTATGGTTACTTAGCTCATATTTTATTCATGTTCAAGTGCTTTGTTATCCATTCATGTTTCTTGAGTATAATAATATCGGTTCGGAGTTTTAGAAAGATATAGTTTACAAGAATTCATTTTGTATATCTTTTGAAATGAATATTTTGTTTCTTTTTTTTTTTTCTAAGGGTGTTTTATGTTTGCTTTATAACTTTTGAAAATAAGTTTTCTTCTTTCTAAGTTCTCTATAATAGTGCTATTTTTCCTACTTATTTTTTCTATACAATTTTCTTTGTCTATTTGTTTGCAAAGATCTCTATTTGAAAATTCCTCATCCTTTTCCTCATGTTATGTTTTTCATAGAAATCATTCTTGCATAAAAATTTATTTTCTTTATAAAAACAAAGTGGGATAATAAGTGTTTTAAGAAGCTTTTTATAGTAAAAGTAATTTCTAAAATCTTAGTGGGTTCTTTTTGTAAATTGAAAAGAGATAACTTTATTTTTGTTTAAATCATAGATCTTATACTTTACATAAACTTATTTTTAAGTGTCAAAATCTCCTGTTTTGTCAATTATTTTTAGAACTTGAAATTTTGGAAAACAATTTGAATGAACATGAATTATGAGAAATAATAGCAAACAAAATAGCATAAATAATAAAGTCAAGTATTGGGAGTCTTAGCTTTTTCAAGGCTCCCGGGACTAAGAAGTAGACTAGTCCCAAAATAAATATAAAACGAAAGAAAGAAAAATTTGTTTTGATTGGATGAGGACAAGTCTAAGACTAGAGACTAGTCTTAAAATAAAAAAGAATAAATAAATAAATTGCATTGCATAAAATAAATAAATTGCAAGTGAGCTTATATGCTCTAAAGAATATGTATATATATATAGATAATAATACTTAGATATAATAACAATAATAATAACATAAACATAAATAGATTTTCATGAACAAGAACAATACATGAACATAATATAGCTTCCATAACATTTAGTCTTTGGAAACTCACACTATGGTCATGTAAAGTTACATGACATGAGAAGAAGAAAACAATAGGGAAAGTTTACCTGAAAATGACTTTGGTAGTATTATGTGGTTTTTGGTTTTTGTTGTAGGTAGAAGTTATTTTGAAATTATTTTGAGAGAGTTTTGGGAGGATATTTGGAGAGAGTTTTGAGAGGAGAATTTGAGAGAGTTTTTGTAGAGAATTCATGGGTAGTAAATGTGTGAAAGAAGTGAAAGATGAGGGGAGTATTTATAGGAAAATGTGGAGTGATTTTTGTATGATTAAATTAAATGAAAATTGAAACAAATTGAGGGAAGAGAGGGGGGCTCATGTGTCGGCCATACATGGAGAGGAGAGAGGGAGTGATTTAATTTTTGTATTTTGTGGATTAAATGAAGTAATAAGTAAGGTAGATGTGAAATAAAGTTATGGGAAAGGTAAAAAATAAAGGTTATAGGTTATGGTGTGTGTAAGAGTAGGTGTAAGAAAAAGTAGAGATAAAAGAATAGTATAGAATAGTGATGATTAGTGTAATGTAAAGTAGACATGACTAATAAAGTACCGGTAGTATGAGAATACGCGTATAATTGCGATATCTGTTATTTTTACTTACCGAAAAATTACAAAATTAATATTTTTGAAAACCTTATATTTTTACGAGTCTAACGGTACATTCATAATATTTTTACTATTCCGGGCTCCAGGATATATTTTTCAAGAACCGTATCTGATGGAGTCCGAAACGAGTTGCGGTTTTACTAATCTGATCTTTTTATGCTACCTTAGATAATTATGCACTATTCTATATTCTAAACTCATACTTATTCTCACCGAGTTTCTTATTCGGGATTATCGGACTTAAGCTATTACGTCTAACTAGGGTTTTGTTGACCTTTAGAGTTCCAGTTGACTTCTGTTTTAGGGTTTTAGGCTAAATCGATTCCAAAAATTTGGGGGTTTACAATGCCAATGATTGTTCATAATTTGCTTAGACTTCTTCATAGTTTTAGTTTGTAGACATATTGAAGGTGGAGTACAACATTTTGCCAATTTTTAGGGGGCTATTTTTGCTTTACAAAAAGTAAAGCCATTCAAGTATAATCTGACTTGGGGAAATGGGTTATTGTATTTAGATAACTAAATTTTTTTAGTGTCCATTTTTGTTAAACTCGTGATTCTACGTAAAATTGTTAGGAGGTCAGTAGAATCGAAAGGTAAAATAACAATGTCAAAATGTAAGTTTCTACAACTTATAAAAAATTTCTTATAGATACCAACAGGTTTCTTATATTACTATTAAAAAAGCTTTAAATAAATGATAGAAACATAGAAATCAGCATAAAATTTAATCATATGTCGTAATAGAACTCAAAGTCATATCATAGTACGGATATTCAAGAATAAGCGCATAAAACTACATTATAAATAGGATTGTTAATAAAAAGTGCATCACAACATAAAATATTGTAATAAAACAATACTATAACAAATCATCAGTTGTTCTATTATCATCAAATTACCATCTCTCTCAAATCAACAAAATGGAAAATCAAATCCATCCTCAAATCAACCCATGTTGAAATTTAAATCCATCATCAAAAGCAAATAAATAATTATTACTTTTGAAACTTGTCAAGTATAATCAAATCCATCCTCAAAAGCAGCTGATGTTAACTCACATAAAACCTTCCTTCTTTCTATAGATGCTTTTTTTTTTTCCTGGATTCTAAGGAATCTCTTCTCTAGAATATTATTGTATCTCCACATGATATATCTAACATTATCACCTCTTAGGATTCACAAACCAAAGCCTTTTCGATTGAATCTTTTCATTGAAAAAAAGGAACCATCTTCATCTTCTTCCAAGCTTCCTTTATCCCACTTTCTTTCTCTAACTCTCTTTACTTTCTCTCAAAGAACCACTTTTAATAAAGTCCTCAAGTCCTTCACCATCTAAGCTTAGAATACCACAGCCATCAACAACCTTCACAAAGCCTGCAACTTCAATCCATACCCATTGACATGCCTTTCACCAACTCATCGTGGCCATAAACGAACACCGATCTTCATCTTCACCAATCTGGACCTTCAACAAAATCAATAAGTCGAACTCAATCATTCGTTACCGTGAGTCAACTCAGCCACCATCCTCATCTACCTTAACTAAAACTTGAACCACTAACTCTTCGAAACCACCATCTTCATCTTCTCCACTCAAGTATATTCATTTCTAAGAAGACAAACTCCTCCATCTCTGTCATGCTTAACTTCACGAACCCAGTTCTGAGTCACCATCATTGGATGCATAGAATATTAGCCAACACCACATCCACATGAATTATGAGACAAGTCAAAACCTATAATCATTAGAAATGTACTTTGACTCATGATTTTACTAAGTTTGACTGTAAACCCGCGATTTTACTATGATTTTGACTAAAAATGAGTCTGTGAATGAGTTAACTAGGGAAGGCCTACTGGAAACGTAAACTCGTATGATTTTACAAGTTAACTCGTAATTTTGACAACCTTGCTAGTGTCTCAATCTTCTATCATTCCTCATCTATTGTAAGAGTTTCATGACTCTCCTTGTTTGGGGCATTTTAGATGTTTAAAGACCTATAAAAGGATCGCTTTGATTTCTCTTTTTTTTTTTTGGAGGGGATGTGAACCCAAGTGGAGGATCTTGTTAGAACATGTTAAGTTTATGAAAAAATCAAGTAGTCGACTTGTAGTCTAATTGGGTTATTACAACATTACCTATATGTAAACATGTTTAAAAGGATGTGAGCATGGATTTTGTGACTTCTCTTCCTAAATCCTAAAGCTATACTATTATTTTTGTAGTTGATCGATTCACTAAATATTTTCATTTAGGTGCACTTGAATCTCACCACACAGACTTCTAAAGTAGCTTCAATGTTTGTTCACGTGGCAATTAAGTTAAATGGATGCCCTTGGTCCATTGTTTCATCCTGACACTATCTTTACGAGTAATTTTCAAAGGAATGTTCTCTTATAGTGGAGAAAAATTGAATACAAGAAGTATCTATCATCCTCAAAGTGATGGCTAAATCGAGGTTATGAACAAAAAATTGCAACAATATTTGAGATGTTATACTATGGATTATCCTCACAAGTGGGTTTCATGTTTGCCTTAGGCAAAATTTGTTTACAATACCTCCTCTCATGAAGGATTAGGTCATACTCCTTTTGAGTTAGTTTATGCTCAACCCCCTCACACTATGGCTTCTTATTTATGAGGTGCTTCTAAATTTGATGTAGTAGATCAACAAATGATTACACGAGATGACTTATTGAAGAATCTCCATGCTAATCTTACTAAAGCTCAAATGGGATGAAGTATTATGCTAATTAGCATAGATCTAAATTGAAATCCGATCCTGGTGATTTAATGTTTGTGAGAGTTGCAACCTCATCAATAGATTTCGATATCATAAGAGAAGAGACACAAACTCCTTAAAAGATAATGTAGCCCTTGCCAAGTAGTGAAGAAAATTGGTTCTTATCCCTACAAATTGAAGTTACCAAATCGGGTCGGAATACATGATGTATACTATGTTTCCTTGTTGAAACGAGCTTATAGTGCTTTTATACCTTTGTTGGAGTTACCACAATAGATGATTGATAATAATTCTTTACTTATACCACTTATGATTTTGGATTTTAGGACCATTTTTTGCTATGGGAAACCTGTTGGATAGGTTTTGGTCTAGTGGCGTGGTTTATCACCAAAGAAGACATCATGGGCAGACTAAGATTCTTTTTCTCAAATTTACACAAATTATCATTTTATAGACAAGGTTCCATTTCAAAAGAGGGAGACATTTGTTACAAGGAGCAGTAATAGAGCATGGAAATTTCCTTATTGGCATAAGGAATTTGTACTAAAATGAATTATACATAATAATCCTTAGCTAATTGTGTAACAAAAGTAGTTATGTAGTTACAAATATATAACAAAGCAACTAAAATAACATATTTCTAAATTTATGCTAATGATATGTTTATTGGAACTATAAATAAAAGAAGAACAACAAAGGGTATTTTATCCCTGCTAAATTATCCTTGTGTGTTAAGAGTCTGAATTGGCTCGAAGTAATTAATTGCATCATTCATAGCATTGCTTTAACCTACAAACACATACACATCATTAGCATTCATAATAGTAAGGCAGCCAAAGAAGAAGATAGGAGAGAGAGAGGGAGAGACTTATCGGAAACCCTAAGATAGAGGCCTGAAGCTGATTGTGGAGTTCTTAGAGTATTAGGATATGAAGTGCTAGGCTAGGTCTATGTAATACAATCCTTACAAGCTTAGCTATGCTTTGGTTTTGTTCTTATGGCCATTTTAAATAAATATATGTTTTCGAAAGCTGGCCCAATCTAATTTAGAAGAATATGGGCTTAGGGTCCAAACTAGATTACAAAGACAACCCAAGTAAATTGTAAAATCAATATTAATCCTAAAGAAAACTTAATTTGCAAATGCATATTATATATATATTATTATAAATATATGCATACTAATTATTTTTATTATTTTATATTTTATTATTACTACCTTTTTGTCTTTACATTAATCTAATAATAATAGTCTTTTCTTTTTTCAAATATTTTTATTTATAACTACTAATTAAACCAATGTACCTAAAGATGGGAGGTTTGCTAAATTTAAATTTTCTAATTTGTTATTTTTATGTTCTTTGCACATTTTTAATTTCATTTTAATTAATTCAATTTTTCTATATTCAACATTTTAATTTTTTTTTCAAAATTTTATTTTTTTTAAATTTTTTTGGGGTGTTAAAATAGGGTGTCAAGACCATATTTATTGTGTGTATGTTATACATCATATATGTTTATGCCTTTGTATTATAAGTACTACACCTCTCATATCAAGAAATATTATGCCTGCATGTAATATTATACTTGTTATTTGCTAATATGTGTGTATGTGTAAAAGCATATTTATTTCTCTATATTATTCGTTAGGGTAAATTACATCAAAAGGTATAAAGGTAAATTCATTTAATATATTAACGTTTTGAGTGATTCAAAAGAGGGATCAACGTTTGAACATAAATTCATTTAAGGTATCAATGTTTTAAGTGGTTAATGTCGATATCTTATTTGATTTACATTACAAAACATTGATACCTCTTTTTAACCACATGAAACATTAATACCTTAAATAAACTTACTCATAAACGTTGATGCATTCTGGTGTAATTTACCCTTATTATTATCATATGTATGTAAAATTTCATAAGACATAGTTATGAGTGTTAAAAAGGGGGTAGATTCGGACTTATTGTGAATAGGGTATTTCGTGGATGTTGTGCTATGTAATTTTATTATTGTGACATAAGACCATGTATGATAAGTAAAATATACATGCCACTATGTAGGATATTTAACAAAAACTTTGTTATAATTTTAGATGATTGGTAAATAATAATTAATGCTTGTATGTTATGGTAATTGTCACTTCCCGAGGGGTATCCTAAATGTAACAATTCGCCATAAACAATATAAAAGCTTAGGAGTGACAACCTTAGTCATGCAAAAGCTTCGATATTATGCACAAGGCATACTTTCACCATAAGAGTTACCATCAGAGTCATGCAATTTAATATGATGGCGTCGTTATAGTAACAAGAAATTAGAAATAATCATTGCATAACCTTACATTCATATTTTTCTTACATAAAAACAAATAAAGTCCTTCCAACACATTTACATAGATTTTTCCTTGATTCAACCACCTACTAGAGTACTACCAAAAGAGCTTTACTATAGGTACTCCAAAAGTTCCCATTCATACCTAATAGTATCGTGGTCTTAGGTTCAATCATAAGTATTCATTGTCTTCCATCTATAGCAAGAATCTACAAGGGGGTAAGCTTACAACTATCTTAGTGAGGTAATCCCGCCATAACGTATTCATATCAACCAAAACAACTAAGTTAGTTAGACAACCATATGCAATGCATCAAACATTTTCTCACACATACACTCATGATTTACCGGTGTCATGAGTGAAATGGATTTACACCCTTCATATCAAGGGTTAGGGAATGATGCGCTTTTAGGATCCTTCCGATCGTCTAGGGTTCTGAAAACCAACCACTACTAATTCCCCTTTAGCATACGTTCTAGTGCGGCTTCTCCATGAGGCTGTATTCCCTGAACACAGCAGTTCCTCATGCTTAAGCTAGGTACCTTTACTTATCGACCCCATGCGTAGGAATAGTAGTGCCATGCAATGTGACTCACTTTATGCCATGCATGATCCATTTTTATAACTTTCCAATCTGAGTTAAATTTCTTTCGAAGGTGACCAAAACAATTATCACAAACATATAATCAAAATAAACTAATCACACAAGACATTTAGCAACCAAATGGTGTTTCGATATACTTATCATTCATCTAATCAACTAATGAATCAAAGGCATAAATTCCCCATTTCCTCAAGCAACCCAATTTTTACCTTTTGCCTAACTTCTAGTGCTTTATTCTACAAGCACAAGCAAAAATACATAAAGCAAGGAAAACTCACTCAACCATTGCAGGATATTTTCAGTTGAAATAATCTTCAGGAAATGGCAAGCCTTCACCTTCGTCACCTACTAAAAGGAAATACCCTAAAATGAGTATTCCATAATAATCTATGCTTAACTTGTAGTCTAAAAAACTTATTATAGGTAGGAATGGAATTTTATAGAAGTTCTACTCTTAAGATGGTTAAGACTAATCATTTTTTATCATTGATGACTTTTCTTGAATGAACTAGACTTGTACATATATCATATCATAGTAGTATACATACGACAATAATGGTTCATGATTCCTTCATGATCATAGTGATATTGCTGAGTTCATACCTTGCAAAGGTTGTCTTGATGGTTTAATTAAGATCCTTGTTCTCTCTCAAACTTGATGAGTCCATAATAAAACTTGTTTCGTATGGTTTAATCTTTTCTTGGAAATGACCCTTATCATTCATTTACCAAAATATGGAAAATGTAGGTTCTAGATGGCTTTCATAACTTATCATCTTTCCAACTTATTAGTTTAATGGATGATAAAATGAAGTTAGTTAGAAATAATTCTTATTGCTTGGCAATAGTGCCATTAAACAATTTCTTGAGTAGAAAAATCAAGTTTTTCTTTCTTTAGCATTCTATTCTTATTTTATCATTCTCAAAATTGTCTTTGAGTAATTTATTAAGCAAAAATTGAGTTTTTAGCTTTTCCATTTACTTGTAATCTCGGCATTTAAGAAAAATGGAATTATAATTTAGTTTTCAAAATTTCCATCTTCCATATGTTCTCTTACATGTTCAAGAAAAGGAATTTGAGTCATGATTAAGAAAGGAATTTGAGTCATGATTTTGCATATCATGGAATTTTTTAACCTTTTAAGATTTATGACAACATCAATATGGACATGATATGAGCATGAACACAAAAAGAATATAAGCATTAGAATAATAGAGTAATAAAGATACTATAAGCAAAATAAGATATTGATATGAGCAAGAAAGAGAATAGGAGTCTTAGCTTCTAGAATCAAGGCTCCCCGGGACTTGAAGTGATTCAAGTCCCATGAATAACAAAACAAACAAAATTTAGGAGTCTTAGACTATAACAAGGCTCCCCGAGACTTGAATATTTTCAGTTTCATAATACAAAAAACAATAAAAGAAAAAAGCAAGGGTTTAGGAGTCTTAGACTATAACAATGCTCCCCAATACTTGAATATTTCCAGTCTCATAATACGAAAAATAATCAAAGAAATAAAGCAAAGGTTTGAGAATCTTAGACTATAACAAGGCTCCTTAGACTTGAATATTTTCAATCTCATAATAAGGAAATAAATAAAGCAACAAAACAAGAGTTTGGGAGTCTTAGACTATAACAAGGCTCCCAAGACTTGAATATGGACAAGTCCAAGACTAGACATGGACTAGTCTTTTTAATAAGTAATAAAAGTAAGAAAACAAAGATAAACATAAGTAAAAAATAGTTTAGTGAGCTCTATGCTCTTATAGTCATATATAATCATAGACATAAATATGAAAAGTTGGATTACATGACAATATATAACAATATGAACAAGATATACATAACTATAGGCATACATATGAGAAGATAGATTAGATGATGATGTAAAACAAAATAAACTAGATATTGACAATATTATAAGCTTGATATGATATGGTTTAAAACTAGCATGAAACTTCCAAACTTTGAGCATGATAGAAGGATTTTTAGCAAGAAAAGAAATAAGAAATCATAACTAATATTACTAAGAAGTTATGGGAGATGTGTATACCTCACAAGATGAAGCAAGGAGATGTTTTTTGAGTAGAAATATGTGGGAAGCGGCAATAGCAATGAGATCACGCCACACACAAGGTAAATAAGGAGTGAAAAGAAGAGAGAAAAATGTGAGGAGAAGTATGATGCAAAAATGAAGGCTTGTAGGGGTATATAAAGGTGGAGATGGGAGCTTCTGGAGAGTGTTTAAACAAATAAAAGAAAATAAAATAGCAGCTGCTGATTTTAGCATGAAGCTGGTGTGAAAGCTTCCATGAGAAGGGAAAAGAGTGAAAAAAATTTCAAATTGAAGTGATAATATGTTTTAATGCATCATTGGTTGTATGTATAAGTTTTAGGCTATAGTTTGTAGGATATAGGTATAGATAAAATAAAAAAATATGGCAACCATGTTTGCTACAAATTTAGAAGAAAAAGACAATAAATAGTAATAGTAAAATATCAAAAAAGTTACCGATAGAGATAAAATACGCGTATACGAGCTATAATTGATATTTTTATGAGCCGAAAGATTTTTATCTGATATTTTATGAATACCTTAATATTTTCTAGTATATATTAGTTGTCAGAATATTTTATCTCATTTTACGCGTCCATGGTCGGATACAAAAATTGATCCCATAGGGGTGCGAAACAATCGAATTTTTGAGCTATCTGATCTTTTTAGGTTTTATATTATTTTTATGAACACTAACTTGAGTTTATTTGATTTTTAAATTTTATTTTATATTTTAGGCCTCTAACGGCTATCCGACCTAATTTATCTGCTTACTTAATCTGGCTTCTAGAGTTAAATTTCTGAAACCTAATTTAAATGTACACAAAAATATCGTAAAATTTAAGGGTTTATAGTAATAATTAGGAGAGAGAGCAGGTACAAAGTGGGTAGGGTATGAAATGCTACCCGTACCCTACTCTGTATGCTACAGGGTATTAGATTTGGTAATCAAAACCAACCTTGTGGTATCTTTTAACCACCCTATACCTTATACCTTGTATCCTATAAAGTATACAAGGTACAGGGTACCCTATGGAGCTTGTTGATTTACTTATGAAATATCTATTTTTTCCTTATTTTCATAAATTTCTAGTTTATAGTATTTGATATCAGGTAGTATGTATAACTACCTTAATTTCATACATTCACTATATATAGCATGTGGAAAGGAATTTTAAAAATAATTTGTTAATATCACAAGCTCTGCAATGTGTAGAATCTATTTATGTGGGGAAGCTGAAACTTATAAAAAAATCTATCCAATGTGTTTATATTATTTTAAGCAAAATTGTAGAAATTGTAGTAGATTCTAAAATTAAAAACTTTGGAGCAATTTTCATATTATCTAGTCTTAGAAGATAAATAGCGTATCTATATAATTTGGGAGCTCAGGAATATACATACAATTATAGGCATTATAAAACAAAAATAACAAATGTTTTCAAAACAAAATAATACAAATTCTTCTATAGTAAAAATTATTGGAAGATAATTTGTAAAATAATAATCCTGAATAAAAAAGTGGTCATCAAATAAAAAACGGATTATTGTTATTTATTTTATGTATATTAACATTGCTTTGCAATATCTAATAGGATGGATATAACATACCCTAAAATATGTATTAGTATAAGTTCTAGTGTGGGTATAGAGTATGAAAGCCCCATACTCGTACCCTGCCCTATGAAAACAGATTCTGTAAAATTTATACTCGGATCATACCCTATAACCTTTAATACCTACTCGGACCCTACGTAGTCGAGTAGGATTCGGGTGGATACCCTATACGATAGTGTTATCTACTCACCCCTAGTAATAATATGTTATAGTAAATATATGTAAATAATATAACATGGTCTTGTAGTTGTTAAATTATAAGCTCGTCATAATAAAATGTATACATTAAATTTGTCCTGCACATTTAGTCTAATGTAATTTTTGCAAAGATGTATAACATATGCTTAGTATAGTTGTTTAATGTCTAAAGTAATAAAATTGTGTTATACTTGATAGAGTTGGTTAATACTTAAAGATAATAAACAGGTTCAAAAGATTAGGAATTATTATAAAATCACTTATAAACCTGGATAGTCATTTCAGGTCTTGTATAACTCTCTTACACATATGCTTACCTCTCTTTATTAAACTGAAAGGTTCTAGTTGAATTTTGATGAAGAATACATTGCATAAATTGCTCAAATGATTTAAATTAAATTACACTTAATGGGAAAATATGTTTGCGATGTGTTGAGCTTTTATGTGTTACACACACACACACCACACACACACATTTATGTTTGTATTTTGTTGGACATAATTGCATTGTCACTAACATTTAGATGCCAAAGCATTGTGATTAAATGCTAGCATGATTAGAAGAACTGGTCATGTATTTGCAGCTAGAGTCTGGACACTAGTGGTAAGCATTTGGATAGTAGGTAAAATATACATGACCCAAGAGCTTCTTACCATGTGGATTTGTGGCTAGCTTCCAAATGTCAAGGTGTGGCATTCAAGAGAAGATTTTTATGCAATGCAAGGAGTGGACGACAAGGAAGGAGTGAAAAAAACATGAGTTTTCGAAAAGGCATTGAGCACTAGTAAATAGAAATTTTAAAAATTAGCAATTGAAATTCTTGTAATAAAGACTTCTCACGGATAAAAAGTACACAATAGCAACTTTCATGAAGGCTTCATATATTAGGGTTGTAAGATATATTTTCAAGGGTGTAAGAAGGGGCGGCTAGGCGGGTTGGGGGGGAAAAGGGGGGCAATTTGAATAGGATGTAAGCGGATGGTTTGTTGTAAGGTACCCAACTCTCTCGCCCCACTAAAATCTTTATAGGTTTAGTATCAGGTTTTTGGTCATATGTATGACCCGATGGGTAACTCGAACCCGGTATAATATTTAAAAAAATAATAAATAATCAAAGTTTTATCATGTGAATAGGATAACATCATCACATCATACAATAAAGTTAAAAGAAGGATTAACTAGAAGCCTTAGTAACAACACAGCAACACACTATTAACCCCACTACTCACTTTTTATCACTCTGCCTCTCTTTCAAAGTCACAAATCTACATCATCTCAATCTCTCTATCTCTCCATCCGTGGTGGTAACTAGTCAGTCTCTCAGTCTCTAACTCTTCAAGATCACGCCATGAGCCATCCCATTACCTCAGCCTTACCCACTACTTTGAGGAACACATGCAAGTTTCACTGAAAAAACAGCCTTATCTGATCTAAGCGACCTAAAGATAACTACAAGCTGTCTACAGGTTAGTAAAGGGGATTATTTTAATAAATACATATACATATCATAGTTATTATTAAAAAAAGAGTAATATGTGGACTATCAGAACTATTTTTTATATAAAAATTAATATAGTATTTATGTAATATAATTGATAAGATGTCGGAATTTGAAACAGATTTGATCAAAATCGATACTATGCTTCGTTTACAATTGAACTATTATTTGTTGTGTCTTTTTACATTCACTTCAGAGAAAATTTATTCTTTTGATAAATTTTTTTTTTTTTTATTTTTAAATGGGGAATCATTACTTATCAAGTCGAGTCGGAAAATTGGATCCCCTAAAACCTATGAGGCAGGTTTAAGGAATGGTGGGAAAAACCTTATAAGGTTTTTCTCGAGTTTCCAGACATCCCATAAATAATTCAGTCAGGTTTTCTAAACACCCAGAATTGTATAAATCAAATATGATAATCATTAAGTTTGTAATGTAAAATTTTTGAAAGAAGCTTTAAGAAAAAGTTATAAAGATCACTTCAAATATTTCCCGATTTAAGAATAATAAAATATGAATAATTTAATTGTTGTTTAAGAATTAGAGTTTTATCAATAAAATATCAAAATACAATATTCGTAATTCAAAACCACAATTAAAATCTAACTTGGTAAATATAGTAGTCACATGTAATCACAAAAATCAATAAGTGATAAATGAAGTTATAAAAATAAAAGCTATAATGACAAAATGAATTTTTGTAATATCTAGTGCTAATTTAATAATTAAGGATATGACTAAAAATAAATATTCAATATTATGATTATGAGATAAAAGATAACATTAGAAATAATTTAACTGAATAATATAACAGGTTGATAATTTTGAACTTAGA
The DNA here is from genome assembly GCA_024138025.1 of Combretum micranthum. Classification (NCBI taxonomy): domain Eukaryota; kingdom Viridiplantae; phylum Streptophyta; class Magnoliopsida; order Myrtales; family Combretaceae; genus Combretum; species Combretum micranthum. The sequence continues at coordinate 216,746 of JAMXBD010001680.1, forward strand.
TGGTTTAAATAAATAAATGAGTTAAACAATAGAGCTTGGCTAGATAATTTGACATAATCAAATTAGTAAACATATTAAATTGAAATTGAGATTTCAAATGTTCCTTTAATTAGCCCATTTGCTTTAACAATCATCTTTAACAAATCAACTTTTATTATCTCGTGTCATTCCCAAGCTAAACTCTTTTTCTTTTAGTTTCAAATCTCTATACCCTTGAAAAATTCAATTTAAATGTTTAGTAAATTTGTACACCCTAAGTTTAATCTATTTCATGAATTGAATTATTAATTCTTTGCAATCATCAATTTGAGTCCTTTTTCTTTTAATCCATAAATGACCCAATTTCCTAAGTTGAATTACTTAGATTTATAAAATACTCTAATATAGCCATTTTAACCTAAATCTTATTTCCTTAATCCCCACAAATTTTGAAGTCATCTACTTGATATATCAAATCTTATGTTTAAACTTAAACTAAATATCAAATTTCTACAAATTAAACTCCTAAGCTAGAATTTTTATTCAAGTCATCACTTTTGTATTATAAATCCTCAAATTTCCTTCTAAGTATTTTCTAAACTTAAGTAATTATTTGGAAGGTTTAAGCCACACCCCATATCAACAAATATCCTTAAAAACCTTTAAATACTCCTCATTTTCCTTCCTTTTTTCTTTTTTCTTCTCTTTTTTTCTCTTCCTTCTACATTTTCTTCTTCTCCTTCTTCTTTAAAGACTCTAAAGCTCAAATTCAACAAGATTAAAGAAGAGATTGAAGTTAGAAAACAAGATAGAAGTTGGAACCAAAGCTAGAAGTAACTAGAACAACTAAGGAAAGGAAGTAGTAGTGAAGATCAAGTTATTTCATTTTGCTAAACAAATAAGTTAAGTTGTTTCTTTGTTTTGATTATTGATTATGCATGTATATCATGAAACAAAGCTAAATGAGCAGGTTTTATGATAAAAATTGTAAATAAAAAATATATGAACTTGTAACTAATTACCTAGGTTATGTGAATATGCATAGAACTAAGAAGTTTAATGTTAAGATTTAAATGAATTAGTGTTGAATAGATGTAGAAATTGTGATAACATGAATATAATAGTAATATTGATAAACTCAGAAAATTGATATATTTTTCATCTCTGAATTGATACTTAATTGTATTAATTAGTATAAAAGCAAAGGAATTAATATTTAGTTTTGTGTTATTTGTTTGGAATTAGGTCAGGAATGAAAATGGAATGTATCAACAAGGAATCATGAAGAAATTGTGTGAATTGGAAGTGAAACAAACAAACACGGAGAATTTGGGCCAAACGCAGCCGGCGTTGAAGGAGATCAAAGCATACGCCGGCAAATTAGACATCAACGCCGCCGGCGTTCAAAGGCGGCGTTGAATCATTACAGAGCTAAGTCTTTAACGCTGAATCCAACACCGCCGGCGTTTGAAGATGGACATTACTTGAATTTTGAAGCCAACGCCGGCAAATGGAGGAGTACGCCGCCGGCGTTCAAAGGCGGCGTTGAAAACCATCAGTTTAAAAATCCTTAACGCTTGATTGAACGCCGCCGGCGTTGGATATAAAACCGCCGGCATTGGATGCAGAAGTTACATGACAGTTACACGAAAAGCATGTATTTTTACATGCTTTGAGGAGAGAGAAGGGGACTTGCGTTTTGTTTTTCATTCTCAATTTCTCCCAGTAGTTTTAGAGAAAGATATAGGTAGACAATCAAGATGTACTTGGATCTTCATCAAATTTGTTCTATTCGTTTGGGATTGAGTAGAATTTGCTAACAAGGATACTAATTGCAATTTGTACGGTTTGTTTTCCCGATTTACTGGTAAATTCTTCCTTACTTGATTTGTTATTTACATTTTGTCATGAATATCATTATAGTTGTTATTAGTATCTTGTTAGATAGCATAGAAATGGTAGTTAGCTAAATTTGACGGTGGGAAATGATGAAATCCTTGATTGTCTGAAGTGATTGTTGAACTAGTGTTATTGGATTGTAAGATTTATGCAAATCCTTGTTAAATTCAAACTAAAAACTTCAAATTCGGATGAATTCAAGTTTGAATGAGATTGGGCATCTTGGCGAAGACCTTAATTTCGTTTGAATTTATATTTGGAGGAAAAATTCAAGTATGCGATGGCAAGAGATTTTCAATCATAATAGAGTCTATCATTTCTGTTCAAATATTGTTTTGAATATGAATTTCAAAGAAGGAATTCTTTTATCTCTTGATTTAGGACAATTAGTCAACTTAGATTTGGGAAAATCTTAGTTGCACATATTAAATCTATCACAATGCTCAGATGTGGAAGCTAAGGAGTGTTTAAGGTAGAAAAAAAAAAAGGTTTTCCAATTTGTTTTTAGAATTTGTTAATCTTGTTAGACTCACATGGATATGCATGAATTCTAACAATTTTAATAACCCGAGTTCAACATGATTGGAGAAAATCAGATTTTATCTCAATCCCACTAACCTAACTTGTTAAGACTTTTATGAGTAGAATTAGTAAATATTAGCTATTGCATAGTGTAGACATTGTAGTGAATAATTAGATAAAGGATTTGATTTCTCTTTGCCTAAATATTGAAATGAACTAATAATGTTTAGTAATTAAACTTTCCTCGTGGGATCGATACTCATTCATCACTTTATTACTTGATCGACCCAGTATACTTGCTGGAGAATTGGTTTTAAAATTCTGAACATTTCAAGTGGATCAAATATATACACATATATGTCAAAACCTAGATATGTGCATATTTAAGTAGATTAAGTATTTGATGAAATGTCTTAAGGGCATATGGTATAGAAAAATGTATGGGAGTGTCATTAGACAAGTGTATGACTTTGTAAGATGAAATTGAAGTGTTTTTGCTAAAGATGAAATTAGATAAATTTAATATAGGAAACCAGACAAAGGAAAACATGTAACTTGATCCCTTGTGTATCACGAGTATGACATGACTCATTATCAAAGAGGAAAATAATTTAAAGGTTAATCACGGGCGTGATGAGAACCATGATCTTCACTGAGCAAAGTTTTTCAAAGAATACAACCTAGATCATAGCCGTGATAAAGGACGTAATCTCCCGTATCATATGCCCCCCCAATCAAGGGTATCATGAGGCCAATGATGCAGATCACCATTGCCATCACAAGGAGTGATGGTGCTCGTGTTGTTGATCACAATCTTTGTAATGGGTGTGATATGTCTCTTAACATTATTCATATCACAAAAAAAATAGAAGAAGAAGAAATATAAAATGAAAATAGTTAATAATGAATAATAGACAAGACATGTTAGCATTTTTGTAATTAGAAATAAATTAAGTTAAGTAAGTAAGAATAAAATTGAAGCTATAGAGTGAATTAATAGGTTTAGTAGTTAAATAGATATAACATGAAAATAAACTAATAGAATAGACTTAATAGGTATAGTTGATTTGAATTAAATGATTAGTCACACAATAAACTCCTAGATATGAAATTTACTTAGTTAATAAATCCAAGTCCAATTTGACTTAATAAACTTAGTGTATTAAAATGAAATTAAACTAAGTAAAGTCTTGTAGGATATATATAAATATTTTAATAGAATAAGTAATATGACTTAGTAACTAGATTAAATGATTAATTCTATACAACTTGACCAAGTCGAGTTATGTTTATACTAAAGACAACTTGAAATACAATAGACTTAACACCTAATTAAATTTAATATGAATGTTAAGTATAAAATGGTCTTAGTTAATAAACTTAAGTCCAATTTAGTATAATAAACTTCAATGAGCTAAAATAAATTAGATTGATTTAGTCTAATCAACTTGATTAAGTTTAAGTTATAGTAAACTTAACTTGTAAATGATCGAGAAATAATATAATTGAAATATGATAAATTAGACCATGAATAATACAGGAAATCCATGTTTGAATTGGATAAAAGACATATACTTAAATTAATAAAGAGTTAGGAAGGTATTTAGGGTAGATATACATGTTATCGTTATATGTGAAAATTTAAGTTTTAGAGATACAACTCAAAATATTTAGATGCTAGATGAAGAAGATAATACCTTAACTATAAATCCAGTAGTTAAACTCAAGATAATATGACTATATACATATATAGATTTTTGGATTACTTAAAAGAATCAAAGTTTTGAAATTCAAAAGTGTTATAATTTAAGTATTAAATCTAACCTTAAAACTGGTAGATAAAACCTCAAGAACAAGTTAATATAAGTTTATATGTTTCAACATATATATAAGAAGAATAAGTTTCCTAAAACAAAACTTAAGTAAATTAATTACATAATAACTATTATTTATTAATATATATTTATTATCTTTATAGGGATTATGAAAGTAGTGGGACCATTCTAAGTATTATTCCAAGTTTAGCCTATAGTGCTAATTGAATCCCAAAACAAAAAGTTTCAAAAGATCATCTCAAGTGAACATTTGTGCTCAAGTGAGGGAGTTCTCATATTCTGCTATCTATTTGTTCTTGCTATTACTTGTTTATATGTTGGTTGTATTACTTGTGTGTTGAATTATTGGATGTTATCAGTACAGTCATCTGCATGATCATTTGAATAAATGAATAACTTTATATACCAGGCTAAATTAATTATATATATTTGTCGCATGAGATTAAACACTCTCCTTTGTAGGAAATATCTCGGATTTGCAATTAAAAGTTGTTAAGTCTCTTAGTTTGGTTTTGATGATAACAAAACATATATGAGTGTTTACTAACAAATTCATTAAGTGTGCAGTACATATATATGATCAAAGGTTTATGAAAATGTTTTTCAAAAGAGATTCAAGTCAGAAAGTATTTCAGAAAGTGTTCGGAAAGTTTTTCAAGAAAAATGAATAGTTAGAAAGTAACTCAAAAGGTAAATCGCTCATTTACAAGCCATTTATAACATTCTGAAGGTAAATCAAAGAGTAAACCTGCAACATGCAAAAAAAGCTGCAAAACACGAACAGAAAGTTACATATCATATTTTCTTTAATTGTTTCGTTGTTTTAAAGACCCAGCTCCAAAGTTGGGTGTATTATGATAATACATTCAATTGTGTTCCACATGGTTGGTTTAAATATCCATGGGGATTCAAGTTTTATTGGATTAAAGCTTATTCTTGCAAAGATAACGTTTTTGACAGCAAATTAAAGTTTATGACAACTTATTCAAGTTCAGACAGTCAAGATCAATTTCGAAATTAGTTCAAGACTATCATTATGAAAATCTTTGTATTTTAGGCGTGTTTTTAACAAGACAATGAATCCAAAATCACGAAGATTAAGGACAGCAAGAAGAATTTAAAATCAAGAGAATTAAAAATAGCTAGAGTGCTTGAGGATCACAAGATTTATGGCTGCAAAGAAATGGGAAACAAATTTGTTTTTCAAATTTAACCATATCAGAGGATGTTTATCATTAAGTAGTCGAAATTTATAAGATCTTCATCAACAATCAAGTTTATCTTTACAAGCTGAAATTTTTTGAATTTGAAGAAGAAGATGAATAATGATATTTTGTCCTATCTTCAAGGGATTCTAATTCGTTATTTTGAGAAGATAATTTGAATTGATAAAGTTCAAATTTCCAAGACCCATTATAGCAAGATTAATATCTCCAACAGGCGCACAAAATAGGAAGAGATCATCTTCAACATTCAATTCTCGTCTTATCCAACGGAAGCAGACATTATGAAGGAGAAGTATCAGAAATAAAGTTCATCTTTTCCTCGCCATTGGGAATGAAGAATACATACATATATATATATATATATATAAAACAGAGATTCAAATAAAATAAGTGAAAAGAATAAGCATTGAAAACTGTGAATCTCATTGAGCTAAATATTGTTATTCTATATTGTCTACTAAATCGAGAGGAAATTTTATTTCTTTATTTTTTATTTCTCATTGCTTTAGTTTTCTTATGAGAGATTATAAAAGGAAGAGTGACTTTCTTTTTCTGTAGATCAGTTAATAGCTTGACTGAAGCTAGATAGGCTGAGCAGAGTGATTGAAGTTCATTGTAGTTGAATAAGCTTGTACTCTCATTTCTTGATTGGTTAGTGGAAATACCGGTGTAGAATACTGGGTTCCCGGTTGGTGCTGGAAGAGAGGATTGACACTCAAGGCGAAACCTCTATAATTGATTTTGTACTCTCTTCTCTCTTCTCTCTTCTTCTTCCTCTCTTTATTTCGTGCATGTTTAATTGTTTTCCTTAGCTATGTTTTATGCTCAGAAACTAAATTAGAGAGTAACTAGAACATCTTTTTCTAAGCAGAAACTAAATCAGAGAGTAAAACCGGGAGTTTAACTTTGAACTTGCTATTTAATCTTTTGTGGATTTGAGTAAATTTGTTTGATCCGAATTTTGTTTAAAGTTATTGGTCATTAAGTTTATCATTTTCAAGTAAGTTTTAAAGCCATTAAAGTTTGAGTAACTAAGTGGTGTGACTTTGTTTGAAATTTCGAAAAGTAACATTTTTATTAATAATCAATTCATCCCTCTCTTGTTTATTCTTTTGGGACCAAAAAAGTATTTTCAAAATGCATCACAAAAGAAATACAACTTGGGGTACTCTAAGTTGCTCTTTTAATCTTTTGTAATTGCTGAGTTTTACCAAAATAGCTTATAAAATAAAGTTGGGAAATTTCTGAATGTTCTGATAGTAGATGTTGCTTGAGTCGGGGTCCACTTGTCATATGATGATGCTAGATGTTGCTTGAGTCAGGGTTTACCTATGACACTAAAAGATTTATTTACCTACGTTAAGTGGAAGTGGATGTTACTTGAGTCGAGTCAACTTAGTAGATGTTACCTGAGTTAGGGTCTACCTTTTATGTTCATTAACATTGGGCAAGAATGGATATTACCTAAGTCAAGGTCTATCCTAAACAATGAAGTGTAGACAGCATAAATCTACATCGTCTATGGCTTTGGAAACCCATAGATGTTTTGCTTGTATTCATCTCGTGTGCATTCATATTGTATATAGATAGATTTGCATGAATATTAATTTAATGCTTGATGACTTACGTGAAGGATAGTAGTAAAAAACTAACTCACTGAGTTGTGGTTTAGCTCACACTTTTACTATTTGTGTAGGAATAACTTGTCACACCCCAGTGGGTACTCTAAACGTGGCATTCCGCCTCATATAATATTAAAGCTAATGAATGACAACCTTAGTCATGCAAGAGCTTCGATATCATGCAAGGCGTGCTTCCAAGATAGTAGGAGATTCACAGGGGTATTACATTTAACTAGATAATAAAAGCAAGCAAAAATTATATAGATAAACATGAAACTTCATTTAAATAATAATTCCCTTCATCTTAGGAGCATTCCCCCGTTTAAAAGTCTATCAACAAGATAATATAACACAAACTTACTATAGCGATTTTCTTAGAAGCCTATGTTTAAACTTAAATAATATAACTTCTCCCAAAAACTCCTAGTAGCTTAAACTTGTACCTGGCATACGGGGCTCCTTGGGGCCAACCAAGGTATCGTACTGTAACAAAAAGCTATAAGGGCATAAGCAAATCTAGCTTAGTGAGATAATTCATTTACAGACATTTCCATAATTCAAACAAGTATTTAAACAATCATATGAGAATGCACCAAACATATGAATAAACAAAATAACATAGTTAACGGAAATCATGTGTAGCATAGATTTTACGCCTCCATGTCGAGGGTTGGGAGGTTATAGGCTTATACAACCATCAATATTTGCAAATTTACCGGCTCTATTCGCCTTGTAAACTTCCTGGCTTCTACTAGCCCATGTAGATTTTTAGCTCCTACTAGCCACTACATTTCCTCGTTTTGCCACATGAAGAATAGTAGTGAAATAAATATGACTTACAATTATGATATGCATGAATTAATTTCAATATACATTTAACCAAATAATGTTTAGCTCGAGTTAAAGGTGATCAATACAATTTTTCATATCAATACAAGAATCACAATTTATTATATCAAACCTTCTTTTGATATTCTTAACTTGTATTCAACCAATCATAATTCCAAGTCACACAACCAATATTCATTTATCTTTTTCTTAATTGCTAGTGCTACTACTTATAAGCACAAAACATGGAAATGTAACTCACCCCATGTCGGTTAGATCCTAATCGAAGTAATCTTCTAGGAAGGTGATCTTGGGTCCTTCTCTACCTAAATAAGATGAATACCCAAAATGAGTCTTTCATGAAATTTCTATTCTTGAAGATTCCAAATCTTTCTAAAATCGCGGTAAATCGTTAAGAGGAAATTCCAAATTAAAATGGCCATAACTTACTCATTTTAACTCGGAATTTCGCATATAATATACCGTTTTCTACCTACTCGAAAAGATCTATCTATTTCTAAACTTATTTTCATCAAACTAAGTCGTTTGGGCTCCAAAAAAGTGGTGGACAAATTAACCACGAATTTTTATAAACTTGTTTTCTTTCTTTTATTCAAAGCTCATTTTGAAGAGATAGATATTATAACAATTTGTAAAACCTTTGAAATGTATATACATACATCTATTGACTCATATCAAATGTATGAAGTTTAATGAAGTTGTCTCAAATAAAAAGTAAAGTCTTTTAAATATTTTTGGAAAGTGAGAGCTTTTGAAATATTCATTTTTATTTTGCTTAGAAAATATCTTAAGTTATTTCAAGTGAGTATTTTCTTTTTCTAAATTTAATTTCTGTAATCTCTTTAAATTCCTAAGGAATAATTTTATTTTCTAAGCTTAGTTTCCAACTTTTCTTTTGAAAGTAATAAAAATTCTATGTTTAGAGAAATAATTCTTTGTTTCTTGAGATCATTCCAAAAGAATTTCTAATACTTGATAAAAAGTGAATTTTTAGTAAAACTTTTGTTTATTTCAAAAAGTTCTTTTCTATGTATGTTTATGAGTTCCTCTAAATTTCTTAGAAAGGTTTTTTTAAGAAAAATTACTTCTTATTTCTAGAAAAAAATATTTATTTTCAAGAAAACATTTCCTCATTTATTTTGTAGAGATAAAAATCATTATGTTCATTCATGAATATGAATCATAAAGTTATGTAAGCATAAAGAAACATAATAACTTGAAAGAATAAGCTAATAAGGAAATAAATCAAGTATTGGAACCTTAGCTTCATCAAGGTATCGGGACAAAGAAAAGACAAGTCCTAAAAAGAAAAAGAAAATGTTTTGACTTGATGAGGACAGTTAAACTAGAAAGATTGTCTTAAAAACAATATGATAGTAAATAAATTGCAAGGAAGTAAATAAATTGCAAATTGAGCTTATATGCTTAACAGATATATATTATATATAGCTATAGATATATTAGATAAAAAAAGCAACATAAAGAAATTAGATGATGAATAAAATAAAGTATGAACCTATTGTTGCTTTTTTAACCTTCATGGTTTAGAAAACACACCTAAGGTCATACTAAGTAAATGAACATAAAGAAGACTGAAGAAAAATTACCTAAAAGAACTAAAATAGAGAGAACTTCTTGGAAGAGATTTCTTGTAGAAATTTGAGAGAGTAACTTTAGTGTAGGAAAGGTGTGAAAGAAGTGGACGTAAGAGGGGGTATCTATAGGAAAATATAGGAGATAATTTTTGTTAATCAAATAAATAAAAATGAAACAAATTGGAGATGAAAGAGAGAGGGGCCAATGCTAATTTGAGTGAGAGAGGGAGTGAAAATTTATTTTTTTGTATTTTTGTTAATTAAAAGTAAGATATGAATGATGTGAAGTTGTATTGGAAAGAAAATGTGTAAGAAATAGAGGTATAGGTTGTAAGGTAGGTTGTAAGAAAAAGTAGGAGATGGATAAATAGTGTAGAATAGTAGTAATAGTGTAATGTAAAGTAGACATGACAATTTAAGTACTGGTAGTAGAAAATACGTGTATAAATGCGATATTTGATATTTTTAGCTACCGAAAAATTATGAAATTGATATTTTTGAAAATCTTATATTTTTACGAGTCTAACAGGATATTCGAAATATTTTTACTATTCCAAGCCCCGAGATAAGTTTTTCAAGAACGGTGTCCGATCGGGTTCAAAACGAGTTATGGTTTTACTAAACTGATCTTTTTAAGCTTCCTTGGATAATTACGAACTATTCTATCACCTAAGCTCTTTCTTACTCTCTTAGGATTTCTTAAACAGGAATGCCGGACTTAAGCGATTACGGTAGACTAGGGTTTTGTTGACTTTAGAAATCCAATTGACCTCTAATTAGGGTTTAAGCTTTAATTTGATTTGAAAACTTCGGGGGTTTACATAACTCATGCTAGGAATGGGCTAAGAATGAGTGGAAAGATTCCTCTTCAGTAGAGCCCTTAAAGATAGAAAGATGAAAGTATAAACTTAGATTATTAATTAGATTAGTTGTGTAATTATTTAGAGTTTTGTATTATGTAGTTATCCATCCTATTTTAATATGAGAAATCAGATTTCTTTATGTATCAAAAGGTAGTTGTATATTAAAATTTTGTATAACAAATATTAAGTGGAATTTTGCAACTCTGACTTGTAAAATAGTTCTCACATTATGGTTGCACATGTGGTATGATAACTTCAAGTTAATCCTACTAGGCTCTTTCTTGAGGTGTGATAAATTTGGGTTCTAAATGACCTGTCCCAAATCCGCTCCAATTGCATCCCTAATTTTGAATGATTTTTAAAAATAGAAAAATACATATTATATGTATATTATCAAAAGAAAACTATAACATAAGAATTAGCTTAATCTAGTGGTGAATTCTTTATTTGATATCCATGAGGTTATGGGTTCAAATACCATGGGTGTACATTTTTTTACCTTTTTAACATGCATTTATCACACTAATGGCTCTTCTATCTCTCTCTCTCTCTCTGTGTTTCTTTTTAACTTTTTTCTTTCACAATAAATAATAATATTATATTTTTTATCATATAATTATATATAATTAAATAAATTCTTATGAATGACTACTTTTTATTCAAAGTATACTACAAATAATAATCACATTATTTGTATTGCAGTCGAATCTTATTGTACACAAATTATATAATTCGATTTAACAACTTTTTTCTGTAATTGATGTTATTAAAATGTATATGGATTATTGAATTGAGATTCTATCTTGATATATTTTATATCTATTTGTGTTAAAAGCAATCATGTTGCACATTATTTATATAATTTTATTTAGTAACATATTTCCTATAATTAATGTTAAGAAAATGAATATGAATTATTGAATAAATATTCTATCTAAATATATTTTATGATTTTTTTGTTAAAAACAAAACTTATGCAGACATTAAATTATATTTTTTTGTTAATAATTAATTTTCAAGTGACTTATATACCACCTCTTATGAAATTTATAAAATACTCTTAATTATTGTTTGAATATTTTTTTATATTAAGTTTTCAAAATATTGCAATTAGATAATTAATGAAATAAAATGTAATTTAAATGTAATAGCAAGTGGATATGAATAAATAATTCTAAAATTGACTTAATCAAGATCTAACCCCTAGCCGTATAGTCTTATGTCTACCCTGGTTGTAAGAGTGTTTAAAATGTAGAAATTAGTTTAGTCCATCTCTTCAATTTTGTTTTTTGCATTTCGTTGAGTGAGAATATGAGTAGTATCACTTAGTGCATTATTCTCACTTAGTGCATTATAATAAAGACACATTATACTCAATTTTTATTCAAAGACTCATGCTAAATTGTTATTGATTTTATAGAAATCATGAGGAATTGGTACTTAAGTGTGCTCAATGTGACATTCCAGATCTCAAAGGAATTATAATGTAAATATAATCAAAATGGAGAAGACTTGTACAAGTTTAGAAAAATGAAAAATCCATGGCCGGCTAAAACAGAATTAAGGTTGTCGGGATTCACTGTGAATCAAGCCAGCCTTCAGCAGAACCAATCAACACAGTCGGCTTTGAAATAGAATTCATCAGCCTTCATTCATCAAACCTGTACGTCGGTAAATTTGGAGTTTATGCCGCCAACTTTGAGCCGGCTTTGCTCGTGAATAGAACCAAAAACATTAACGCTTGCATTAACGCTGCCCGCTTTAATAAGCAAATTTTACCAGCGTTCAATTTCTAAAACATACACCAGCTACTGGAGAAGAAAGGTCTTCGGCGTTGCCACCAGCATGCGATCTACACCAGCAAAAAGAAGAAGAATTTTGACGGCCAACTTCTTTTGGAAATCAATTCACATCGAATGCCAGCAAGGTAGGCCGATGATGTACATTGGGAAACTACCGGTGTATATTGTGACGAACCAAATTCCCTATTTTATTCTATAAATACCCTATATCGTTGTTTTGAGAGAATCATCCATTTGATATCAAAAAAATGCCAAAAACCTTAGAGAGAGATTTTCATGGTATTGAGTGGCTAAAACATTTGCTAGCCAAAGGATTGTTGCAAGTTCTGTTCTTCAAGAATTGTGAGATCTATTTTATTTGTCTTGTTCTGATTTTTATCTTAGGTATTTATATATCTTCTACTTGTTTTGTTATTGTTATCTTGTTTGATTGATACAAATTAGGATCCATTTATTCGATTAGTAAGGTAATGTACTATCAATTTGAACATTGATTTCGTAATTGTTCGATTGTTCTAATCTGTGTGACATAATAACATGATCGATTATGAGATAGATAATTGATTTGTGTTATGAGGATATGTAATCTAGTCTAAATAGATCATCCTATGATTTGTTAGCTTAAATTGATAATCTCTCTTGTTATTAATGCTATTGATAGATTAACCCCTAATAGTTTGTTTAGGGTTATTTAATCAATAAGAGAAATAATAAAAAAGCTTGTTTTGGTTATCGAAAAAGTAAGGGGGAGAGGTTTTTAGAGTTCATTAATGACCATAACCAATTTATCCAAAACAAAGAATAGAAATCCTTGCATCAATGATCAATCCAGTGAACTGAACTATGATAATACATTTGGTTAGGAACACCTTGATATTGAATTCTTTCTTGAATTAATTTTGAGAGTAGGAATGTAATATTTGTTGGATTCGACACCCACCACAAGAGCTGGGCAAACGGGTTATGGCCCGCGGGCCAGCCCGTTTAACCCACTTTAAAAGTGGGTTAGGGTTGATTTTTTTCAACCCGTTTAAAAGCGGGTTAAAAAAGCCCAACCCGTTTAACCCACGGGTTAAAGCGGGTTAACCCGCAACGGGCCGGGTTGGCCCGCTTTTTTTTTTTTTTAATAAATAGTTTTTAACTTTTCACCTTAAATTTGAAAGTTGGAGTTTAAAGTTTAAACCTAGATTCGATCAAAACAAAAAAGAAATTAAAACCTAGAGGCAAGAGAAGAGAGACGGACGAGCACGACTGCACGGCACGACTCACGAGTTCCAGATTGCTCTAATTCCAGTCTCCAAACACCAAACTTCCTCACTCGCTCGTCGCTCCTCAAGTCCTCAGTCGGTCAGTCCTCCTCCTCTGAGGGAGACAGACGACCACGACTGCACGGCACGACTCACGAGTTCCAGATTCTACTATTCCAGTCTCCAGACTTCCTCACTCGCTCGTCGCTCCTCAAGTCCTCAGTCGGTCAGTCCTCCTCCTCTGAGTCGTCTCCCTCGTCGGCGTCCTGCATCTTTCTTTGCTGTAAAAGGAAAACATACCCATTAGCTCTAAAATCGCGGTATATGAGAAACCCTACACTGAATCCAAGTTTTTTACTTTTAATCAAGATTTGAATATTTGGTCTTGCTTGCATCGTTTAATTAGTGTTTCATATTGCTGATTAGGAATTGGATGAACCGCGATCGGAGCTTCTCACGAGAATCCAGAGCTTAAAGCAGGTAAATGAATGCATTTACAATTACCCATTTAGATCCAAAAAAAGTAGGCCCCGCATCGTGTTGTTTGATTGACGATTTCATATGGAATTGGTAGGATTTGCAAGGTTGGAGGTCAAAATTGGATACCCAAGTTAAGATCTACCGTGATGTGAGTGTTATTTTGTATCACTTTCTATCATCTCCATTTTGATCCATTAAGAACAGTTACTGTTTCTGTTTGAATGTTTATGTGATTGTCTTGTGTTTAAATTAGAACAGGATTTCTTCAAGTTACCACTCTTGGCTGAATTTGTAATTTGGTTTGATTTCCTAAACCTGTTGATAGTGCAGTACTACATCATCAACATCATATTGAGTTGAAAACCTAGCTAGGGAGCTTCGACAGAATTGTATTCTTTTTAAATAAAATTATGTTAGAGCTAGTGCCAGGTTTAGATTCTTAAAACAACGGACAATATTTATTTTATTCAACATACAAGTAATTGGTCGTTACTCTCCCAGAACCTGGAAGTATAGTGCATGTAATATATACGTAGAAGTATAAATTCCTGATAGATAGCCTCATCTCTCTGGGTCTTTTGAATTAAAAATGAAAAGTTAAAAGACAAACCCTGCTGCCTTGAACAATGTAGTGCTTAGTTCTTTCCTGGTTCTGTTGTGTTGCGGCCTTCAACACATGGGAATTGGGTTATTGGCTAGGAAATTTTCTTAGCAATTCTTACGTCCCAGGGTTTGCATTCTTGTCCACTAATTAAATTTCCCGGTTTCATGTTCCAAATTTCTACTTCGAATCATTTGCTTGCACTTTTTATCTCTTTTCGATTGAATTGTATATAATTTCTTTCCTTTTTAGTGTTTCTCCATGAGAATACGGTTTATACATACCTTCCCTTCTTTTTGGATCTTCATTTTTTTTTTCGGTGGATCCACGATTTATAACACAAGAAATTTTATTTTCTCAGAAACATATTGACAACCTCAATTTTTAAGTAAATATTTTTTTTCATGTAATCATAATTTCTATATTTTTGGTGGATCCACAATCATAGAATGAGGAAGTTATTTTATCAATACATTAATTGAACCTTTTAATTTCTTAATAACCCCTATACTATATAACTGTAATTTCTATATATTTGGTAGATTAACAAAATTATAATAGCACGAAAAATCTAATTCATCGAAGTACTAACTTACACCATTATTTTCTTGATTACCCATTGTACTATATGTCTTCCTATAAAATTTTTATTTAAATTATTATGGTTGGTGGATTTTTTTGGTTAAGAGTTAAGTTCCAAAGAGTCGGTAAATATGTAATTAATATCATTGTAAGGACAGCTATTAGGTTATATAGATCAAGCTGTGCATAGCAATCAAGTATGATGGAAATAAAGAGTTTCCATTTAGGGCTAAACCCTATTGTAGTTGGTCACATGTTTATACTCTGTCAATAGATTGCTGAAGTAGTGAAGTTGACATCAACCACACGCTTTTGGCTCTTTTTGACATGCCATTGGTTCATAAAAATTCATAATGAGACATTGACATTGCTGGATAAAGTATTTTCTCTGTTTTGTTTTATTTTATTGAATTTTGTGAATATTTTACTTGTGGGTTTTTCTTTTACACAGATAAAAATAAAAATATAGGTAAAAGGCTTCCATAGTTTAAGATAGCTCTTGATAAAACAGATAAAGTATTTTCTCTGTTTTGTTTTATTTTATTGAATTTGTGAATATTTTTACTTGTGGGTTTTTTTTTACACAGATAAAAATAAAATATAGGTAAAAGGCTTCCATAGTTTAAGATAGCTCTTGATAAAACAGATAAAGTATTTTCTCTGTTTTGTTTTATTTTATTGAATTCGTGAATATTTTTACTTGTGGGTTTTTGATAATGAGACATTGACATTGCTGGTTTAGCATTCTTTATCTTGAGGACAAAGGCTTGCTGCATTAATGTTTTAACTGTAGAATATGTGTTTAATCAATTCACGTGCCTAGCTGATGCAATCAGTTATAATTCTGTTCTTGACATAGTAGAAGACATACAAAGTAATTGTTGCATTACTTTGTAAACAGGGTACTTAAGCTGAAAAGGAGTTTTAATCAATTCACGTGCCTAGCTGATGCAATCCCTTATGCATATGAATGCCAGCAAGCATGTGTTAGGATTGATATTTTTTTAAGTGTAAAGATTGCTTTTTATACTTCACGAAAATTTAATGCCCACTTGATATATGTTGCTTCAAATAAAATATATGCAGATGTAATTGTATTTCTTTGTCTAGATCTACAAATCGAGAAAGGTTGAAGGCAGAATAGAATTATGAGTTTTGTTGGTAATACCCAAAAAAATATATATATATATTTAGGTCTATAGATCATAGCTTGAATTCTAAATAAATGGAAAAGTACAGTTTTAATCGTTAATCTTTAATTTAAATAAAATAATTCAAAATAAAATATAAGGGAAAAAAGAGTTGGTTGTGATTACTGATTTCCTCGTTTTTAACATACTATTGTTAATTTGTTATATCGTTTGTTCTTACTTTTATGGTTTATTTCATTATTTGCAGTATGGATAATATTATGAGCAACGACACTACTAACCGGCGTGTCAATTCAAGTGATGACTTAGAAGCTTGTGAGGTTGATATTACCATGCCATCCAAAACAAGTACAAGATCATCTATTGATTTGGATGACGATGATTGTAAAGGTAAGAGACCTAGACAAAATACTTCTCATGTTTGGCAATCATTTACAAAGATAGGCATAGGAAAGGATGGTAAAGAAAAAGCAAAGTGCAATGGATGTGGAAAAGAGTATGTTATGGGTGGTTCTAAATATGGGACATCAACTCTAAGTCGACATATAGAAAAGTGTCGTTTGATCGCTAAGTATCAAGATATAGGTGATATGATCATTGATCAATCTGGAAAATTAAAGTCTAGAAAAGTGGATTACAAACATGCCCGTGATGTTTTGACAATGGCAATCATTGAACATGATCTGCCATTTTCATTTATTGAATATAGGAGGATTACAGAATTTGTACAAGTTTTCTATCCTGAGTATGTTCCCATATCTAGGAAAACAGTTGCATCTGATGTTATGAAACTATACTTAGCAGAAAAGAATAAATTGAAGAATGTCTTGGAGAGAATTCCTGGTAGAGTTTGTTTGACTTCTGATCTATGGACTGCTTGCACTGGGGAGGGTTATATGTGCTTAACTGCTCATTTTGTGGATGGTAAATGGAAGCTTAACAATAAAATTCTTTCTTTTTGTTATATGCCCCCTCCTCACTCAGGCTTTGAATTATCAAAGAAAATATTTGACTTTTTGAAAGATTGGGGTATAGATAAAAAGGTATTCTCTCTTACTTTGGATAATGCATCTGCTAATGACCGTATGCAAGAGTTTCTGAAAGATCAGCTTAAATTACATGGGACTTTATTGTGTGATGGTGAATTTTTCCATATTAGATGTTGTGCTCATATACTTAATTTGATTGTCAAGGAGGGCTTAACAGTAGCTAGCACAGCATTACACAAGATAAGAGAGAGTGTGAAGTATGTCAAGGGGTCAGATAGTAGAATGAAACATTTTTGGGAGTGTGTTAAACAAGTTGGAAATGTTGATACTTGTGTTGGGCTACGCTTAGATGTGGTTACTAGATGGAATTCTACTTATCTTATGCTTGATAGTGCTCTAAAATATCAGCGTGCTTTTTCTTGCTTTCAATTGAATGATTCAAATTATAGATTTTGTCCATCAGAGGAGGAGTGGGAAAGAGCACATAAGTTATGCAAGTTTTTGAGTCCTTTTTACACCATCACCAATTTGATGTCTGGTTCAACTTACCCAACTTCAAACTTGTACTTTTTACAAGTGTGGAGAATTGAGTGTTTATTGAATGAGAATACAATGAGTGAGGATTCGGTTTTAAAGGACATGTCTATTAAAATGAAAGAAAAGTTTGACAAGTATTGGAGGGAATATAGCATTATTCTTGCACTTGGTGCTGTCCTTGATCCTCGAATGAAGTTCACATTCTTGAAGTTTTGCTTTAATAAGATTGATCCACTTACTTCTGGGGAGAAGTTGGCTAAAATTAAGAGCAAATTATACAAACTCTTTGAGGACTATGATAAGAGCAAGATAGGTAAAGGAAGTTCTAGTAGCTCTCAAGCTGGATCTTCTCAAGTTGAACCAAGACTTGGAGGTGCAGTTGTAGACAGAAGTAAAGTACTTGGGGTCCTTGGAAAGAGTTTGGGGATAGATATTGCTACTCTTGATGTAAGTTCAATAATTACTCTCTTTTTTTTTTTCATTTCTCTTTTATTGTAATGTTTCTTATTAAATGATCAAAATTGATAATACTCTCTTTTTTTTCCTCAATATTGTAGGAATACTGTCAAATTGAAGTGGAGACTACTGGAAAATCTTCTTTAGATCTTTACCTAGATGAACCGGCAATGGACATGAATTTCTATTCGGAGTTGGATGTGCTTGAATATTGGAAAACTCAACATCAAAGGTACCCAGATTTGTGCATCATGGCTTCTGATATACTTAGTATTCCAATTACTACAGTAGCATCTGAGTCTGCGTTTAGTATTGGTGCTCGTATTCTTACCAAGTACCGGAGTTCTCTTCATCCTGAAAATGTGGAAGCTTTAGTATGTACACGTAACTGGTTACAAGGCTTTGCATGGGAAGGTAATTTCTTGTTTTAATATTATAAGTACTTAATTTATAATGTTTACCTTTCAGTAATTCCATCTAATTATATACATTATTTGTATTTGGTGATTTGTAGATGAAAGTGCAAAAGGACTTGAGGTAGCATTGTCAAGGGCGGATTCGAATGTAGTTATTGATGGTTGATGGATGGAAGACATGTTTTTTTGGGGAAGAAATGTTTTTGGTGGATGCATACGTTGATTTTATTCTGTGGGTAATTTTTCATCTGAATTCCGCAGACCATTAAACACTTTTCTTCAAATCAATCTCTCTCCATAAAGAAAGAAAACAACAGAAATGGGTTCCTCTGTTTTGCATCTTCTTGCTTTGCTTTTCCTTCTTTTTTAAGTCTGTCTCTTCTCTTGCCCTGCTGTTTCCTCAAATTCTGAAGGTACCAGGATGTTTTTTCGTTTCCTTATTTTTCATTATGACATCTTAGCTCTTGTTTGTTTTATGGAAAACGTTTTCTTATATATGTATGTATTTTATGTTTATTATAATTAATATATATTTAATAACTTTTTGGTTGCATGTGAATATATGTTGTAATTTGTAAATTGCATGGAAGATTTTTTCCTTTTTAATTTATAACGATGGGGCTGATTTTATATCCTTATTAATTACTTGGCAGGAAATGCACTTGGTTTCACGTTACTTGTGATTGGGCATCATCATTTATTGTCATTTCAATTTTCATGACACTTTTCCCTGTGTAATAGCTTTCTGATTGCTTCACTGGGTTATTTGATCGAAAACCTTAATGGAGTAATAAAATGTGGATCACTGTCATGGAAGTAACAATTCTTTACTATTGAGTCATTTAATGTCACCTATTTGAGATTG
Source organism: Combretum micranthum (assembly GCA_024138025.1). Lineage (NCBI taxonomy): Eukaryota > Viridiplantae > Streptophyta > Magnoliopsida > Myrtales > Combretaceae > Combretum > Combretum micranthum. Next base: position 236,262 of record JAMXBD010001680.1, read on the forward strand.
ACTCAGCATTGTCATTTACTCATTTCTGCAGATATCTTTTGTCACTGTCATGGAGCAAGAAGGAAGGAAGAAACTCCCAGACTACATATCTTTTGTTGGCTTGCTTGCTGATCCACGTTATTGCGTTACATTGATTATATAGTTTTGAATGTTGAAACATGATATACAAACCGTGTGTGTATATATTTGGTGTCTGTTGGCTATGGAATTCCCATTCTATGGAGTCTTTGTTTATTGACGTGATTCCTATACTTTCATTCCGATAAAAATGTGATGTGAACGCCTCAGATTACTGCAACACCAAACAATGATGGAAATAGACTTCAAAGGCCAGCCAGTGACCGGATGTAAAGTCTATGTGTGATTTGTGAACGGCCTTTTATTAAATTGAAGTGGCTATTTACTGACGAAGTGACGAGCTCCAATTCCAATTTCCACAGTATAAGATTTTAATAATCTATATATATATATATGGCCATATGCTTATAAAAGATTAAAAAACAATAATATCATGCATTATATTTACTGACGAGCTCCAATTCCAATTTCCACAGTATAAGATTTTAATAATCATATATATATATATATATATATATGGCCATATGCTTATAAAAGATTAAAAAACAATAATATCATGCATTAACGATTTAACGTGGATAGGTTAGTGGGCTGGCCCGTTTAACCCACCAGCCCGTGTGGGTTGGGTTAGGGTTATTAATTTTGGCCCGTTTATTAAAGTGGGTTAAAATTTATTGGTCCGTTTAACCCACCAGCCCGCATGGGCCGGGCCGAGTTGGCCCATTTAACCCACTTGCCCAGCTCTACCCACCACATCAGTTGGAAAATTATTATAAGCCACTACTCATGAGTTTGTATTGTATTTTTCTAGAGTGTTTATGTAGGTAAGTGATCTGTTCCTTGTGAGAATGTTGTGGAGTATAAAAGGCATAACACATGTGTAATTAAGGTGATGCTCCATAGGAGCATTTTGTTTGTGTTGAATGGATCTTATGTGAAGTCCCCCTTGGGAGACAACTGTAAGATTATAGAAATGAGGGGGGAAACAACTTCATATTAAATCCGATGTTGTTTTATCTGTCTTTTATCCCTTTATTTGTATTTCATTTATACATTGTTTAGTTTGTTTGCAATTGCATGAATTGACACTAAATTTGTAAAAGAGATAAAGGTTGTGATAATTGACCTTTAAAAATAAAATAGAAACCCTTTTTGAGTTTTAACCTATGTGTTAGATCAATTTTTTACAATCTTAATAAAAATTTAAAAAAGGACAAATTTTGGTTGAAATAATCTTTTTCGCTCTTTTACTTTTTCTCATGTATAGGATATATAATAGTAAATAAAAACTTTTGCCAACTTGTACATTAATAAGTATCACGTATTTATTTTCTAAATTATCAATACAATAAATGAAGCTTTTCTAAATGTTCCTTTTTAGGTATTTAACAAAATATAAATTATAAAGTTGGACTATTTTAGGATTTTTTTTCAATAAAAACGTAAATAGAAAAGAAAGCTTGACAACTTTTCATAAAGAAAAACAACTAACATGCTCAATTTTTACAAAATAAAAACAAACAATAAAAACTCGTTCCAATGAATGGATGTGTAAGCAACTGCGAGACATTCATAAAAAGCACAAAAATATTTTCCCTTTTGAGGCATTTTCATAAAAAGAAAAACTAAAAAAATAAATACAAATTTCCTTAGATTTTTTCATAAAAACAAAAAAAAAATTATATTGAAAAAACAAATTAAAATGGAATGTTTTGTTAACTTTTTTTTGGCCCATAATATTCAAAATAGCAAAAACCCATACAAGTATATATAACTTTGTAGAGTTTTAATATTGCAACTATCAAACTCAGCAATTTTAGTCTTTTGTTAGAGCAGTAATTGAACCAAAAACAAAACCACCCTTTAATTTTTGGTTCATTTTTAATTTTTTAACTCTAGTTGTTGGTAACTCTTGTTAAAATATCATTTTGAAAATTGGGCATTTTATAAACACCCTATTGTCTCCTAGTCGAGTATTCAATGTCAAATGGATCGAGTTCGATACGATCTAAAATGTTTAGGAGAATTAAATTTAGGCTTGACACTTCTATCCTAGAGTTAAGCCACTTATACACAACTACCTTCTTTGCACTACTACCATTTAATAATCAAACAATGAGTAAATTACACTAAAAGGTCACAATGTTTCGAGTAGTCAAAAAGAGATCACAAGGTTTACCAATAAGTTCATTTGAGATCCGAATATTTCGAGTGATTAAAAAGATGTCACAAAGTTTAGAGAAGTGAGTTGATTGAGGTTACCACCATTGGTGTCAACAGGAGAAAATTTAAAATTAAAATTTAGAAGATTCGACACTTTGCATGTCAATGGTTACCTCAATGGACTCACTTCTCTAAACACTGATACCTCTTTTTAATCACTTAAAACATTGTGACCTTGAATGAACTTACCCTTAAATGTTGTGACTTTCTAGCATAATTTATCTATCGGACATTTCTCCAACATATATATCCATCACTAAGATTCTAATGAACATCAATAAGTAGTTCATACAGTTTCATAGGAAAAAGACCACCATAATGATTTCTTTAGTCAAACATCCCCAACTTAAGCGATCATCTAAGCTGTACTATAACAATATTGGAGGGTCCTTAGCCTATGGAATGTAAGCCAACTCTTCTAAGCTAATAATCAAGTACTTCTTCTCCCAAGCTCCATTCATTTGTGCTTGGGCATCATGGACCTCCCTAGTGACATTAGATGGAAGACTACGATCCCAATATCCTTATGGAATGCATAAGTGTTTTAGTACCCACCATGGATAACTGGCCTATCAAAAAGCCCTGGGTTCCTGAGAAGTATGTGTGAGGCACACATAAAAATGAGATACCTGTCTCCAATGGTCAGTGGTACTTTGATATATTGGATGACATGTAAGTGTTAATAATTGTGCCTTAGGCCAATCATTAGATATTGTAATCCTTAAATATTGATAAGAGGCATACTTGTTTACATGTTTACTTTGTAATTGTTGAAGTGATGGCTTCAATGTGAATTTTGATAAGGAAATGCATTGTACAATTACATAAAAGTTATGGAAAAGTTACAATTAATTGGTTTAATATATTTGATGATTAATGTGTCAAAAATGTGTAAATGTTTGTGTTTGTGTTTATCTTTTCATTTGTGTTATGTTTTGTATGTCTGCAGGTCTGGAGTGTATTGGCTCGCTGGTTTTTCTTTCTATAGATTATAGGGGGTCCACCATAACCCTCTACTAACTCACTGGCACACATAAATTATAGGCAAATTTTGTATACCAATAAGCTATCAGTTTTTAGATGGGTTCGCATCTAGGGCTAAAACTAGTCATTGAAGATCATTAATTGTAGGCAAAAAGAAGAGAGAGAGAAAAAAAAAAGAAAGGAATAATAACTAGTTTATTGTCAAAGCTTTAAAAATATAAGTTTTTGGGTAATTGAAGGAGCTAACAACGCTCATTTATTGCACACTTGTTAGGGTCTAGAGTATGCCTTCATTGGGGAGAAATCCAATGGACTTTATAAAGGATTACACAAAATGGGCTTTTGACTCCATCTATAATTCAAAACCTTAAGGAAATGAATTAATGGGTCTTTCCTTCTTATAAACTCTTCACATAAGATCGACATTTCCCATGTGGGATTCTTACACTTGCACCCTAACAATCTCCCTCAAGTATGAGTCTCCACAATAGGGTAGGTCATACTCTCCTTCAAGAGATTATCAAATTGAATCCACTAAACCTGCTTTGTGAGTGGCCTACTCACCATGGGTTTCACAAATAAGTCACACCACAAAGCTCTTCTTTCCATATGGTGGGCCAATCATGGGAGTTTCCCAACCTAACAAGGCTCTAATACCAAGTGTTAGGATCTAAAGTATGCCTTCAATGAGGAGAAATCTAATGGGCTTTATGAAGGATTACACAAAATGGGCTTTTGACCCTATCTATAATCCAAAACCTTAAGGCAATGGGTTAATGGGTCTTTCTTCTTATAAACTCTTCACATAGACCCATATTTCACATGTAGGATTCTCACACTTGCACCCTAACAACACTGACCCTTGTATAATTTGTTCAATAGCATTTATGTTTATTTGCTTTATTTTGTGGAAAGAGGGAAAAACATGGTGCCTCTTGTTATAATCTTGCAATCTCTTGCAAAGGTACTACCAAAGTTTATGAGAGTTTATGTGAGTTGAAGTTGTGTCTAGTGTGATTGTGAGTCTTTTGCAATAGCCACAACTTTTTTTTTTTTTTTTGTAGGGTAGCTTTATTGGAGTATTGATTTGGTGCTAGATCCATGTGTGTGGCAATGTATTAACTTGACCGAGTTTTGCAATTTATAAATCTATATGTAACTCTTAACTATGGTCGACACAAGAGGCAAGTGCACCTATCATCATAGTAAATGAATTTAGTTTAGATGTCATTTTCCTTAGGGAACTTGGCAAGTACTATTACTGACCTCTTTTCCTATTATAAAGCCATCAAAATGAGATTGTGATTTTAATCTACTAAATCTATGATTAACTATTACTACAAACTAATGATGACTCACAACATGATTCGCAAAGAATATTAATCCAAATTACAAAGACACTTAGATCTTACTTCACCACTAAGCCTTATCATGTAACTCAACAAATCCTCATTAAATTCATATCAATTTCTTGAACTCCTAAATTCTCGAATATATGTTAATAACTTTCTCAAGATCATTAATCTTCAATCCTAAGTTATTAATTGGAATCTCTTCCTAGATCAATAATAACTTAGGCTCACATTAAAAATAAAATTCATTAGATTAAATAATTAAGAGCAAAAGAACTTCACCGCTCTATCTCTAAAGTTATGAGCAAACCTCATCAATAGCTTGCATCTATTCATTAAAATGATTTCTCAATCAATTCTAATCAAATCAAACATGAATCCATATCATGCACTATATACTATTGAATTCAAGAAATCAATATTAATTTCATCAAATTGCAACATGAATCACATGAATTAAGCTTAGGGCTCCACAAGATCTAAGTTACAAAATTACTCCTTCATAAATAGATCAATGCAATTTAGAAATTCAAAGAAGTAATGTAAGAGCATGATTAGAAAAAGCCTGTTAGATCTATTGGTCCTTGCAATCCAGATATTGTCAAAGTTTGACAAATAGTCTCCTTGGATTTTCTCTCAAAACCCTAAGAAACAAGTTCTAAAACTAAGAACTCTATACAAACCTTGCAAAATATGTGTAATTCCTATATTTATTGACTAAAATTGTACTATATGCCTTGAAGTTTTGTGTAAAAAGCATATTTATAAAGTACTAAGGGAGCTAGCATGGAAAAAGATAAAAAATGATAGGATCCATGTCAATAAGCTTGACCTGCCCTAAGGCACGGCCACATCTTGGTCACACCTCTTAATTTTTCTTAAATTCTCCCCTAGACACAGTCGCATCCTCGCCGGTGTTCTCAACTAGAAATGAACTCCCATCTTTCCCATGCCCACGTTCTCATCAGTGCTCTCAATTGTGGATTAGCACATCAGCTTCGCATGCCCGTGCCTTCGCCAATACAATAATATGTGGTTAAATTCCGATCAAGGCACAGGCATAGGCATAGTTGTATGAGAGGCAGTGTCTTCGACTATGGCATCTTTCCTCCTTAGACAAACTTGTGTCATCATTGATGTATTCAAGTATGAACAATATTTCATCATGCTATCTTAAGCACAACCGCAGGAAGTTTCTTTTCTCTAAGGCTTGTTGATTCTTCGTGTTGAAATACCATTTTCCCAAAATAAAAAAAAAATAATCATATTAAGTACTAAATTCTTAAGAATATTGATGAATATGAGTGCACTAGTTCAAATAATCCTTAAATGAATAGAGTGAAATGGTCTTATTCAGTGATTAAATAAAGTGTGTGAAGTCCTCTATTGATGGATGCATTGTGTGTGCCATGACGTTTAGGAGGCAAGTTGAACTACACATTATATTTTGGTGTTTTCTTCTCTAAAGTGTGTGAATTCCTCTATTTATCACACTTTATTATTGTTGCTTACGTATGAATTTGCATTAATTAAGCATTAATTCTCAAAAAGAGCAAAATTAGACATAATTCCCCTTTTCTAGATGTTAAATAGATTCAACATTTAGTATCAAAGCTAGACTCTAGGATAAAGTACTTAATCTCATCTAAAGTTTAAAATTGTGGCTAGTGACACTTTAGGATTTCTAGAGGGTAAGCTATAAATAGGTAATCCATCCTAATCGATACTAATTATGCATACTGAAAGTGTAAGATGAGAATTTTCATAAAAGTTGTAACTGTGTCTTTATGAAATATAGTAGAAAATGATCTTATAGTTATAGAAGGAAAAGATGAAAGTAGCTATACTAAGATGGAAAAGGAAAGGGTGCAATTAAATGAGACAAGTTTGAATATATTATATTATGGTTTAAATTAAATTGACATTAGTACAACTTGCACATGTAAATTGGCTAGAGAAATTTGGTATAATTTAGAAAATACATATGAAGGTTCTATTGAGTAAAGGATACAAAAATAAGCTTATTTTGTGGTGAATTTGAGAATTTTAAAATGAAAACTGGTCAATCAATTGGTGAAATACACGTTAGATTCATTAAAATTTTGAATCAATTGATTATACCTGGCAAGAATTATACTAATGTTGAGAACAACTCAAAAATTCTTAGGTCCTTGCCAATAGATTGGGAGGCGAAGAGGACGACAACTGAAGAGGCATGTGATTTGAACCAACACTCAAAGGAACAGCTTCTTGGCACTCTCAAAACTTATGAAATGATTAAAAGGCAAAGGGAAGAGTCAACCAAGAAAAAGATAGCTCCTAAAGCCTCTTGCTCCAGCTCAAGCTCAAGCTCAAGTGATGGAAGTGAAGAAGATGAGGAGTTGGACAAACCTACATAGAAATTTACAAATTTTTTTAAGGAAAATAAAAAGAAAAAGAAGCATGATGTTGGCACTTCAAAATCAAGAAGAAAACAATTAGATGCTTCAAGTGCAATGAGCCGAGGACATTTAACAATGTTGTCCCAAAATAAGAAGTGAGGTAAAAGAGCAAGGAAGAAAGTGTCCATGGGCAACGAGTGAAATGACTTAACTAACTCAAATAGGATTTATACAATGTTCCTTATGATAAATTATACCAAATGTATGACAAATTATGTTAGGATATGGTTAAAAGAAAAAGAAGAATGGCATGTTAGAATCCTTGATGAATGAAGTAAGTGATAAGATAGTTGAGTTTAGGAATGGTATGATGAGATTAAAATTGGATGAAGACAATGAATTCTTAAATTGGAAGTTGAGAAGTTAAAACTAGAAATGATGAATTGGGCAAATCCAATGAAAGTTGAAAGTTGAGCTAGATTCGCTTCAAATTGAAAATAAGACTTTAAAGGTTGATGATGAAGTTGTTGATTGTAACGTTGATTGCATGAAAAAGCTAGAGGAACTAAAATTTGAAAATGAGAAATAAAAACTAGCTTAAATGAATCGAATCCAATCATAGCCAAATTCACCAAAGGTGAGAAGAATTTGAGCAATCTCCTCAAAAAGCAAAAATGTGATTCTACAAATATGGAATTGGCTATGATAGAAATGGTATACAATCAATTATTATAAAAAATCAGTAACAAGAAAAAACTCAAACTCAATCTTAGCTATGATCGTATTTCATGTAATGGATCTATCGATACTTGCAATATAATATTGAGCACAAGTATCATCCTAACAAGGACTGATGCAAACTAATAACCACTATTCCTTCATTAGTTAACCTGCAAAATTGAGTGGACTAAGATAATATATGTAACAATCACAAGTCAAAGGGTTCAAAAGATTATCTAAATTGCAATAACATTTAGGTCTTGAATCCCCACTAGGTATGGTATGATTTTGCTAAAGGTAATCCTAATATTATGATTGGCATTTTTGACCTGGAGGAATATCTAATATAATTCAATATCCTTCTTCAGGATAATTGAATCCTAATCTTGGTTGATTAACTAAAATATTCTTTCTAGTTAAAACCTTAAGATTGCATTATCATTCTAAGATTCCTTCAACAAGGATTTCTCCTAAACCTGCACAATCATGTCGTCCATAATCTAGGATTGCATGCAATTCTTTCCAATAGTGTAGAATAATTGTATAGCAATTAATATCGAGTATCTTCCTTGGGATCTTGAATCAATTATTAGAAATGACCCTAATCCTATTATCTAACCTAAAATATCAATTATCTCAGTTATAATCTTTATCTATTTATTATAAGTAATTTATCAATGTCAGGATCACTTTCTTTAAATTATCATATTCACAACTTACTTTAACCCTTCAAATTACCACTATTTATCGTGTAACTTTCACTCTAAAAAGATATGTAATCTCCAAGTTTTTCTATAATTAGAATTAGAGAATAGAATTGAAAATTAATAAAAATTTAATATATTTTGATAATGAACTTTGGAATGCATGAATGTTGAATAAATTCAAGTATAATAGCTTTTGTAAAATAGATCTACTAGGAATAAAAATTCACAATTTTCAATTGAATTATTTCAAGATAGTTGTCAATTAAATTATGTTTTCATATCCCTTTAGAAATTGAATTTCATAAACTTAATTCCTAAATAATAAAAAATATTAATATAGATTCTTGTAAGAAATTATCTAATTATATAAATTTTATAAACTAAAGTTTTGTTAAATTTGTGTTGAAATTGAGTAGTTGATCATTTGATACTTTAGAGGTATAGAAGACTAATGTGTGTTTTAAATTAAGCTAAATTTCTGCAAAATTTAAATCTTGTAGCTCACTATAACTTATGCAATGCCTATAAAGTCAAATTTTGCTTTATCAAAATTTAGATAATTATCAAACCTAAAGTTGGCTAAAATCTACCTTCTTTCTCTCCCAAAAAACAACGTTTTTCACACACACACACACATCACAATTCTTCTTTAATTTTCTTCTTAATTTGTCAAGAAACTCAAGTTAAGCTTCTTCTTCAAGCCAACTTAAGTATAGGTAAGTTAACTCTTGCTTTTCCTTTATTGTTTTTACTTTGAGTATGTGTAAGATAAATGTTATTGTTAGTTGATGGTTTAAATAGGATGGTTATGAGTTTTGTTGTTAGTTATCTGAAGTAGAGTTATGCGGTGATGGTTTAAAGCCCTAAAGCATGGATGTTATGGTCTATGGTTGGTTGGTTTAGTTGATATAGAGAGTGGTTAAGTATTGGGGGATATGAAGAAGAGAAAGGTGAAAATCAGTCTTATATGATGATGCTAGAATGTATTTGATGGATATGAGACCTTTAAAGTTGGTTAAAGTATGTAAAAATATAAAGTTTAAAAATGTATTTCACTGTTGGATGAGCATGGGGCGTGGTGAGTTGTCTTGATATTTTTTAGGTGAATATACCCCATCTAATAGGGAGTGGCAAAGGGCATGGTAGAATCTGTGCACACCTAGGTTGATGCATGCTCTCATATGGGACATGGTGGCCTCTGTATGTTGCCATGCCCCATATGTCCATCTCTACGGGGCATGGTAAGGGGCGTAGCCCTTTCTATTCCTTTGTGTGATTTTCTACACCCCTTGATACAGGGCGTGGCTATGGGCATATGGCCTTTAGGATGTGTTTTTGTCTCCTTTAGCTCTAAAATCTTGTCTAATCCTTCCTTACCTTATTATATAGTTAGTAATACAAGTTTTCTACCTTATAGGATCGCTATATCAGGACTCAGTTTTCCCGGATGATTATTACGACAATAAAGGTGTTATGCAAAGGTGAGTAACTTGAGTCTATTCACTTTGTATGTGATTGTATAATAGTAGAATATAGTATAAACACAATTGAAATGAATCAAATGCATAGGGTTGGGAAATCTTGTATGTTGTATGTTGTATGAATGAAGTACAAATCTTAATGTTCAAAGTGATAATTATTTTCTTGATAATAAATGGATAGTTTGAAATGATGAACGTCAGAAATTTGTGTGACGACTAAATAATATGGAATAAAGCTTACCAGAATCCTAACCTTAAAATGACATGCATATCATGACACCATAACTGCATTAGCATGGTATTCATGTCATGAGTTAACATTTCGAATATGTGGTAATGCTTGTTGAGTCCAGTGAATCTGGTTAAAGTTATCATAGGGTTGTCAACTTCACAGAAACTAAGCAAGCTTCGAAGGAGGTCGTATGTGTTGGAGTTGGCTTTAGAGTAATAATACTTAGTGGGAATGCTCAAGTTCTAAGAGAAGTAGAGAGTGTGTATCAAATCTATTTATAAAGAACAAATGAAATTGAAAGAGTTCTTCTTCTTTAGTTTTGAGATTCTCATGGGCATGAATTATTGAACTGATCCTTCAATCCCTTGGGAGGGTGTAAATCCTCATAGGTTTGAATTCCGGTTATTTGAACCATGTTTGTTACATATGTTTGGTGAATGCGTTACATATGATTGTTAACTAAACTTGTTTGATATTAATGGAATGTGTTAAGATTTTATTATTCACTAAGCTTCTTATGCTCACGCTCATTTAGACTGTTGTTTTATAGGAATATAAGCAAGAAGACTGAGACCAAGATTAGGCACAGAAGTTAGGATATAATGGACTTATGTATCCATATTTAGGAGGAAGACCTTATTTGTAATAGAGACTTAGTGATGATGTTTGTAATACCATAAGTTGTGTTTTGTTTTTCCTTATAAGTATTGTTGTAATAGGGTTTTGATGAAGCCTTTGAAGACCATGGATGTAATATTTATGTGATGACCTAGAATTGTATGTCATCTTTGCATATGACTTATATACATATATATATATATATATGCAATACCTTTCTTGTACGCCCCAACGGGTACCCTAAACGTGACAGTCCGCCACACTCAATATTAAAGTTTAAGTATGATAACCTTAGTCATTTCCAAAAGCTTTTATATTAAGTGTAAGGCTTACTTTCACAATTTTAGAGGACCATATATGGAATAATGAAGCTTAAGGAGATATAAAAACATATTAAGAAAAGAAGAATCACAATAATTATTTGTCAATGGCATAAACTTTACAAACTTAGGGACAACTCCCTAAATTACAAATCGATTAACATGCTAATACTAAACTATACTTATTCAGATTTCTAATATTCAAAAGGGATTACCTGCCCACAAGGTCCACATGGCCTTAACCATAAGTACGGGAACTGCAAAAGATAGCTATCGGGGTATAAGCTAATAGGCTTAGTGAGAACTATTTCCATAGATAACTTCTTGTAACAAGATTTAAACAAGTTGGTTAATCACACATATGTAATGCATCAAACACGTGGGCAAACAATCATATAGCTTTCCAGGAACTATATGTTGAATGGATTTACGCCCTCCATTCGGGGTTTGGTGATACTCAAAACAAGTAGTTCTAATAATAGAAAATTTAAGCTTGCGAGCACACATCGCCAAGCATTCATTTAAAACTTTTATACTTGCGAGCACTCATCGCCAAGTATTCCGAACCTACTTGATTTGACCTTGCTTCCGGATCAACCGCCAAGCATATTCCATTAAGCCGCCAAGCAATCGCTTTCGGATCCTCCGCCAAGTGTTGCTTTCGACATGAGCCTACTATCCTTCTCACCCAAGGATAATAACCCAACCATGTAATGTGACTCACTTCGTGGTATGCATGAGTTCATTTATTTATAAAGTCATAACATAATTAATTTCAACTTTATGGTGATCAAGGAATTTCACACAAATCAATATTATACTAAAACAATCACTTAGAACAATTCGGGCTTCGATATTCTTAGAATTCTTTCAAGGAATTATTTCACATGCATATCGGTTTATCTTTTTCCTAACTCTAGTGCAACTAATTTACAAGCACAACAAGTGTAGTATTTAATGGAAATAAACTCACGATGCCATTGTCGTCTAATCCTCTAAGCGGATGAGTCGATCACACACTCCACTTAGTCGTAATAGTCCTTTGGGTAAAGGAATCCTTCCTCGGGGTTACCTAACCAAAGAAAATACCCACAATGAGTTTTTCTTGAAGATTTTCTTGAATTTTGATAAAACAATGTCAAAGAACGTTAAAGTTCGTATAGAAGAATGTTCCAACTTAAAATGGCCATAACTTGGTCATTTTAACTCGGAATCGCGCATATATACAATTTCTATCTACTCGAAAAGATCTACCGTTTCTAAAATTATTTCCCACAAAAAAGGCCATATAGGCTCCGAAAAAGTGGCGACAAAATTCACCACGGATTTCCAAATAAAAACAATTTGGTTCAAGATATCAAAATTTGTTTGATAAATACTTAGTTATCTCTATAGTTGAAAAAATTCTCTTTTGTAACTATATAACTCATATTTTAAGCATGCTCAAGTGCCTTGTTGTCCAATTTATTTTTCTTAAGTAAAACAATGTCGGTTTGAAGCTTTTCGGAAATTGTTTTTGTGAATTTCTTTGAAACGAATACCTTGTTTCCTTTATTTTCTAAAAACGTTTTATGTTAGTTTTATTTATCTTTTCCCAAGTGACTTTTAAAAATAAAATTTCTACTTTCTAAGTTTTACTAATAATTTTTGAAGTTTTCTAGAAAATATTCTTTTCTTCATTTCCTTGTGTAAATTCCTTGTTTACTTGTTTTGGCAAAAAATCTTTACTTGATATTTCTCATTCTTTTTTTTTCTCATGTCTCATTTCGAAAACAATTACCCATGCATGAAAATTTGGTTTCCTTATAAAACAAAGTGGAACATTTAAGGACTTTTTGTAGAAAAACTAATTTCTATAATTCTATTATTTTCCTCTTATAACTTGAAAGAAATAACTTTATTATTTTCAAATCATAAATTTTCTTTGCTATTTGTTTGCAAAGGTCTTTATTTAAAATTTCCTTAGTCATCCACCTTATTCTCTTTCTTTATGAAAAGAACCATTTTTGTCAACAAGAATATTTTCTTTTGAAAAACAAGGTAGAGTAACGAATATTTAAGTAGCTTTTTAAGTAAAAATAGTTTCTAAATTCATAGTGAATTCTTTTTGAAATTTGAAAATGAATGAGTTTATTTTTGTTATCTTATATTTTTATGTTTCACAAAAATTTATTCCTAAGTGACAAAAAGCCTTCTTTTATTTGATTATCTTTAGAAAATAAAGCTTTTTGGACAACAATCTAAATGAACATGATTATGAGGATAATAATAACAAAAGCATAAATAATAAAGTCAAGTATTGGAGTCTTAGCTTTTTCAAGGCTCCCGGGACTAAGAAATAAACTAGTCCCATAAAGAAATAAAATGAAAGAAGAAAAGCTTGTTTTGACTTGATGAGGACAAGTCTAAGACTAGAGACTAGTCTTATTTCAACAAGGAATAAATAAATAAATTGCAATGGAAAAGTAAATAAATTGCTTTGCATGAAATAAATAAATTGCAAGTGAGCTTATATGCTCTAAAGAATATGTATAGATATATAAACAATAATAAATCAACATAAACATAAATGGATTGGCATGAACAAGAACAATACATGAACATAATGTAGTTTCCACAACTTGTAGTATTTGGAAACTCACACTATGGTCATGTAAAGTTACATGACATGAAAAGAAAAAGAATTATAAAGGGGTTACCTAAAGAAGACTTTGATATGGTTATGTGGTTATGGGTTTTTGTTGTTGGTGGAAGTTGTTGTGGAATTATTTTGAGAGAGTTTTGAGATAGAAATTTGAGAGAGCTTTGAGAGGAAAAATTGAGAGAGTTTTGGTAAGAATTTGTGGGTAGTGAATGTGTGAAAGAAGTGAAAGAGGAGGGGTATTTATAGGAAAATGGGGAGTGATTTTTGTGTGATTAAAATAAATGCAAAATTAAAACAAATGGAGAGGGAAGAGAGAGAAGGGGGTGCCAGCCACTTTTGAGAGGAGAGAGGGAGTGATTTTATTTTTTGTATTTTGTTAAATAAAAGATGTAATAAGTAAGGTAGATGTGATATAAAGTTATGGGAAAGGTAAAAAGTTAAGATTATAGGTTATGTAGAGTGTAAGAGTAGGTGTAAGAAAAAGCAGAGATAAAAGAGTAGTGTAGAATAGTAATGAATAGTGTAATGTAAAGTAGATATGACAATTAAAGTACCGGTAGAAAGAAAATACGCGTATAATAGCTATATCTGTTATTTTTACTTACCGAAAAATTATGAAACTGATATTTTTGGAAAACTTATATTTTTACGAGTCTAACGGTGTATTCGGAATATTTTTACTAGTCTAGGCTTCCGGACACGTTTTTCGAGAACTGTGTCCGATCGGGTTCGAAGGATTCCCGAATTTCACAAAACTGAAACTTTTATAAAACCTATGGCTATTACGGACTATTCGAGCTAATTATCCCAACTTCGTTTTTCCAGGCCAAAGAAAACGGCAATGCCGGATTTAGATTGATACGGTAAACTAGGGTTTTGTTGATCTTTAGGGTTTCGTTTGACTTCCGGTTAGGGTTTTGTGCTAAACCGATTCCGGAAATTTTAGGGGTTTACATTTCTTGCTCTAATCAACCATCGATCATGTTTATCTGTCCACTCCATATAGGAAATGTTAATTGTATAGTACCCATTTAACTTGCTGGAGGCCTCAGTTGGTTACATGGTGTATTGTTACAACCAAGGTACCTTGTAGGGGTGTAACAAGATATTTCAATTCATAGATCACTTTCTTTTTAAATCTCAGAATTCCTTTATTAGTTTAACCTCTTTCTTAAGATTATCAAACCCTAAACCTAGATTAGTCTATTAAAATCTCTTCTAATTAACAGCAATCTAGAAATCGTATTAAAGAATAATGAATCCTTTATTAGAAATGAAACTTAACCCCAGATTTTAAATCTAACATGAAAGAATTATGTTACTCTATCTTTAGGTGTGCATGGAATTCTTTTCATATGCGCAAGATCTATTCATATAAGCTATGTCTCAATTAACCTATATAAAACCTAATAATTAAATCAATACGTCGACAAATATCAATTTGATAACAATAAAAACACACATAGATGAATTCAAGAACACTAATATATTTTTGAAAAACTGATAATTCCTAATTACATAAATAAATAGGGTTCTTCTGAAGCTGAGGTAATAATTATCTACTCTTCCATAGATAATACAATGAAATCACAAATTCTAGGAAAGCAAAGAAACATAAGAACCCTTTTTTCATGATCTTCAAATAACTCCAAGGCTGTAAATCTTCAATAGCACAAAAATCTTGAATACCCTCTCTATTCTCACTCTGGAATTCTTGATCTCTCAAATATCTCAAAGTAAAAATATGCAAAACCTTTCTTTTGCAGATTTTAGATATTCTTTATATATAACCCTTGTAAATCTCCTACTCAATCTTGTGTTCCTCTTGAAAATAAGAATTCTATCCTGTATTTTCTCTCTCACAAACTTTAAAAGAAAGTCTATTTTGTATCTTGACCATATCTTCTTCAAATAATCTTGGATAACAATGAAAAAATACGTCTTTAGGCAATATAAACAGCAACATTGTAGTTTAGGAAAATACACATTATTCACTTGAAAATACACATTATTCACTTACACAAACTCGAACATGGAACATGTTCTCTCTTGTGAAGCAAATAGAATATCCCTCTATTCCTCGCATGAATCTTTGCATCACTAGTGTTGCCTCTTGCGCACTACATTTTTTTCCACACAAGCCAGCTCATGAACTCTCTTGTGTAGACCACATTTTTCTAACTTTTTTCATCTTGAACAAAAGTTCCTTTAACTATAACAAGATCCTGCTTTTAAACATAAATAACCTTTCAAAACCTAAAATAAACAATTAAACCTATTAAGTACATTTTTCTTATAATTATTCATAAAAATTGATCACTAAAGCTTAAATAATCCTTATATAATGAAGGTTAGATAACAACTTATCAAATTCCTCCACACTTAAGTACTTGCTTGTCCTCAAGCAAATAATTTATAAATCCCTAGATCTTTCGGTAAACTTAGAGATAAGCTATAAAGTTAGTACCAAAACCAAAAACCCTAAAATAGAATTGAATTGATTATAAGTCCTTAAAACCCTAGACATAATCAAATAAATTTGACAACCCTAGAATGTCAAATAAAGTGAGGAGAGACCTAAACCCCTAATATCGATCACTTAAGAAACGTATTATGAAAAACAAAACAAAAATTTAATGAAACGTCCAATATCGAAACCCTACGATTATCTAACCACTATCATGCAAACCGAGGTAACACATCCGAATAGTAATTTATAATAAAATAATATAAAATAACTATATATAATTGCATTCTAATTTATGAATTTTGAATTTCACCAGATAAACCAAACACATTGCATATTTGAATCTCTACCGGTAAAATAATTGTCATTTCTACATCACTCTTTATTATTATTCACATGAATCCACTTTATGTCACTATTCATGCCTATTCTTACAACCTATATCCTATACTTACTTTTCTCATACACCATCACATCAAATCTACTTCAACACCTTTTAATCTTTCTATAATCCCTAAGTTTTTCATCAATTTAAGTTAGAAATTAGAATTTGAAGGACTATATAAAAGCTAGTACAAAAGTTAGAATAATAGTGTAGTTAATTAGTACTTTTATCTATGATAACATGCATATAATGAATTAAGTCATTTAGAAGTTCAAATATTTCAATAAATATATTTCAAATTGTCTATCAATTGTTTTGCTTCCAAACTTTCTTAAGAATGTAGTTTCCAAAACTAAATTCCTAAATTATGAAGATATTACTATAAATTATTTGAGAAAATTTTACTTTATCAATTTTTTAGTTTTAATTAATAAAACCTTACGTTGATTTTAAATTCATGAAAGATTAATGCATTAGACTTCAAATAAAACTCAATTCATGCATGAAACTTAAGCTTAATTTTTCTTCACACAAAACAAGCCAAATCCCTACCATTAGTAACATATTCTTGCACATACACAATAATTCTATTATGCCACAAAAGTCAAACACACTTTATCTAATAATATAAGATAATTATCAAACAAAATTGGGCAAAAATCATTTTCCTTTCCTCTCCTCTAGCAAGCTCCACCCCCACCCCCCAACATACGCACACACACACACACACACACACACACACACACATTATATTTTCACTTTCATTTTTCTTCACAAATCCGATCCTCCTAAAATTCAAGTTTTATCTCCAACAACAAGTTAAGATCATTTAGAGTAAGTTGCTACTTCTCTTTGTTTTGTTAAGTTGCATGTTGATTTCTTTTGTTTTGAGTCTTATTAATTATTGATGAATATAAAGTTGTTATGAGTTTTTATGTTAGATAGGACAAGTTAAGCGATGATATTGATGGTATAAGTCTTGAATCATGAATATCATCGGCTATAGTTGGTTGGTTTAAGTTAGTGTTGTGTAAGGTTGGTGCAGTAGATATATATTGGTGTAAAAACAATTTGAAGCTGTTGGAAGGACTTTTAGGTCATGTATGTGAATGATGTATTAATGTTAGAGATAAGTAGAAATTATGATGAAGAGAGTGGATAATGTATATGTGAACATGTAAGTTAAAAAATAGGTTAGTGTGCCTATACATAGATTAGATGAATCATGATGTGATATGAAGTAAGATGAAGTAAAATACATGTTTAGAAGTGTTTACGCAAAGACATAAGCTACTCGTTGCTGTTGAAGTGCTAGATGTGGAGTTATGATGCAAATGGATAGTTAAATAAATGAAATTTTTGAAGAATAAGAACAAGGCAAAGAGCATAGGAGAAGAACAGGAGGATATTTTGGTCATGCTTTATATTTAAACTCATCAGAGATGAAACACGGTGAAAACATGGTTAAATGTATCACGCCATGCTTCTCTCTGATCGTTTTACGTGTACAATTCCAAAACAACACAGTTAGAACACGGTCCCCTCTATCTTCCCATGTATCTCTCTACTCCTTATGTGATTTGTAATCACCCAATTCTACACAATTTGAATATGAAAATAATTAAGTAAATAATATGAAATTTTAAGAAGATTTTAAGAAAAGTCATAAGAATCACTCCTAATTTTTTGCAATTCTAAAATATACAATGCAAACAATCTAATTGTTAATTAAGAATTTGAAGTATTATCAATGAAAATTTCAAAATACAATTTTCCATGAATTTGTAGTAATACCCACAAATATGAAATGGAAAATTCTATATGTGTGTGAGTGTGTGCACGTGTGCGTGTGCGTGTGCGTGTCTATAAAAAGCAAAAATGGGACATGTTCATTACAAATTTATCAAGATGTTCACACTAATGAAAGTTATAAAATATAAAATCTGTGATGATGAAAAGAATATGAGCACTATATGTTTTATATGCACGTTGTTATATATGTTTAGATAAGAATGAAAAAGTGAGCCTATAACCTTCATTTGTTGAGTGTGTCGTGTCCTATGAGTCAGTGTGGTATCGTTACATGTCTTTTTATGTCTAGAAACAAATCGAGTCGAGTCGAGTCTAGTCAAGTCATTAGTTGTTTATTGTCTTTATGGAGTCTAATTCTTCTTCAAAAATCGAGTAAGTGAAAGTTGAAATTGCTAAACTAATTCTTATTGTTTATATATGCTATATTGCATATAATATTAGTTGTGTAAAGTTGAAGAAGCATTTAAATCCCTAAATTTCACGTGCCGGAGGTTACCTTAAATGTGGCAGTCCACCACACATAATATTAAAGCTAAGAATAACTACCTTAGTCATGTAATAGCTTCGATACACATGTAAGAAGTACTTTCAGAATAGTAGGAAACTCCAAAGGGATATTACGTTTAAGTAGGGGTATGCACGGTATAGTTCAGTTCAGTTTGCACATTGAACCGAACCGTACCAATTTTACGGTTTTGTTTTTCTTTTAAATTCGAGCCTAACCATACGGTTCGGTTCATAATTTTTTCGAATTTTTATTCATAAAATAAAAAATATATTCTATCAAAAAATTCCATTACATATTTCTTATCATTAATGCAAATATAAATAACAATATTTTAAATTAATCAATTACCAAATAAACATGCAAAACTTATAAAAAAGAAGGGATTTTATTTATTATAAAATTATAATTGTGAATAGTCTCATTTTTTTAATTATCTTGAACTATAATGGTATACTAGACTTTATCCCAATATAAGACATAAAATTTAATTCGTTGCATGCTTCTAATTAACATATTACTAATTATATAAATTAACAAGTAACTAAATAATAGAAGTAGATTAATTACTAAGAAAAATGGAAAAGAAATATGCAGGAGTTAGAATACTAGAAGTTAAAAACAAAAATATATCTTATTTATAGACAACATAAGAATTAAAACATATTATGAAAAATCTAATTTTATTCTAATAAATAATATATATCTAAGTCACAAATTTAAAAAACAATTATTTTTTAAATTAATTGTCTTTAAAATTTATGACTTAGATTTATATCATCAATAAAACAATTAAGAATAAAAATAGTATAATTAATTTTTTTTAATATATAAAACGGTTTCATTCGATTCATAATCCCAAACTAAACCGCAAACCATTTGCTATCTACCAAACCGAACCTTTAAAAAAAAAACCGAAATTTCGGTTTGATCCGGTTTGGTTCGGTTCACGATTCGATCGGTTTTTTTGCACAGCCCTATGTTTAAGGAAATAATAAAAGCATGCAAAAGTTTATAAATGTAAACATGTAATATTCATTAAGTTCCACTTGTTACAACTCTTAGGGCATTCCCCATACTTAAAGTCTTAATAGTCTTAAGCCAACAACATAATATATATATATATATATATCTATAACAAAAGTCTACTATAGAGATTTCCCTTAGAAGTCTACACCAAAAACTAAATCATGCAAACTTCTTCCAAAAGCTCCTAGTAGCTTTGGCTTGTACTGGCAAATAGGGTTTTTCGAGGCTGACCATAAATATTCAAGATGAAACAAAAGCTCTAGGGGTATAAGCAAAACTAGCTTAGTGAGACAATTCCGTTCTTCAAAACGTTTCCATAAAACATACGAGTGATTATGGAAGCATATGAATATGCAACAATCAAATGAACAAAAAAATACACCTGATTAACCGGAAACCATGTATAGCATGGATTTATGCCCTCCATGTCGGGGGTTGGGTGGTTATTGGCCCATACGACCATCATATTTTTGTAGACTTTTCGGCTCCTCTTGCCAATGCAGACTTCCCGGCTATTACTGGCCACCACTACGACTCCTCATTTTCCCACATGAAGAATGGAAGTGAAATATATAATGTGACTCACTTCGTGCCATGCATGATTTATTTTTAATAATGATTTTTCCCAAATAATATTAGTTTTCAATTTAAAGGTGACCAAACAATTTACATCAAACAATCATAAGAGAACACATAATTTAATCATCGATTCTCTTTTCGATATGCTTATCTTTTATTCATCAAACACCACATACCACATACATTTATCACATACAACTTTCATTTTATCTTTCCTTAACTTCTAGTGTCACTACTTGTAAGCACATACAAGGAAATGTAAATAATAAGGGAATAACTCATCCATGTCGATCAATCCTGATCGAAGTAATCCTTTGGGAAAGTGATGTCAGGTCCTCTTTCTCCTAAACGAGAAGAAATACCTGAAATGAGCATTTCATAAAGATTGTACTTAAATTCTAATTCTATAACCTGAAATTTGCATCTTTTCCCGATTAGAAGATTTAACTTAAAATGGCCATAACTTGCTCATTTTAAGTCGAAATTCCACATATAAGCAGTCATTTTTCCC
Source organism: Combretum micranthum (assembly GCA_024138025.1). Taxonomy (NCBI): domain Eukaryota; kingdom Viridiplantae; phylum Streptophyta; class Magnoliopsida; order Myrtales; family Combretaceae; genus Combretum; species Combretum micranthum. The sequence goes on from JAMXBD010001680.1 coordinate 257,290, forward strand.
TAATCGAAGACATCTATCAATTTCTAAGGTTATTTAACATTTAAAGGCGTTTGGTTAGGAAATGGGTTGGTACAGCTTGGTTACTAAAATTCTAGCTTTAAAAAAAAATCTTAGATTTTTTTTCATCCAAAAACCCATGCAAACACATAGACATTATTTGGTTAAAAATCCTTTGAATATATATATAAAATCATATTATATGCATGATTTTAGTGGTGTTGTCTCAACAATGATTTTTCATACAGCAATTTATTTCTAGAGATTAAAAAAATGAAGTTTTCAATTTTTCTTAAGTTGTTGGAAGCAACTAGTGGTTGAATTGTATTTTTCTACATTTAGAAAATAAGTTTATCATTTTAAAAACTTAATTTCTTAAGTTGTTAGAAATTTTATTTCTCTATATTGGTTTTTAAACTAGTAAGTGTTTTTTACCTTGACTTGAAAACTTGGCTTAAATATTAATATTTATCACATATTGGCATAACCACCTAAAGGAATGTTTAAGAAAGCTTTACATAACGAAGAATTATCAACCTTAGAACTTAGCAAAAATTTTTGTCTTAGATTTTGAAAATAACAATACCATATAACTAAGTTTTGAAGAAGTTTTGTGATAATAAGAATTATCAACATTGAGGTTCAATTAAAAATTAATATTTTAGTAGTTTGAAAAGAGAGTGTGTGATGAAACTACTATGTTAAATCTCTTGGAAAATCTAGCATGATACCACTACTAAAATCCTTGATGAACTTATCTAGATTTTTAAAAGAGAATTTTTATTGAAACATATCCTTTAGTTCTTGATGAAAATTTTTCTTAGGTAACAAATAATTATTTTTAAAAAGAGTTTGGTTTTATTTTTTTTATACAGGGGACTTTTCATTTCTTGGAGAAATTTTATTGTGGCAACATCATTATGATCATACATGAACATGATTATGTAGCTATATTAAAGATAAAAACAACTCATATAAAGAAAAAAAGAGATAAAAGAATCAAAAAAGCATATATATGTAAGATCAAGTATTGGGAGCCTTAACTTACATCAAGGCTTCCCGGAAGTTAGAATGGACAAGTTCCAAAAAGAAAAGGAAAGAAAGAAAAGAAAAGAAGCATAATAATAATAATAAGAGCATAATGAAAATAGAGCAGAACAATATAAATAACGTAACAATAGAATTTATGTATGAACAATAAGACATGAACATATTGTTGCTTTCTTAACTTCTATGGGTTTAGAAAACATACACTATGATCATGTCATGTCGCATCAACATAAAGAGTATTTTGGAACCTTTGCTTACTAGTTATGGAAGAAGAAGAGAGAGTTGGAAAGAAAGTTGTAGAGAGAAATTTTAGGAAAGTTTTAGTAGTGAATGAGTTGTGTGAAAGAAGTGAAGAGAGATGAGGTATTTATAGATAAATATGGAGGGTAATTAATTGTAATTAAATAAAATAAAAAAGAAAAAATAAGATATGAGATAAGGGGATGGCGCCGATCTTGGCTTGGGAAGGAGAGAGAGTACTAATTTATTTGTATTTTTGTTAATGAAAAGTGACAAAGTATAAGAGAAGTTATGTCTAAATTTTTATGAAAAGAAAATTGTAAGAGATAGATGTATAGATTGTAAGAATAGATAGTAAGAAAAAGTAGAGATAGATGAATAGTAGTGAATAGTAAACAAGACAATTAAATTACCAGTTGTGAGAAAAATATGCGTAAAAAGGCTTTATATGATATTTTTACTGCTCAAAAAATTCTAAAACTAATATTTTATGAATCCTTATATTATTACAAGTTTAACGGTGTTATCAGAATATTTTTATCGTTTTGAATGTCCGAACCATGATTTCAAAAACCGATCCCGTTTAAGTCCAAAATGAATTAAATTTCGATGAATCTGATTTTGTTAGGTTTCGCTATATTATTATGGACTATAATTTACGATTTTATTGTTTTAAGATTTCAAACACGGGATTGCCAGACCTAGATCCTCTATAACACATTGTTTTAACTTAGATGGCTTTTTAAGGTTTTTATTCAATTCTTGGTCTTATAAAATTTAATAAAACTATAAAAAAAAATCGACGGGCTTATACTAAAAGTATGAAATTAAAGAAATAAATGATGAGTAAATATATTATTATAAAGAAATGTTATTAAACCTAAATAACAATAAATTTGAATACATTTCATGAAAATGAAAATAGTAAGAAATATCCAATAAATATGATAAAACAACGAAACAATGTAATCATAGGAAAATTCTATTGTCCTGTACTTAATTTTGATGGGACCAGTCTTGTCACTATCCAATGGCTCACACCATACCCAACTGTGATCGAATCACTAACATAATTAATATTTAATTTATTATATTTATTTTAATGATTATATTAATGACGAGACACTCCCGTCAACTAGACCATAGAAGCTCCATGTAATCATAATACCTACAATTGATAAGCTTAATAAATATAAATATTGAGCAAATGAATCAAGAATTCTTTAGAAATAAAAGCAACATATCAGAATTTAATTTAGAAATTGAACTCAGATAATTGATTAAGTAAAGTAAAGTAAATTATAGGATAAAATTAGATAATTTGACATAATCAAATTAATAAATGGATTTAATCCAAATTAAGATTTCAAACATTCTTTTCCATTCATCTATTTGCTTTAATTACCCATTCCATGAATTAAATTTCCTAATTCTTTCTAACCATCAAATTTGAATTCTATTCCTTCAAATTGTCTAATTATTTTAATTATTTTCTCCAACAAATCAAATTTCATCATCATATCCATCAAATTTTAATTAAATCTCCTCTTCTTTTAACTGTCAAATGAATAATGATTCTAAAACTCAACTATTTAGAATTTCAAGAGACTCTACTTAACCATTTTAAACCAAATCCTTTTTCAATGGACCAAAGTATTAAAATTCTTTCCAAAGATTCATTTTAACTCATTTTCTTCTATCTTAATTCCCCAAATCTTTAAACATGTAATTTAAGTGTTTTGTAAATTTCTAAACATTTGAACCTTAGTTTAATTTCTATTTCTTAAATTCATATGATTCTTGAATTTAACTACTTATTTAAAAATATCAATTTTAAACCCGAGCTCAAACTAAATATGAAGTTTTTACAAATTTAATTTCTATATTGGATTTTTAATTGAAGATACTATGGAAAGCTAAAGAAGAGCTCTATAACTTTTATGTTTTAAGTTTATGGAAATTCTAAAAGTATCAAGGCCTGAATTTTATTTGTTTCAAGCTGCAACATATAGGCATAAACAAAAACAACACAAAGTCCAAACATATTCAAATCTTGTGAACACTTGTTTCACTAGTTATATATATGTAGTTGAATATAACATTTTATAATTACTTAAGGACCAGTAGACTAAGGAATTTATAACACAAGTTTAGAATACTTAGATATAAAATGAACTTAGTTAATCAATCTAAATTCAACATAGCCTATGAATCTTTTTGAGCTAAAATGAACTAGACTAACTAGATTCCTATAAAATATATGGTAATGACTTAGAGAGATAATTGAATATGGCTTAGTAATTAGATTAAATGATTAATTTTATATAACATGACTAAGTTAAGATACGTTTATACTAAATATAACATGAAATATAACAAGCTTAAACACTTAACTAAATTTAATATGGATGTTAAGTATAAAATGAACTTATGCAAAGAACTTAAGTTCAACTTGGTTTAATGAACCTTAATTAACCAAAATGAATTGAACTTATTAAGTGTATTCAATTTGGCTAAGATTAAGTTGACATAGGCTTAAGTTATATGAATCTCAAATATAAAATGAATTAGTAATATATCAAGCTCAACTTGACCTAATGAACTTCACTAAGCTACAATGAATTAGATTGATTATGTCTAGTCAATTTGGTTAAGTTAAGTTGTAATCCCCGGGTTTTTGCCATAGCATGGTTAAAAATTTAAAGAAAAATTAAAGATCTAAATCTAATTTTATATCCTCAAATAATAAATGTTTTGGCAGCGTATTAATTAATTTCCCATAGATGTTCTAAAGTCTAGTTGTTTTATATGCATTAAGGGTTTTTCAAATTTCATTTCATATATTTAAATCTCTTCCAAAAGTACCAGAAATTTATTTGCAAGCTATCTACCTTGAGTTTTGGTGCATAGACGTATTGTCCTTTCTCTTAACAAGGTTTCTTTCATTAAGTGATGAAAAGACAATTCCTTGTTACACCATACTTATTTTCTTTAACCAAAAAGAAAGGTAATCAGAGATTTGAGAGTTTACACCAATTAGATATAGTTTTTTTAGAATATAAACACAATATTTTTTAAATCTACTTTTCTAATACTACTCTCTTTTACCCACACAAAATCTTTTCTTCCAAACCTTTGCATTTTTTAGCTTGACAAACCCCAAGATTGTATTTACCAGTTACACAACCAGTGTTTTGGAAAGAAGAAAGTGAAGTAACCTCAAAAAGCACTGTCACGCCCCAATGGGTACCCTAAACGTGACAGTCCGCCACACTTAATATTAAAGCTTAAGTATGACCACCTTAGCCATTCCCAAAAGCTTTTATATCAAGTGTAAGGCGTACCTCCACAACTTTAGAGGACCATACATGGAATTATGAAGCTTAAGGAGATATGAAAACACATTAAGAAAAGAGGATTCACAGTAATTATTTGTTCATGGCAAAGGCTTTATATACTTAGGAGCAACTCCCTGAATTACTAATCTATTATACATATTAACATGCTAGTACTGAGCTACACTTTAACCAGATTTCTAATGTTCAAAAGGGATTACCTGCCCGCATGGTCCACGTGGCCTTAACCATAAGTAAGGGAACTGCAAAAGATATCTATTGGGGTATAAGCTACTAGGCTTAGTGAGTAATTCCCAAAATTCATACTCGAGGAAAATTATCAATCAAGTTTATTATTCAAACATATGAAATGCAACAACTACGTGAGCATACAAGACATATGACTTTCCGGGAATCATATGTTGAATGAATTTACGCCCTTCATTCGGGGTTGGGTATTCAGGCCAATTACAGCCACAACTTTTAAAATCACTTTTATAGTTCTTACCGGCTCCTATACGCCATCAAAAACTTGTAGTTATTACAGGTTCCTACTAGCCATCAAAAACTTGTAATTATTACAGGCTCCTACTAGCCATCAAATTAAGTAGTTCTTACTGGCTCCTACTCGCCACTGACATGATATACCGGTTATGTCTACCACCACTATTATACACTTGTCCCACCAATTGTATAGTAGTGAATGCAATGTGACTCAACATATGAAGTGCATGAATAATTTCTTTAATTAAAGTCTAGTAGTTACATTTAACTTCTTTCAAATGATCAACCAATTTCAAACACTTCAAGATATTAATGCACATACAACTTTATTATAACAAATCGAGTTTCGGTATACTTAGTATTCTTTCAACATATTATCATACACTTCCTTTTGATTTTTCTTAAATTCTAATGCAACTAATTTTACAAGCACAATCAAGAGTATGAGAAAATTTACGGGAAGTGAACTCACGATGCCATTGTCGTCTATTCCTCTAAGCGGATGAGTCGTTCACACACTCCACTTAATCGTAATAGTTCTTGGGGTAAAAGAATCCTTCCTCGGGGTTACCTACCAAAAGAAAATACCCACAATGAGTTTTTCTTGATGATTTTCTTGAATTTTGACAAAACAATGTCAAAGAACGTTAAAGTTCGTATAGAAGAATGTTCCAACTTAAAATGGCCATAACTTGGTCATTTTAACTCGGAATCGCATATAATATACCGATTTCTACCTACTCGAAAAGATCTACCATTTCCAAAATTATTTCCATCAAACAAAGCCATATAGGCTCTGAAACAGTGGTGACAAAATTCACCACGGATTTTCAAGTAAAAACAACTTTGGTTCAAGAAATCAAAATTTGTTTGATAAATACTTAGTTATCTATATAGTTGAAAAATTCTCTTTTTATAACTATATAACTCATATTCAAGCATGCTCAAGTGGCTTGTTGTCCAAATTATTTTTCTTAGGTAAAATAATGCCGGGTTGAAGCTTTTCGGAAATTGTTTTTTTGTAAGTTTCTTTGAAATGAATACCTTGCTTTCTTTGTTTTCTAAAAACGTTTTATGTTGGTTTTATTTATCTCTTTCCAAGTAACTTTTGAAAATAAAATTTTCTACTTTCTAAGTTACATTAATACTATATTTGAAGTTTTCTAGGAAATATATTATTCTTCATTTTTCTTGTGTAAATTCCTTTGTTTACTTGTTTTGCAAAAATTTCTTACTTGATATTTCTCATTCTTTTTCTCATTTTCAAAAATAATCATCCATGCATGAAAATTTGTTTTCTTCATGAAAACAATGTGGAGCAATTAAGGACTTTTGTAGAAAACTAATTTCTATAATCTTATTAACTTCTTCTTGTAACTTTGAAAAGAAACAACTTTATTATTTTTCAAGTCATAAATTTTCTTTGCCTATTTGTTTGCAAGGTCTTTACTTAAAAATTTCCTTAGTCATCCATCTTATTTTCTTTCTTTATGAAAAGAACCATTTTTGTCAATAAAATATTTTCTTTTGGAAACAAGGTAGAATAACAAGGATTTAAGTAGCTTTTTAAGTAAAAATAGTTTCTAATTTCATAGTGAATTCTTTTTGTAACTTGAAAATGAATGAGTTTATTTTTGTTATATTATATTTTTATGTTTCACATAAACTTATTCCTAAGTGACAAAAAGCCTTCTTTTATTTTAATTATCTTTAGAAAATAAAACTTTTGGACAATAACCTAAATGAACAAGATTATGAGAATAATAATAAACAAAATAACATAAAGCATAAATAATAAAGTCAAGTATTGGAGTCTTAGCTTTTTCAAGGCTCCCGGGACTAAGAAATAAACTAGTCCCATAAAGAAATAAAATAAAAGAAAGAAAAGCTTGTTTTGACTTGGTGAGGACAAGTCTAAGACTAGAGACTAGTCTTAATTTCAACAAGGAATAAATAAATAAATTGAAATGGAAAAGTAAATAAATTGCTTTGCATGAAATAAATAAATTGCAAGTGAGCTTATATGCCCTAAAGGATATATATACTTATGTATAGATATATAAACAATAATAAAACAACATAAACATAAATGGATTGGCATGAACAAGAACAATACATGACAATACATGAGCATAATGTAGTTTCCATAACTTGTAGTATTTGGAAACTCACACTATGGTCATGTAAAGTTACATGACATGAAGAAGAAGAAAGAAATATAAGGTAGTTACCTAAAAAGACCTTGATATGGTTATGTGGTTATAGGTTTTGATTTGTTGGTAGAAGTTGTTTGTAGAATTATTTGGAGAGTTTTGAGATGGTATTTTGGGAGAGTTTTGAGAGGAAAATTTGAGAGAGTTTTTGTATGAATTTGTGGTAGTGAATGTGTGAAATAAGTGAAAGAGGGGGGGGATATTTATAGGAAAATGAGGAGTGGTTTTTGTGTGATTAAAATAAAGTAAAATTGAAACAAAATTTGAGGAGAGAGGGGAAATGGGCGCCGGCCATAGTGTGATGGGGGGGTGGGGTGGGGGTGTGATTTAATTTTTTGACTTTTTGAAAAATAAAATATGTAATTGTAAGATAGATGTGATGTAAAGTTATAGGAAAGGTAAAAAGTTAAGATTATAGGTTATGTAGAGTGTAAGAATAGGTGTAAGAAAAAGTAGAGATAAAAGAATAGTGTAGAATAGTAATGAATAGTGTAATGTAAAGTAGATATGACAATTAAAGTACCGGTAGTAAGAAAATACGCGTATATAGCTATATCTGTTATTTTTACTTGCCGAAAAATTACGAAACTGTGATTTTTTGGAAAACTTATATTTTTACGAGTCTAACGGTGTATTCGGAATATTTTTACTAGTCCGGGCTTCCAGACACGTTTTTTGAGAACTGTGTCCGATCGGGTTCGAAGGACACCCGAATTTCGCGAAACTGAAACTTTTATAAAACCTATGGTTATTACGGACTATTCGAGCTAATTATCCCAACTTTGTTTTTCAGGGCCAAAGAAAACGGCAATGCCGGATTTAGTTTGATACGGTAAACTAGGGTTTTGTTGACCTTTAGGGTTTCGTTTAACTTCCGATTAGGGTTTTGTGCTAAACCGATTCCGAAAATTTAGGGGTTTACAACCACGATAGGTATCTTTGTTTGCCTTGTTTTAAATGATTAAGAAAGTATCTTTACTAAATACACCAGTGCATGTGCACATTTCACCAGTCGCGTGTTGAAACATCATTTTTAGTAGATATAATATTTTAGAAAACCAAAATAGAACTTAGTTTACTAAGAAATGTTAAAAAAATAGATAAAAGCCTATTTTTTATTTTGTTTAACCCTAAAGTGAATAATGCCTGTTATATGTGTTTAAACAAAAGTTATCTAAGCTCATCTTAGCAAAGAATAACAAAACATGCAATAAAACAAAGTAAATCAATCCTCTAAGTTCTTATGTTGGATCTAAAGTTAGGGTTGAAAAGATAGAGTTTCCTATTAGATTAGTGTGTTGTATATTATTATAGTGTCGAGTTGCTTTTATGTGTGTCTAACGTAAGGATCTGTTCTAGTAGAGTTAGTAGTCTTCTGGAGTAAGTTTGGATGTTGTTCTGTTTGTTGTTGTTGATTACGGCCTAGTTTTACCCTTGAGTGGATTAATGGGAAGTCTTGTGTAAGTGTTAAGGGGAAATTTTTGAAGTATAGTATCTGTCGAGGCCTAAAGCTGATGTCACAACCCTAAAAGGGGCCTACAAGATTAACCTAAAGTTATCATATCACGTGTGCACCACAATATGAGAACCATCTTGAAAATCAGAGTATGCAAGACTTTACCTCAATATTTACTTTGCAAACTTCAACTAAATAATTACAATTGTGATAAATAAAGAAAATCCAATTTCTCACAGTTCACCAAAACCGTAGAGAATCGGTATCCCCCACCAAATAGTAAAATAGAATAGATCATCTACATGTTATAAACTTTAGACTATTATACAACTAATCTAATTCAAATTCTAAGTTTATCTTAAATATCACCAAAACTCAAAGAAATAAACAAAATATCTAATCCTTGTCCTAATTTTATATTTCCAGCTTTTGATCTTTAAGGAATCTTCTCCACATAGTCTTAGCCCATTCTTGAAACTTTAGTTATTCTAGCACAAAAACAAAAGAGGCGTGACCTAAACTAAAGCTTAGTGAGTAACATAACCAAACCACACATCAAACAAATATCAGACGAGTTTTACTAACAAGATATGCAATGCGGCACTCAATCATATGGTATGCATAGTTTGGATGACTGGAATCCAAACCAATGGAGATTTATGCCCTTTGTTGGGGGTTGAAGGACCAGCTCAAGTATTCATACCCAGGAAAAACTGAGAACTAAGGAAGGGGGTGCTTTATCAATTTATTGTCATTTACATATTTTTATTACTACATAACCTCAAGCTTCTCCTTATAAAGAACTAAGAAGGGAGGATTTTATTTTGAAAACTCATTTTGTTACTTATATACATATATATTGCTAACATAACCACCACTTCATCTTAGAACTCAGAGACTCCCTAAGTATTAATCCCTAAAGCTAATCCCAACATAAGCGACGTCTTTCAAGCCAACTTAGTTCCTATGGAATTGATAACCCTACGGTAACCTTAACCAGATTCAATGAACTCTCAAAAGCATTACCACATAATCAAAATATTAATACATCACATGAATACCATGCTAATGCAAGTTATGCTTGTGATGCAATGCATGTCTGATTCATTTAAGGGTCAAATGAGATTTATATCATATTATTTAATGATCATACTAGTTTCAAACAATCAATAATGCTTGTTTCACAATCAACACCAAACAAATGTTATCAGTTATAGTTTAGTGAGTTAATAACCAATGCAACCGCCAAGCAGTAAATGAATCCTTGAACCCCATGCATAATCAGTTATTTTTGTATTAACTCAAGTGCAACTATATTACAAATACAAGCAAGGTGATGGGGTTAGTGTTACGTACCTGTCATCCTAGTCAAGCCAAACTTTCAGCGAAGATACAAAGATTATCTTTTTCATCCTATGAAAAGGAAATAATAGCCACTCATCACTTTTCTTAGTTATATTCTATTAAACTTTGGTGTTTAAAGTCATTTTTAACAAATATATACTTGAAACAACATTTTTCCTTTATTATTTAAAGGCTAACAATTTACACTCATATCCAAATTATTTGTTAGTTAAGTCTATTTTAGTTTAACTTAATCAAGTTGATTAGACTCAACCACTTAATCAAATTATTGATTCATGTACAAAATCCATATTAAACTCAAATTTATTATTAAATCATATTCATCTATTTTACTAAAAAATTGTTATATATTTTATAAGATTTTAACCCTATTCAACTATGTTCATCTTAGATCATTTTTATTAAGTTCATTGTAGAACTAATAATTTAGTTCAAGTCATTTATAACCATTAAGTCTATTTATTTACTCTACATTTCAAGTTACATCAATACAAACATATCTTAACTTAACTAAGTTGCTAAAACTTAGTAGATCTAATTCATTTTAATTTAACAAAGTTCATTCAACCATGTTGATTTTAGGATTAATAACTAAGTTCATTTCATTCTTAAAATTTAGGTTAACTTAAATCAATTATTAATTTATTAAATCATTCAATTAAACTCTAAATACGCATACTAATATATCAAATTTATTATACATTACCTTTTTCTTTTTTTTTAAAGGTGAAACAGAGGCGATAATAGGCCAGTCTACACGGCCATGCTAGGGGCCGAGCAAACCCCAAAAAACACCCAGAACCTATGTTTTCCGCCTATACTAGTTAGCACGGGCTCATGCACGCCCATGCACACCCCTCGTGACATAAATATTTTGCCCATATTTGATTTTTCACATGCAAAATTTAACACGGGCTTATGCACGTTCGTACACAGCCTTCCACGCATCAAAATTTCCAACTTCCAAAAATTTTACTTCTTAAACGCATATTTTGATCTTAACTTTATCGAATACACTTCATTATTCACATACATACTTCATATACCCTTCTAACAACTTCACATGGTATCAAACAAAAACTTAAACCCTACCATCCACTATTCATCACATTAACTCCAATCAACCAACAAAAGTTCATTAACTCCATTGTTTACAATTTTTATCGCAAACCAACTTATTTCTAACTCTAATTCATCATTCACATAAACAATCAATTACCAAACAAAGAAAAATAGGCACTTACTTGTTTTAAGAAAAACCCAAGCATCCAAACCTCATTATTACTACTTCTTTTTTGTTGATATTACTCCTCCATGCTTAATCTACATCTTTCATCTTGTTTCTATTTTCAATTTTTCTTTTAATCTTCTTTAAGTTTCAAATTTTGTGGTTAATTTTTGGAGAAAAAGAAGAAGAAGAAAAATTTGAAGGAGGAGAAAGGGAGATGAAGAGAACGAAAAAAAAAATGGCAGCCCAAAAAGTCAAAAAAAGGAAAAAGAATATAAAGATAAGATTTAGAGATATTTATTAGTAAAGGATTAGGACTTAAATCTTTTAGATGAATTTCTTGAGTATAAAAAATAATTGGAACATGATATCAAAATTTATAACATAAAAATTATTAGCATGAATGAAAATCTAGATTAAAAGTTTAATTTGTAAAATTTGATATTTAATTGGAGCTTAAGCTTAAGTACTGATATTTATGAATAAGCAATTTGACTTAAATTTTATGGGAATTAAGAAAACAGAATCTAGATGAAAAAATGGTTAATTAGAACTTTTGTAAAAATTTCGATAGTTGAATTCTTGGAATTTGATTTATTTGACGATTGGAAGAAGAAAAAAAATTCTAATTAAAGTTTGGTAAAGATAACGATGAATTTTGATTTATTAGAGAAAACAAACAAAATAATTATACAATTTGTAGAAATATAATTCAAATTTAATAGTTAGAAAAATTTAAGAAATTTTATTAATGAGATGAGTGTAGACACCCCATTTTTGCCCTTTTGAGGCTTCAATTTATAGTAAAAATTAATATTATATTAAGCCATAAATTACAAAAAAAAAACATATAAATTGTTATAAGATTTTTTTAGCTTGATATAATGTTAATTTTCATTATAAATTAATTTTGGGCCCAATTAAATAATCCATTTAAATAAGTTTATTTAATTAAGCCCATTTTTCAGAACCTTAAATGTAATTTCAATGCAAAACAAGATCGAAGCATAGGCCAACAGCCTGATGGTAAAAGATACATACACGCACAAGGGAGACATGGGTTCGATTCTGCAAGGAGGCAAATTTTCCTCATTCTTTTTTACACATGCTCCCATTGGCCAAATAAGATAAGCGCATATGTCAGCAGGCTGGCCAAATGAGGTAAGTGCATAGGTCAGCAAGTCGGTAAGTAGATAGCAGGTGAGTGGTAGACCAGTGTCCAGATACATTATATCGTGATAGAGGAGCGTAGACCAGAGTGTCTAGATACATTGTATCGTGGTAGGTGAGCAGTAAGTGAGCCGGTAGGTTAACATGCTAATGTTTATAAATACAGGCATACAACAGAAAAAAAAAAAAAAAAAAAAAAAGAAACACAACCCAGATCACTGAAAAGAGATCAAATGTGAAGTTCATAAGAAGTTAGGGTTTCGAATTTAAAACTTCAATTTTTAATTTTTTTAGGGAATTTCAAAGCAATTAGAGATTAAAATCTATCATCACAAGATCGACTGAGGGCTTTTGAAGACCAATTCATGACGATCCAATCAGTCACAAACTATCACCAAAATCTCCTGTTCAATTACTGTTAGTTGCTTGTCCTTCACCCCTTCTCCAAGCCGTGGGCGTCTTGATGTTGTACCAGGTAAGTTCTTTTCTTTTTCTTTTTCTTTTTCATTTTCTATTTTATGTTTTTTTAACTTTAAAAAAAGGAAAAAAAAAAGAAAATAGATAAAAGATTAAAAAAAATATATTGATGCATGTAACAGGAAATATAAAATAACTATTATATAAAAAGCACATATAGAATATGATATAAATTATTTTGACACATAGAAAAAACTTATTTTCGTAAATAAAAGTAAAACTTGGTAGTTTATAAGGTTTAACATCTCATACTCTATTTGGCTAAATTGATCAAAATTTAATAACCTTAAAGGGAAAAGAGTTCAAAAATTAAAAATAACCAATCCACGAATTTTTTTTTTATAAAAAGAACTACGTAACATCTAATCCCGATTAGCAGGTATGTAGGCACCTTCGGGGCAACATAAAATCTAAAAAGAAAAATTTTATTCCATCATATTATCTTATAAATTTTGAGTTAATTAATTTATTGTAAATATTAAACGATGTTGTCATCAATTTGTATATAAAATTGTAAATTTAGAAATTCATCATATTTGATTCATTTTTTAGCATTAAAAGGTTAAATTTTAAATAATGAATTTTAAGTGGTAACCGTATAGTTTTAATAGAGCAGCCCCTGAATCCAAAATTTCTTGTTTATAAAGTTTGGTTTTAAATCAATTTTTTTCGCAGACTAGTAGCTAAATTAAGATTAACCAACCCATTAATCTTAACTTATAATTTTTCTCAATTTCAATCTAGTGGCAACTTCAAAATATTTTTTCAAAAAATTAAATTTTTTTAATTCCTAGTCGATGGTTCATATTAAATGGTTCGGATTTAATACAGATCAGATCAAAAGAAATGAAACCAGAAATAAAAAATTCAAGCTCGACAGTAAGTATTTGACGCAAATAGAAGAAGGGAAGAGAACTTCCAAAATCTCAAATTCATTTAAATCCAGTTATTAATTTGATTATGTTCATCTATCTTATTATATCCCATAGCTTAATTTATTTAATTTAACTAGTCTATCTAAGCTTATTTTTTAAATTACATTCTAATCAATGTTCAAAATTAATCACCTATTGTACTAGTTAATTAAGCTAAATATAATTTAGATAAATGAATGTTTTGATCATTTATTGGTAGTTAAGATTTTATATTAACACTAATCACAAGCTTTTGCTCATTTTAAGATTTATTATTTCATTTAGATTTTCATTATGCTGTTCTAATTATCTTAGATTAAATTTTGATATTATGTTCCACTTCCATTGCAATTTTGGAATTATTTGATAATATATTATTTATTGAGTTTACCTATTGTATATATGGATTCATTATTATGCCTGCTTGATGTTTCTCGTTGTTTTTCATTATTGTGAAGCATATCAAAAGTTGGTATTATTTTATATTCATTTTCATGTATTAAGTTTGTTTGTTACATGTACTATATAATTACATTGTTTTGTTCTTTTATTGGATTGGTATGGCATTTTTAACCATTTTAGCTTTTATTAAACAATTTGAGATTTGAGTCATTTAAGTTTAACATCATTTCTATATAATTATTTAGTTACTCATTTTTTATTTCTTTAATTATCAGGAAATTATATATTTTATAATCTTTCATTAATATCATTATCTAATTAACGTTAAGATAAGATAATTAATTTTTCGTTCAGTTTTATACATACATACATACATATATATATATCAAATTTTGTTCTTTGATATTCATGAAGTATTACTAAGAAATTGTGGAAAGTTGTCTTTTGAAATTTTGTTTATAACAATTCAAATTTTTAAATGACAATTAAATTGTTTGTATTTTAATATTATTAGATCACAAAACGTTAAGAGGGATTCTTATGACTTTTCTTAAAATCTTTTCAAAATTTTTTCTTTATTTACTTAATGATTATTATATTTGAGTTGTACACTTTTGGGTGATTACAATCGAGCCTTAGACATGCCCATGATAAACACTGAAGGATGTCACGCTAATAAATATGTTAAGTGTTGGAGCATAATGCTCATCACGACTGACGGTCGAGCCTGTGATGTAACCCACAATAGACACTGGGGGTCGTCGCGGCCAAAATAAAACAAAGTGCATGGAGTATAGCTTTTGTTGTGGCCTAATGTCGAACACTCGACGTGCTTGAGACACAAGCTGCGAGCTCTGTAGTAGCACGTGACCCCCAATTTAGCTAAAGTGCAATATGGTTTTCTTATAGGAACTATGTAACGCCCCGAAAGGTACCCTAGTAGTAGTAAACAAGCGACACTTGAATACTATTATTAGATTATCTTTAGAGAATGACATGTTTTCAAACAACATGATCTTTTAGTTGCTTTGACAAGAAATGATAAAAACATGTAAGCCATAAATTAGTAAATAACTTTCATCTCAATGCTTAAATATAATATTACAAACCATACTGTTTTTCTAAAAAGTCTCTAAACACATAACTGATAATTTAAATACTAACTAACTTAGACTAAAAATAAAAGCAAATAACTTATCCCATAATCTTCCATGAACTTCTAGTCTTGAAGTCCTTACCGAAGCTAAACTCCTAGAAGTGACCAGCCATGGCCTAAGTATAAACTTGAAAGGACAGTTGGAGTGTGAGCGAAACCACGGGCTCAGTGAATAACCAAAACTTACCACATATCAAACAAGTTTATTAACAATCATATGAAATGTATCAACCAAGAATATAAACAAATACAAGCTTGGATAACCTGGAATCTAAAGCAGGATAAAGATTTACGCCCTCTCATCGGGGTTGAAGGAATACAATACTATGGCCTACCTACCTAAGAGAGACTAAGCATACAGGAAAACAACAGTACTCACTTTAGTTATCACTTTAAAATTTATCATGTCTTTAACACTCATTTCCTGTTTTAGCTTCAGAAACTCCACTAAGTGTTAGTCATTTCAAAGTGATACCATAAGCGGCGTCCTTCATTTACCGTTTAGTTCCTATGGTACCGATAGAATAAAGGTAATCTTACGTAGAACTAATAGCCTCTTTACCTAAAAAAACCAAGCATTACCAGAGATCTGAAACACTAACACGTAGTAGGCTGCCACTTACTTAAACGCTGCTTATGCAAATCATGCAATGCATGGTCATTTCATTTATGGTATCAATAGTTTTTAATCAGGTTTAAGGTGATCAATCATTTCACAGACAAGCAGCATACTATATAAGCAATATGATCATATAGAATTCCGTTATTACTATCATTAGAGTAGCTTAACAATCAATAATTCATACAATAAACAATTCCCGTAAACCTATACAACAAATTCAGGTTATTATCTTTCATTTAAGATCAACTAAGCTACAAGCACGCACAATGTAATAAGTTTGAGTTACTTACCTGCTCAGATTGGCTAGTCGTAATAATTAATGGGAAAATCCTCACAAATATTAAAGTCACCTATTGAGATGAATAAAATTATTCATCAATAAAACATAAATTATATAACTAAATTCCTATGAGTGTCTAAGTGTCCTATACTAATATTTGATTTTCTTTCTATTACCATATTGGTCCTTTAATGGTTCCATGATAATCCATTATTATTTAATATTTATTTTTATTTTGCTTTTCTTGATCTTGTTTGATAATTATATATTCTTATTAGGTAGTTGTAGAATTTTTATTTAGTGGATTGATACTTTATCATTACCATTATCATCACTTTTATACTGTTCTTTAGTTAACATGTTATGGTAATGAATATTTATTTACTATTATTTAGTTTTGTCGTATTTCTTAATCTACTTCATATAATTATCTTGTCATTTTTAGGAATCACATTATTCATAATTTTAACTTATTTAAATTTCCATTCTTATATATTTATTTATATAAAACAAGTATTTTACAATTATCTTAATTTTATTCTTATTGCAAAGTATACTAATAGTAGCAATAATGATAATAATATTAATATTAATAATCATATGTTAATAATATTAATATTAATTTGCATAATAACATTAATAAAAATAATAGTAATCTTAATGACAATAACAGTAATAATAATATGATAATCATAACAATAATAATATCTTTAATAATAATAAAAATAATAATAATAATAATGCCATTATAATATTACTAATAATATTAACATTAGTAATAATAATAATAACATTAATAATAAATAATAATAATAACATTAATAATAATAATATTATTAACATTAATGATAATCTGAAAAATAATAATCACTAATAATAATAATATCATTAGGGATGATGATGATGATGATGATGATGATAATAATAATAATAATAATAATAGTGATTACATTAACAATAATAGCATCATCATCATCATCATCATCAACAACAACAAGACAACAACAATAATAATAATAATATCTGGATTTAAAACTTTTTTTTTTAAGCTGAGAGGTACACGGCTTGGTACACACGGCTGTGTTCTAGCAGTGTACTTATGGAAACACGGCACTTCACAAAAATTCAATGCCAAAAGGAACATGGGGTGGTGAACTCCCATGCACAAGCCGCATTCATATGCGGATTTGAAGTTCCACGCATTTTGATCCATTTTTAAACAATTTTCCACGTCTAACTTCTATTTAAATCATTCCTAAGTGTTTTTACATGATATATACATACATATATCATCTTATAACACATCAACATGCATATAATCTTTATTTTATGATAAAAAAGAGTGTAACTAATGTCACGCCCCAAATGGTACCCTAGATGTGGCAGTCCACCATATATAGTATTAAAACTTAAGAATGACTTTCCAAAGTCATGCGAAAGCTTCAACACCATATATAAGGCGTCTATCATAACAATAGGAGATACCGATGGAATGTGTAGTTCGAGATAGTAAATACAGCATACAAGAAATCTAAATAACCATCTAATTTCAACATTATAAGAATATAATCCTTACATCATCTTAGGGGTTTTCCCTTATAAATCTCCAAACAATCATAATATCAACTTAGTCTTTAATACTAACATAAAAGATATTAAAGGATATTTAACCTAAGATCTTCAAAGGATTTCTAGAAGCTCCTCAAAACATAATCTCACTCGAGTATATGAAGTCCTTGGGTATAAGAGATATTGGTCATGTTACATCAAAAGTCTATCAGAGTATAAGCATAACTAGCTTAGTGAGAATATTCATGAATTAACGTACTTGTATCAATAATTTCAAACAAGTTATTAGTCAAGCATATGAATGTATCAAGTAAATGAACAAGTAACACATATGATCTATCGGAAATCATATGTTTTGAATGGATTTACCCTTCCATTCAGAGGTTAGGTGTTTCAGGCTCTTTAAAACCCATCTTTGAAATCCCATTTATGTAGTTTATTTCTAGCTCCTACTCGCCTATCATGACATAGGTCGTTCTAGCTCCTATACGCCCATCTTGCAGACTTATGTAAACCCCGGTTTTCATAGTAACTGAGTAAGCTCCGTAAATCGGAAATCAAAACCCTAAATAGGATTAGTACAAGTAACCTAGAAACCCTAATTCCGGCTTTTCTTAGATTTCTATATAAAAGAACCTCTATAAGATAAATTAATGCGGATTATTGTTTTATAGTATATTTCGAACCATACAAAATTTTGATTTCGAAAAATTTTCTATTCCGAGCTTTCCCGAGCTTCATTACGGAAAAGCGAGCCCCGGAACTAGAAACTCAGAAAAATATTCCGGAATACTCGTTAGAACCGGAATTTTATAAGGATTTCAAAAATATATATTTTATAATTTTTCGGGCTATAAAAATTACAGTTATAGCCTTTTTCCCGTATTTTCGTTACTACGATAAAGTAGATGTCTTATCTACTATTCCTTACTATTCACAAGTACAACCTACTACACACATACCCATACCCTATTCTTACAACCTTTCAATCACTCAATTCATTTCCTTTTCCAAGAAATTTTGTCTCTTAACAAATTATTACAATTAATACAATTATTACATAAATTCAAATTTCAAATGAAATCAAATATATCCCTCTCTCACTCCTTACATTGGAAGGCGTGAAACCCTCCCATTTTGGCTCCAAAATGCATTGTTTTATATTTTTTTTAACACTCACAAACCCTAATTCCTCTAATATAAATAACCCTTTACTTTTCTCTCTCTTCACTTTTCATTTCATTTGTTCAATTGTCCAAAAAGCTCTCAAACCCTCTCTTCTTTTCTCTCAATGCCGTGACCTCCCTTACACCACACACACACACACAAGCTTCAATTTTCTTCTCCATTCCTCATCTATTTCAAGCCTTAGGTGATGATTCCTAAGCCTTTACACTACTTAATCTTGTAATGGCAAGATTATTCATGAGTATTTTCACTCAAAGTCCCCATGAGCTCTTGCTAGGGACAAAGAAAATGCTACTACATGAATATCAAGCCATCACAAGAGTAGATCTTGTGTTTGATCAAGTTTTTGTTGAAGATATTTCATGTTCATGCATGTAGGAGTGGAGTAGAGTAGAGATCTAGCATAAAATTTCATGTCCATGCTTTTAAACTTCATATCATGCATCATAAGTAGTAGATCTATCATTTTTACCACTCACATTCATGTAGACATACTAGATCTCATCTTTATGTTGAGTTTATGTGCATTTATGGTCATAAATGCTTTTGTCTTGAGTAAATAACTTGCTAGGATGTAGATCTATAGGTAGATGAGTTAATGAAACCAAAAAGGAAAAGTTTTTGTTTGAAATACTCAAAGTCAAATTCGTATGGTTTTAAAGGCCTATTTTGAAAACCCTTTTATCAACTTCAAAACATGTATTTTACAAGAAAAATGAAGCCTTTAGGTGATAGATGGTGTTTGATGATATTTTCCATAAGTTTAAATGGGTTTCTACCAAAGGAAATGTTTAAAACAAGAGGTGAAGTCCAATAGAAATTTTGAGTTGAAAATCTTGTAGGCCAAATTCGTAATAATGGATAGATGGTTAGAAAACACTAGTTTTCCAACTTCAAATATGGTATTTTCTTAAATAAATAGAGTCCTTAGGGTATAGGTAAAATAAATACACAAAGTTCTAAGTATAAAATGCTTTTTCCTCAAGAGAATCAACTTGAAAATGAATTTTTCTAAATTCGGATTTTTGGACAAATCCTATTTGAAAACCTATTTACAAAGTGTAGAATGCAAGTTTTTATGTAGAAATGAAGGCTTGGGTAATAGGTTTAATAAAGACTTAATTTAGATAAAGATAAATTGATTTTTCTTAAAGAAATAACCTCAAAACAAATGAGATAGTCAAAGTTAGTAAACTAGTTTTTCTTGAAAGTGTATAATCATGGAGTTACACAAGTAAGAAGTTTCTAATTTTTCCTTTTAGTAAATAATTTCAAAAGCATGCATGCATCAAGTTCATATCATATCATTCATGATAGGAAATCATCTATATTGCATGAGTAGTTGAACTATATGCTAGAAACATCACAAACATCCACAAAAAGTATTTTTCGGAATTGGAGTCTTCGGACGACCAGAACTGTTTCCTCTGTTTGGTGACTTAAATATTTTCGAAACTTGAAAATAATATTAGGAATAGATAGATCTTTCGAAGTAGATAGAAATCGATATATTATATGCTCAATTCCGAGTCAAAATGAGTTAGATATGGTCATTTAAAGTTAGGACTTTATCTTATGCGGAAATTGACGAACTTAGTAGTTAGAATAGTTAAGTTATTAGAACCTTATGAGAAATACTCATTGAGGGTATTCTTTGTACTTAGGTGAATTGGAGGAAGGGTTACCACTCCCCGAGGACTATTACGACTAGTGGATTTCACTACATGGACAAGTGAGTTCATTTCTCAATTAATTATGCTCTTGGATGTGCTTGTAGTAGTAGTGGCATTAGACTTAGGAAAAGATAAAATTGTGATTGAATGATGATCTAAACTTGTATGAATGAACGATAAGTATATCGAGGCAAGCTTTGTTGCAATAACTTGTATGAGCTAGTATAGATTTGGAGTGTCTGAAATCTGTATGATCACTTCTAAAATTATCTAATTAATATGCCATGATTATATGAATAAATTGTACATGCATATCACGTAGTGAGTCACATTGCATTACGAGAATGCTTTTGGTGGGAACAAAAGTATGATCGGGAGGCAGCGGGTCTTTAATGAAGGGGACTAGGGTTGCATGACTTATGGACCACCCCATTCAAATAATGAAAACTATGGTTGCATGACTTATGGACCAACATTAAAATTGTGGTTGCATGTCTTATGGACCACCCCACTTAAGATTGGGACTATGGTTGCATGTCTTATGGACCAACATTGGAACTGTAGTTGCATGACTTATGAACTACCCCAAACCCCGAATGGAGGGCGTAAATCCATTCACATATGATTACCGGAAAGTCATATGCTTGCTTGCTCATTTGCTTGTGCATTCATATGGTTGCTTAATTATAACTTGCTTGTATAGATATTTTTAGCTTGATCGAGTATGTTATTTGGAAAATGAATCTCACTAAGCAATTAGCTTATACCCCAATAGTTTTGTTGCAGTGTCCCTATTTTTGGGTTGTTTCGAAAGGACACTTGTGCAGGTATATCATTGGATTAAGGAGCTTTTGAAGAAGTCGGGACCTAGTATAGGCGTGGACTTCTAGGAAAATCTCTTTAATGTAGACTCAGATATTTGTAATGGAGCTAAACGATGTAGACTCCCATTATTTTGGCAGGGGTACGCCCCCTTGGTTTTTGTAAAATTTAACTATTTATCTGTTGTGATTTCTATTCTTAATGCTATGTATGCTTTCTTAAGACTACTCGTTTCAAAGTGTGATCCTAAAAGTTGTGTAAGTACACCTTACACCCGATATGTAAACTTATGGGATGACTAAGGATGTCATACTTAAGTTTAAATATCGAGTGTGGTGGACTGTCGCGTTTAGGGTACCCTTTGGGGTGTGACACTTATGGCTCCTGCAAATCTTACTACTATACTCTTGTCCCATTGAGTATAGTAGCAAATGAAATGAAACTAACTACGTGATATACATGAATCAATTAATATATATAACTTGAAATATGTAATTCAGGTATTTTAAAGCGATCATAGAATTGCAGACATTCCAGCATGGTAATAAAATATAATTTGATTTAACAACAATTCATGTCCCGATATGCATAGTATTCAATCTATGTTATCATACACAATTCATTTTTATCTTTTCCTACTTCTAGTGCCTCTAGCTACAAGCATAAATAAGTACGTAAAAGATAGGAAATAAACTCACTCGGCCATCCTTGCTAAAAACTCTTTACTCGTAATGGTCCTCCGAATATGGATCCTCCTAAACTTTGTTACCCAAATGAAAGAAATATCCGAAATGAGTATTTCATGGAATCTCTTCTTGAACTTTCTAATTCTATTCTAGCATTTGCGTCAAAATTTGGATAAGAGCAAATTCGAACTTAAAACGGCCATAACTAGCTCATTTTAACTAGGAATTTCGCATATTATATACCATTTTCTATCTATTAGAAAAGATCTATCCATTTCTAAGTTATTTTTATCATAAAAAGCTATTTGGGTTGCAAAATACTATGGTACATAATAGTTATGAATTTATAGTCCACAAAATATGATTTTTCCAAACTTCTCTTTACTAAAAAATCTTTAAGCAAAATATATGGATATTTGTATAGTTTGAAAAATTCTTTGAACATATATATACATTCATATTGTATGCATGATTTTTGTAGTGTTGTCTTAATATTGATATTTCACAAATAATTTGTCTTTAAGAGTTTTAAAAGATAAAACTTCGAAAATTTCTCCTTTTTGAATTGTTAGAAGGAAAACTAAAATATACTTGGGTCGTTATGAGTGAGTGTTTTTCTATTATGATTTCATTTTCTCACTTTTCAAAAGTAAATTCATTCCAAAAATTTGGTTCTTTAGGTTATCTACTAATTTTATTACTAGCGATTGAAAAATAGGCTTTTCAAAATTTTCCTTAAGTTGTTGGTGTGGTCAATTATTTGGAGTTGTGTTAAATGTATGCTTTCCTCTCATTTTTATATCCCTTTTCTTCTTTAGAAAATAAGTGTACCTTTAAAACTTTACTTTCTTGGCAAATTTTATTTTTCTAATTTGGTTTCTAAAATAGTGAGTTGATTTTACCTTAGTTTAAAAAAAAAAAACTTGTTTTATTCTTAATATTTGTCAAGTGGTAGAATAATAAGAAAAGCTTTCTTAATAAATAATTGTTAATATTATAACTTAGCAAAAATTTTATTTTGATTTTAAAAAGAGAATAACAATATAAAATTTAAGTTTTGAAGAAACTTCCTTACTATGTGATTTTCGAAGTCTATAGCGAACCTATTTAAGTCTTATAAAAGATATGGTTGAGTTAAAATCTTTTAATGCTAAAGATCCTATCTTTATGGAGTATTTAGTTTTAATTTATAAAAGAAATGAGTTCCTTTCATTTGAAGAAATCTTAAGCATTAATACTTTAAAACTTCTGATCAACTTGTCTAAACTTTTGAAAAGAATTTATTAAAAACAATATTTAGACTTCTTGTTGAAAAATCCTTTGTTGAGAAATTTAATTCATTTTTCCTTGTTTAATAAAGAACTTGTTTTTATTTTTATTTAAGACAACAACATTTTAATCATGCATGAATATGATTGCGTAGCAATGAAAAAGTAAGAATAATACATAATAAGATAGAAAGAAATACTCATAAGCAAATAAACGTAATAATATGGTCAAGCATTGAGAACCTTAGCTTCATCAAGATATCCCGATCATGTATTGGAAGCCTTAGCTTCATCAAGGCAACCCGGGACTAAGAATAGACTAGTCCTAAAAAGAAAAGAGAAGAAAAAAAGAAAATTGTTTTGATTTGATAAGGACAAGTCTAAGACTAGAAAACTAGTATTAATAAATTGCTTGAAACAAGTAAATAAATAAATTGCAAGACATGAAAATAAATAAATAACAAGTGAGCTTATATGCTCTAAAGAAATATATATACATAATATACATAATACTATATAGAAGTTAGATTAGAGCAAATAATAATAACAATAATAACAACAACATAATAACAAATCATAATGTAAAATATGAACACGAACAAAAACAAAACATGAATAATATTGTTGCTTCTTTAACTCTCATGAGTCTAAGAAACATACGCTAAATTCATGCTAAGTTGTATGAACATGATAAAGAGATATAGGTAAGATTTTACCTAAGGTTTAATAGAGGATTTGAAAAGAGACAAATGGGTAATGTGTTTGTTATTTTTCTTGAAGAGTAGTAAATGATAGAGAGAGTTTTGAGAGGGGATTATTAGAGAGAGGATTTGAGAGAGAATTTTGATAAAGTTTTGTTATGTAAAATGAATGTGTGAAAGAATGAAGGACGAATGGGGTATTTATAGAATTCTAGAGCGGAATTTAGATGTAATAAAATAAATTGAAAAAGAAATAATATTGAGAAAGAGAGAGGAAGGGCTGGCAGCAACATGGGGAGGAGAGAGAGTGTTTTGATTAAATTTTGTATTTTTGTAAAGAAAAGAAGTAATGTGTAAGGTATGATGTGAATAAAGTTGTATTGGAAATATAAAAGTGTAAGAGTAGATGTGTAGGTTGTAAAAAATAGATTGTAAGAAAAAGTAGAGATAGTGAAATAATAATGAATAGTAGAAATAGTACTATAAATAGTAAACTAGACAATTAAAATACCGATAGTAATAAAAATATGCGTATAAATGCGATATCTATAATTTTTAGCTACCAAAAAATTCTAAAACTGATATTTTTGAAAACCTTATATTTTTACGAGTCTAATGGTATTATCGGAATATTTTCACTATCTGGTGCACTAGGGTACGGTTTTTGAAAACTGACCCAGTTTTGATCCAAAGAACATTAAAATTTTGCGAATCTGACATTTTTAAGCTTCCCTATATTATTACAAACTATTATAAGCCATTAACTCCATTTCGTTTTCTAGGGTTTGAGAGCGCGGGTCTGCCGGAGTTGAAATTGTTAAATTGTCTTAATCTTTGTTGACTTTTGAAACTCCGGTTTGACTAGGATTAGGGTTTGAGCCAACTTTACCCTAGAAATTGAGGGGTTTACACTAGGGATCGAATAGATGGACCTTCTTATGCTTGAATTTTTTAATCGAACGATTATTGAATTTTCTATTTTTGTTTTGGAAGATTCTCTTATGAAATCCCGTCATCGAAATTGTTTAAGGTTCGGTTTCAACTTGGGTTAATCTTTAGGGTTTCGATTTGCTATTCCAAAACCATCCTCGAAAAATTCAGGGGTTTACAACAAGGATTTAGGAAAGTTTACCTTGTTGTGAATGTTTTAAGCTCATTTCTTGAGTTGATTTCTAACATAAATCAACAAAACTTTGTTTAAGCTAGTCTTTTAACATATTACTAACTAAAAACGAATTTGCTCACCTTGTTTTTCCTTTCCCAAGCTTATTGTTGTGCTTTAAAGGAGTTGTTTTGTGTTTGAGTTGTTGATTGTTTTGATGGTTTTGGAAGGACAAATTTGGAGTTGTTGTTATTACTGTTGTGGTGTAGTTTAAGTTACTGTCTTGTTGTTCTTAAATGGCTTTGTTTCCTTGTTAATGAATGTGTATGAATAGAGTAACAATGGAAGCTACACTTATGGTTGAAGAAGAAGGTTTGTCCATCGATTTTTCTTGAGTTTGCTTAATTCTTCACTTCATTTAATGAGTTGTATAGGTAGCCAATTTAGATTGGTTCTTGTGTGTTGAATTGTTGAGGACATTTGGTGCAATTTGGAGAAGGATTTCCGCTGCAACAAAATCAAGGTATTTCCATCCATATATTTGTACCACTTGCACCGTAAATACATGTAAACCCTCGTTTTCTTAGTAAACCTGAGTTCGATTTCAGGAAAGACTTAAAACCAGAAACTGAAATCCTAAAAGAATATCTCTGGACCGATTGGACCTAGTAATCCTATATCCGGCAATATCAAGAAGGAAACCCCGGAAGAATAAAAACGAGTTAACTCTGAAGTAAGACTCTAAATCGGAAAGTCAACGGGAAACCCTAAGTCAACAAAATCTCAGAAAACCCTAGCAGTTTAGATCCGGCAAACCCGTGTCCACAAACCAAGAAGTCGAAATATGAGTGGGAAGTGTAGATTGGCTTGTATTAATAATTAGAATACTAAACAATATCCGATTAGTGAATTTTCTACCAATTTCAAGCCCAACTGGATACAAATCTTGAAAAGCGTGTCCCGAGGCTCGGGATATTAATTATATGATATTAGTACCGTTAGATTTTTAATTTCATAATATTTCTAAATATATCAATTATATAATTTTTCAAGTTATAAAAGTTACAGTTATAACATTTTTATCGTATTTTCATTACTACCAGTAATTTAAATATCCAATCAACTTTTTGCTTTCTTTTACACTATTCATCAAGTACAAACACCCATACCCTATTCTTACATCCTTACAACCTATTCTTATAATTTTACATTATTTTCTTACAAATTTACTTTTCTAATATATTTTGTACTTAAACTACTTATTAAGTTTGAATTTTATTACACAAAACAAAATCAAAACACTCTCTCTCCCTCCTCCTAGAACCGATATACCCTCCCCAAAACACACCCCCCCCCCCCCCCCCCCCCTCTCTCAATTCACTCTCTTTTGTTTGATTTTTCTTCAATTAAATTATTCATACAAACCCTAAATTCTTTTTATAATTTAACTCTTTTTCACCTTTCACTTTTTCACTTTTCTTTATTTTTTACAAAACCAACCTTTGGAAGTTTTCTTTTTCTCTCCCTCTCCTTCCCTCTTGCCGTGAGCCCCCTCCTATACACACATACACACACACAAAATTTTTTTTCTTCATAGTTTTCTTCTCCAAATACTAAATAGGTAATAGATCTTGACCTTACTACAATAAAAACATATAATGGCAAGATCATACATGTGTGGTTCGACCAAAAATCCCCATGAGCTTTATGTTAGGGATGTGGAAATACTAGAACATGATATCCTTGCCATCACAATGTATAGATCTTACTATTAAAGTTAATATACTAATTATTTTGCTATATTATTATTATATGTTGTTCATATAGAAATTTTGTGCATGTATGTTTATTTTTACTCATATCTACATATTGTCATTGTTGCATTACACTCATAACATGAGTAGTATAGTAGATCTATTGTTTAGAGTAGTTAAAATGACATAGTTACTTGTTTTCATGCATGAAAGACTTGCTACATGATATTTTTGAGGAAAGTGTTGATCAAAACTCAAGATCCATTTTGTTTCTTTCAAAAAGTAAATTTTAAAATTCAGATCTTGAGAAAGACCCATTTAGAAAACATATTTTCCAACTTCAAAATGAAAGTCTTACATGTAAAATGAAGGGCTTAAGTAATAGATATCATTAGGTAGTGATTTTTATGAGTTGATCATGGTTTTACAAATAGAATTTTCCAAAACAAGAAAATAATTACAAAAGTTAAGTTAGATCTATGCTTCAACACTAACAAAAAAATAGAAATTCGTAACTATGGTGAAATGCCAAGAAAACACCTATTTTCCAACCCTAAAACAAGAGTTTTATTATAGAAATGAAAGCCTTAGGGAGTAAGTTTGATTAGGACTTAATTTCAAAAAGAATAAATGAGTTTTTCACAAGAAACAATGTCAAAAACAATTTTCCAAAATTCAGATCTAAAAATGATCCCTATTTAAACACATAATTCCAAATGTCAAAATGGGTATTTTAATGGAAAAATATGAGGCTTAGGAAATAGATATAATAAAGACTTGATTTTTATGAAAGTAAATGTGTTTTATCAAAATAGAAACCTAAAACAAAGGAAAAGTTTTCCAACTAAGATCAAAAAATATTTTCCTTTCCAAAAATTATGCAAAATTCGTCACTAGGCAAAACTCACTTTAAAGCATCTATTTTCCCACCTTTGGAAGAGGAATTTTATTAAGATAATGAAGGTATTAGGTATATAGGTTATCAAGGCTTCATCATAGTAAAAATATGCATGATTTTCAAAGGAGTAAAGCTAGTTTTCCAAACAAGTGTTCATGGCATTATTGCAAAGTGAAAGTTTTTGGTAAAATTCTCTTTAATAAAAAATCATTAAGGAATTACATGTAAATAACTCATATCATGATATTCATTATCATAACTTGTAAATATTGCATGTACATATAATCTACTTGTTAGAAATAATGCAAATTTCACAAAACAATTTCGAAATTTCAAATTCTAGCTACTGATCAGATCTGATCTGAACATTTCGAGACCTAAACGTTTTCAAAATTTAGTAATAACATCATAAATAGATAGATCTTTCGAAGTAGATAGAAATTGATAGCTTATTTGCAAAATTTCGAGTTAAAATGACCAAGTTATGACCGTTTTAAGTTGGAATTTCCAGTTACTATGGAAATTACGAATTCAAAGAGCTTTATTTGAAAAGTTTGGAATGGGTTATGGTATGCAATACTCATAGGGGTATTTCTTTCGTTTAGGTGATTTTGGAACCGGGAGAAATTTCATGTTTCTAGATCACTACCATTAGAGATCAGAGACCATGGCCGAGTGAGTTCACTATCTTTAAATTATATGCTTGTGTTCGTGCTTGTAATGTTAGTGGCATTAGAATTAGGGAAAGATAAAAATTTAATGTTGTGTATATGAGTTCTACTTTGATGAATCGATGATAAGAATATCGAAATGACCTTGTTGTAAATACTTGTATGATTTAGTATAAAATTAAAGTGTCTGTCGTATCTATGATCGCCCATAAATTATTAAATCAATACAACATGATCTTATAATCAAATTGACCATGCATATCATATGTGAGTTACATTGCATAGGTTATTACACCTTTATGGGAAGAAGGCATAATAGCTGGGCAACAAGGGGCCTATAAACTCGAATGTTGGCGTAATGGCTAGAAATTGTAATGTTGGCGTAAAGGCCGAAATTAAAAATGTATGTAGGTGGGCACCTGTATCAACCACAATATAAATGAGAAAAATTGAAATCTATGATCGTATGGGCCTGAAACACCTAACACCGAATGAAGGGCGCAAATCCATTCAACATAAGATTTCCAGATGGTCTTATGTATTGTATGTTCACGTGTTTGTATATTTTATATGTGTTAGTATAACTTGTCTGATATATATTATTTGTTAGGCATTTAATTTTGGAAGTAAAACTCACTAAGCTAACACTTACACCCCCACAGTTTCTTTCTAATGCAGTTCTCATACTTATGGCTGCGTCCCAAGACCTGGCCAAATCAGGTGATGAGAGTGTAACACCCCTCAAGTATAGATGGTGGAACTCTAATCACAGAGGTGCTTTTTCGATACAATGGCTTGGAGTTTGTCAGAACTCTAAAGTTAAGCGTGCTCTGGGTAGAGTAATCCCAGGATGGGTAACCCCTGAGAAGCGCTAGCACCAAAAGGACAAAACCGTGCGGCATGTGGCCAAAGCGGACAATACTTCAGTGGGTAAATTTCCAAATCGTTACACAGTGCCTCTGGTGTCCTGATTGTGCCTGAGGGTGCGCTGGGAGGGCCAGTATACCTGGCATCATGATCCCTGCCCAGGGTAGCCTGAGGACCTAGGAGCGCCCCCTCTACTGCGGTGGAGCCTGAGGTGGCAGGTCGTGACAGAGAGACTAGAAGTTATCTCTTTAGAAGTTTACGATTGGTTGTATAATTTTTAGTAGTGAACCTAGAAAGATCAACTGTTACAAAAAAAAAGGATAATACCTAGACTTATATGTAGCAGGGGAATGCCCCTTAATGTTTTGTAATTGATCCTGAGATATCTGTGGTTTATATTTTTATGCTTACCCAGTCAAGTTGAACTATCTATCTCCAATTGTTTATGTAATAACCCAAATTTATAAAATTCAAAAATAATAATCATTAAGAAAATAATGTAAAATTATTGAAAAAGTTTTAACAAAAGTCATGGAAGATATAATTGTATAAAAATTATGAATTATTATGTTTTGAGATAAAATTATATAAAGAAAGCAAGGATGAAATTAAAATATATATAGATCTAAATAAATGGAAATGAGATCCAAGCTAGTAATAATAATGACCAAAGTTATAAAACAAAACATTGAGGATAATAAAGAAATTAATGATTAATAAATAAATAATGGATTTTTCTATAATTTTGAATTGCAATGAAAGTGGAAACAATATCAAATTTCAATCTAAATTAATTGGAATAAAACAATGAAAAGTGAGTGGGAGAATAAAATCTTAAAACAATCAAAAGCCTTTGAATCACGAAAACTAAAGTTAAATTTCTAAACTTGGTTTGTAAGTCAAGTTAGTGATTTTTCTTACTTATATTCTAAAATCTTTCTCTAATTATTTTTAATGCTCAAGATAATGATCTGACAAATTTAAATCAAGGTTCTTAATCCTTAATTAACTTTATATTTATCCTATTTAATCTCTCTTTCTCTTAATTTCTGCCCCTATTTGCCTTTCATTCTTTTCTTCTCTTTTTCCCTACAGTTCTTTTTCTTTCTTCTCCTTCTCTTCTTCTCTCTCGGTTCCATTAACAAATCTCAATCTTAAGATGACTATAAGAGAGATTAAAGCTAGGAAGGAAGTTAGGAAGTGAGGAATATGCTAGAGGAAGCTTCATCAACCTTGTAGTAGTTGTTGTGATGAAGAAAAGGAAATTGAAAATTCATCAACCATGTGAGTATGATGTTATCTTTTGTTTTTAGTTGTTGTGATTGTTGTTATATGATGATTTAATGTTAGTTATAAGTAAAGCTTGAGTATGAACTTGTAAATTTGTGATATATGAGTATATGCTAGAATCTAAGTTAGATTGAGTATGAGTGGATCAAAGGAATTGATGATATGAATTGATTAAACGAGAAGAAGAAATATTAGTAGAAGTGTTATGGGTTATGTTGCTGAGTTGATATGGTGTTAGGAATGGTGTTTGATGATTAAATCATGTAGAAAAGTGGCTTGAAGAAGTAAAAGAAGAATAGGGGACGCATTTATGGGCTGGCACGCCCCTCACCACCAGCCGTGGCAGGGGGTGTGGCAACAACTGTGCCCCACTACCTGGCCACCATGGGGTGGTAGCCACCACGGGGTGGTGGCAAGGGATGTGGTGGACTTTGCCCCTTTTTTAATTTCCACATGCTCCATATGGGGCGTGGTGATCACCACCACCCTTGGCATGGCCCGTATGGATCCAAAACTCCTTTGTTCTTCTTTCCTTTGTCAAGTTAACTTGATTTTATCATGATTTCATCATCTGAACTTGGATTAAAGTGATTTCAAATGCTATGAAAAGCTTAGAAAGAGCCCTATAAGTGCTATGTTGTAAGTTCTAGGAAACTCTAGGAATAACAAAGCTTAAAAATGGATTTGTTTCATTAGTTGTGTATAAGTAGTTAAGCTTAATACTATCATGATTTCTTCAAGACCACTAGAGTAAGGAGTTAATATAACAAGTATAGACTTCTTAGACATAAAATGAACTTAGTTAACAAATCTAAGTCTTATTTGGGTTAATCTAGTTTAGTAATTAAATGAGACTTAATATAGTCTATACATATCAAATATATGAGTTTATGGACTTGAGTTAAAATGATTCTTAAAAACGAAATGAAATAGTAATATAACTAGAATTAGTTGATTCAATAAGCTCCACTAAGATTGTTAAGAAAAGAGTGCCTTGTATATGAATAGATGTTTGTTTTTTTTTTTTAATTTTCTCTTCTATAGCCTTTAGTCAACTTTCTATTCTTGTTTGGATTTTATATGAAGGATGATGATGATGCCAATGTTGTTGATGATTGGATGGTTGTTAGGGGTGATGCTTTGGTCTTCCTAGATAATAGTTAAGCTTAGCTTGGATGCCAGGTGGGTAACAACAATCTCATCACTTTGCTTGTATTTGTATTATAGTTGCACTTAAGTTGATATTTATATAACCAATTATGCATAGGGTTGGGGATTTGCTTGCTATTTGATGATTGAATTGAGTGATAACCTTTGTGTTGTGTGAATTGTGCATTTGAATTGTTAAGTATTTGAAATTCAAATGGTCATTAACTAATATGATATAAGTCTTAGTTGACCCTAATGAATTGGCCATGCATTGCATCACATCACATTTGCATTAGTCGGGGTTCACGTCACGTATTAATATTCCGATTTTATAGTAATGCATGTTGGGACCAGTAGGTCTGCTTGTTGGTTACTAGTAGGGTTGTCGGCTTCCCGGGAACTAAGCAGGCATCAAAGGACATCGCCCTTGTTGGAGTCTGCTTCAAGGATTAATATTTAAGGAAGGTTTTGTGGTTCTAAGGGAGTGGGCCCGTTCTCTAAAAGACTGCTCGTGTCCTGTGGGGCTCTGGTATGGGCTATTACCCCAGGCGAGTTAGGTGAGGAGACGGGGCTTAAAAAGAGAATTGATTGGTGAAGCAAATGTTTTGGTTCTATGCATAAAATTATTTCAAGAAGAAGTCCTCACTCCTTAGTCTTGTCTAGGGAGTAGATAGAAGCTATGTTTCAATTAATTGAGTTTCAAAGAAAATCCTCCATCCTTAGCTAAGTCTAAGGAGAAGTTAGAGGTTAATTTTCAATAAAAAGCATTTATAATGAAATCCTCCCTCTTTAGTGATATCTAAGGGGCAATTGGTGGTTATATCTACAATATAAAGAAATGATTTTTGTGCTAAGAAAGATATGAGCTGAAAGCTCAAGTTGAGTATGCACCCTTTCCTTAGTTCACAGTTCTCATGGGCATGAATGGCCTGTATTCGTTCCTTCAACCTCCAAGTGAGGGCGTAAATCTCCATTGGTTTGGATTCCGGTCATCCAAACTGTGCATATCATATGGTTGAGTGAGCATTACATATGTTTGTTAAATAAAACTTGTTCGACAACTGATTGTATTGTGATTTGATTTATTATCCACTGAGTTATGTTTGAGCTCACACCCCTCCAGTGTTATTGCAGGAATAGCGGAGGCTTTGGTTTAGGGATAGATCGGTATGGAGAAGAACCCTTGATGATAGAAGACAATGTGTTATGAGAAATAGATAGACAGTATAGTTATTAGGATTTTGTCTCTTGCATAATATAAGCTTTGTTTATGCATTAGAAATGTAATGTTGTAGTTTCAAGTTTGTAAAATGTAGATGGTTTACTCTATTTTACTTTTTGGTAGGGGATACCGACTCTCTGCGATTTTGGTGGACTATAGGAAATCGAATTTCCTTTATTTATCACAAATATAATTTCATATTAGATGTTTAAATAGTAATTATCCAGATAGAGTCTTGCAAACTCTGACTTGTAAAACAGTTTTCATATTACGGGTGCACACATGATATGATAATTTCAGGTTATCCGTCTAGGCCCGTTTTTAGGGTATGACAATTTATGTATTCTATTGTTGTAAAGGAACGCCTTGCATACTAATATAAAACTTTTGAATGACTGTGGTAGTAATTCTCAAGTCTCATTTAGCATGTGGCGGACTGTTACATTTAGGATACCCTTTGGGGCGTGACAATACATATATATTATTATAATATTATTTATTTAGTTAATTGATTAAGTTTTAGGATAGTTTATTAAGTTAAACGGATACAAATATGACAATTATTTAAGAGTTTTATCTCCAAAAATTTATATAGAGTTCTACAAATTTTCTAGATTGTTATTGAGTTCAACTTTGGGTTAAAGTTTACGCGATTATCGGGTGTTCTATGCTTAATAGGTTAATTGTCGTTTTAGGCTCTAATAGCTTAAGTATACTCTAATTAAAACAATAATGTGATCCAAATATTTACTTGGAGTCTAGATTATTAGTTATAGATCTATTTATGTTTTTATTGTGTATTTATAACCCTAACGGTTTATCTTTCAGTTGTCGTTTTCTAACTATAAGCGTAATTGGTTATTTACTCTTTATCGCACTTAAAATCTTGACTAAGTTATTCTTATATCTTGAGTTTTCGATACCCACTATGAAATCTTATTAGTAAATTTTAATACTATCTAGAAAACTTTCTTTAGGGTTTAAAACTATATACAGACTCACTACTACTCGTAGTTTTATTCTAAAGTCTTTATTGAGTTCAATATTAATCATCTATTTTCTATATTTATATTTTTGTCTATTTCTACTGATATGAAAATTCTCAAGGTTTACATTCTCCCCCCTTAAAATAAGCTTTGTCCTCAAAGCTTGCATGCATATTTGAATTTTCAAACAGATGAGGATAGATTTTCTTGATCTCATCTTCTAGTTCCCATGTCATTTACTCACTTCAGGAATCCCATAGTACTTTGACATAACGGATCTCTTTATTTCTGAGAGTTTACACTTTTCTGTCCAATATTCAAACATGATGCTTTTCATATGTTAAGTTCTCTTTCAGATCAATTGGTTCCAATTCAACCACTTTATCTGGATCTGGTACATACTTTCTTAATACTGATACATAGAAAACATTATATACCAAATAAGTTGGGTGGTAATGCAACATGATATGCCTGATTTTCAACTCGTTCTAGTATCTCAAATGGTCCAATATATCTAGGACTCGGCTTTCCTTTTGTTTGTCCACTATAAAAACTTTTGATCAGATTTATCTTCAAATAAACGTGATCTCATTCAATAAATTCCAATTCCATCATTTTTAGATCTGCCCAGCTCTTTTGTCTGTCTTGAGCTTCTTTCATTTTCCGCTTTACCATAGTGACCTCGTCAATTGTCTCCTGTACCAATTCAGGTCCAATCATTACTTTCTCCAGATTATCCTAAAATAATGGTGATTGACACTTTCTATCATATAGTGCTTCATATGGTGGCATCCCAATACTTGAGTGATAACTGTTATTGTACGTGAATTCTACCAATGGTAAATGTTAATCCCAATTTCCTTTGAATTCTAGTATACATGATCTTAGCATATCCTCTAATGTTTGTATGGTCTTTTCTGTCTGTCCATCAGTTTAAGGATGATAAGCTGTACTAAACTTCAATTGTGTTCCCAAAGCTTTTTGCAATCCTTGCCAAAATCTGGAAACAAACCGTGGGTCTCGATCTGACACAATACCAGTAGGTACACTATGTAACCTCATAATCTCCTTCAGGTATGTTCGTGCCAACTTTTCCAATAGATATGTCATGTTGATTGGTAAGAAATGAGCTTATTTAATGAGTCTATCCACAATGACCTAAACAGCATCATGTCCTACATGCATCTTAGGTAATGAACATACAAGATCTATGGAAATTTGATCCCATTTCCATTCTGGAATTGGCAATGGTTTTTGGTAAATAATCTTCAAGTTATCATCCAAGATAGCAGAGGCCTTTGACTTGGAAGGCTCATACTTGAGAGTACTTTGGCACAATACTTGCCAATACTCTTAGGGGTCTACATGTCGAGGTAGCCCCACTGAGAGTGCTCTAAATTCAACTGATTTGGTCTCCTCTTTGGTATACAATCCCACATAATGGCAGAAATCAGCTAAAGTAATTGTGTATACCTCTTAAAAGCTTGGAAGGTGTGAGTGTCATTAACTATTGATTTTCCATTATGTGGGATTATATACCAAGGAGTGTGGACGGCAAATAAATTTTCCCAAGCCTAACTGATAGCATCTCCTTGATCTCCTGTTTCTTTCCATAGTTCACAAGCACCTCCAGTTCAAGTATCCATGGGCTCCAAAAGGTTTTTGAGTCAGTCATTGCATTGTAGTCTTGGCTCAAGGGGTCTCAGAACGTAATGGGGTCGGCCTTCTTTATGGCTGTAATTACACTACTTTTTTCTTCTTGGTTGGGGTTTGTGAAGATGAGGCATGTTGAGCTTGTGATGCACGTCGACCCGATCCTAGTCTTCTCACAGGTTGCTTTGGTCTAGCCATACATGCATGAGTAGATCATATTATCATTGAGAACGATAGGTAAGCAAGACTTAAATTGATAAAATGAACCACAACAAGCTCCAACAATCATAAGAGACAAGTATAGAAGCATTGGAGCACAACTGAGTTGGGTATGTACAAGTTTTGAAGAATCTGTGTATATACTAGTAAGTGTACACGACTAATGTAGGTGCAGTGTACAACCTGAACTTTGAAAATTTTTTATTAACAAGAATAAAAACTTATTTTGAACATCTTAAGTGCTATTTAAACTATAATTTCGCCCCAATCATCACTAATTCTTCCAATTTCTTAAAAATCCCCAAATTTTTGCACAACTAACCCTAACTTTGCAATTCATGTGCTAGAGCATGAAATCCAACAAGAAAAGTAGCACAATATGTTCAAGGATCATCTAATTGCATGAAAATCACAAAAGCCCCAATTTTTACAACACTTGAAATTTATGCAAGAACCCTAGATTAGTTGAAATCCATGAAATGCATGTGGGATCTAAAGAAATCTAAGCCAAGTCACTACACAAAGCACACTACTACATGATATACAACAAGAACCAGCCACAACACCCATCATAACCCACTTCAACAATGAATCCAAGCTACTAAATGTCATTTCCAGCTCACGTGTGAACCAAGGAGATATGGAGAGGAGTACTAGAAGACTTACCTTGCTTGAAGATGAACAAGATAACCCAAGTTACGTGGAAGGAGAAGGGGATGCTTAGAGGAGCTTGTTGGTGTCGTGAAGGGAGAAGATGAGTGGGAGAAATGATTGACGCGCGCGCGTGTGTATGTGGTGCGTTTAATGAATACACAACCCCTACACGAATCATGTACCTCAACTCATGACACCATAGAATCGAAACAAAACAAACACTATCCTACATGAGTCGTATACTTGGACTAGTGACTCCACAGAATCAATGCAACACATATACTAACCCTACACGACTCGTGTAGAATGACTACTGACTTCATAGAATCTTTAAAAATTTTGCGCTACATTCACGACACATACACGAGTCATGTATAACAACTTGTGACTCCATAGATTCCTGGAAAATTTGTAAACTACATTCACAATATGTACATGAGTTGTGTAGGGGTAGTGTACATTGGGAAAAAATTTTAAGCTCTAAAAGTTCCTTTGAAAAATGATTTTCATGATAGGGCATGACAAAGTTAACTTACCTAGAACACTTAAAACATGTTTTTATCTTTCAAACCTTTCTTGGAGCTTTTCTTCCCTACACTTATCTTGAAAACACCATTTCCCACTTGATATTGCTTCAAAACTTGCAAATTTCTATAGAATTTATTATTATTATTTTTTTATTATTATATAAACAAGAACAACAAAACAAAATAAAAGAAAAGAAAAGAAAACTAAAAACCTATTTACAAAAAGGTTCACCATAGCTAGTTGTTTGGTGTTTAGAGTCAAAACTCCTCTTGACCTTCAAGTTCCGAACTATTACCCATGTAAAGCTTCACTCTTTGACCATTCACTTTAAAAGTTCCATGTTCCGAATGTTCTAACTCCACGGCCCCATGTGGAAAGACTTGCTTGACTAAATAAGGACCTTACCACCTGGAGTTTAATTTGCCCGGGAAGAGTTTCAACTGGGCATTGAACAAGCGAACTTAATCTCCTACTTGAAACTTCTTTAGTGTCGGATATGTGCATCATGAAACTTCTTGCCCTTCTCCTTATAGAGTCTCATGTTCTTATAGGCTAATAGCCTCCACTCATCCAACTCATTAAGTTGGAGCTTTCTTCTTAGCCTAGATGTACCCAAATCAAAGTTTACCTGCTTGATAACCCAATAAGCTTTGTGTTCAACTTCAACTGGAAGGTGGCATGCCTTCCCATACACCAATCTATACGGAGTGGTCCCTATTGGTGTCTTGTATGCAATTCTAAGTACCCAAATGGCATCATCAAGTTTCTTGGCCTAGTCTTTCCTATGATGGTTTACTGTCTTCTCAAGAATCCGCTATATCTCTTTGTTAGTCACTTCCACTTGTCCACTGGTCTGAAGGTTGTAAGGAGTTGCGATCCAATGCGTTACCCTATACTTTTTCATAACTTTGTCTAGCTGATCATTACAGAAATGTGTCGCCCTATCACTAATGATAGGATAGCTTCTTCAAGAACTTACACACTACTCTTGCATCATTGGTGGGTAATGCCTGAGCTTTCACCCATTTTGATACATAATCTATAGCCACAAGTATGTATTTGTTCCCACAAGATAGTGGAAGTGGATCAACGAAATCTATACCCCACAAATCAAACACTTCACATCCTAGGATGTAGTTTTGTGGCATTTCATCCCTTCTTTATGTATTTCTAACTCTTGGCACCGATCACAAAGAGAGACAAAGTAGTGAGCATCCTTAAATATGGATGGCCAATAAAAACCAGCCTCCAACACTTCGTGTGCAGTACGGTTGGCACTATGATGATCGCCAACAGGGCCTGAATGACAATCTTCCAAAATCTTCCATCCCTCAGCGTGAGAGACACACCGGCGAATCATCTGATCTGCACAAACTCGAAAGACGAATGGATCCTCCCAATAATAGTGCTTGAGGTATGAGAAAAACTTTCTCTTTGCATGATAATCCAAATCAC
Source organism: Combretum micranthum (assembly GCA_024138025.1). Taxonomy (NCBI): domain Eukaryota; kingdom Viridiplantae; phylum Streptophyta; class Magnoliopsida; order Myrtales; family Combretaceae; genus Combretum; species Combretum micranthum. The sequence goes on from JAMXBD010001680.1 coordinate 296,054, forward strand.
TAGGGGAAACATGTGCTACAAGATATTTTGTTATATCGGCAAACCAAGGTAGCTCTATGATTGCCGTATTCAGAAGTTGACAAATTGCATACAACTTTTCTTCGAGAAATTCATCATTTATGTCTTCCTCCTTCAACTTACCCCGGTATGGATCTTCTAGCCTTGATAAATGATCAGCTACTAAGTTCTCTACTCCCCTCTTATCATGGATTTCTAGGTCAAATTCTTGTAGAAGCAGTATCCATCTAACCAGTATAGGCTTTGCATCAGTCTTGGACAATAAGAACTTTAACGTTGAATGATCGGTGTAGACAATAAGTTTCGACAATACAAGACAAGGTCGAAACTTATCAAAGGTGAAGACCACCACCAATAGCTCCTTTTCAGTAGTAGTATAATTCTCATGTGCACCGTTCGATGTTCTACTAGCACAGTGGATAGGCTTGAAGTGCTTGTCATGTCTCTGGCCAAGGACCACCCCAATTGCAAAGTTACTTGCATCACACATAAGCTCAAATGAGAGGTCCCGATTAAGAGCAATCATAATAGGATCTTGTGTCAGTTTCTCCTTCAACAAGTTAAGAGCTTTCAAACAATCTTGACTAAATTCAAAAACCACATCCTTCTCCAAAAGCCTAGTTGAAGGCTCGGCAATTTTGGAGAAGTCCTTTATGAATTGCTTGCAGAAACTTGCATGTCCCGGAAAAGTACAGATAGCCTTTACTGATTTAGAGTTGGCAATTTTGCAATAACTTCTACCTTGGCCCTATCCACCTCAATCCCCCTCTATGAGACTTTATGCCCAAGTACTATTCCTTCTTTGCACATGAAATGGCACTTCTCCCAATTAAGTACCAAATTGGTCTCCTCACAGCGGATCAAGACTTTCTCTAGATTAGCTAAGCATTGTTCAAAAGACTCCTTGAAGACTGAGAAATCATCCATGAACACTTCCATTATGTCTTCTACCAAATCTTCAAAAATACTCAACATGCACCGTTAAAAGGTGGTGGGCGCATTACAAAGTCCAAATGGCATCCTTCTACAAGCATAGGTGCCATAGGGACATGTAAATGTTGTTTTTTCTTGGTCCTCTAGAGTAATAGGGATTTGAAAGTATCTTGACATGCCATCTAGATAGCAATAATACACGTGTCTTGCAAGCCTTTCTAACATCTGTTCAACAAAAGGCAAAGGGAAATTGTCCTTCCTGGTGGCTTCATTCAACTTCCTGTAATCGATACAAACATGCCAACCAATAATTGTTCTCATGGGGATGAGTTCATTCTTCTCATTAAGAACCACAATCATCCCCTCCCCCCCTTTTTAGGTACCACTTGCATTGGACTCACCCATGTACTATCAGAGATCGGGTATATCAATCCAACATCTAGAAGTTTGATGACTTCTTTCTTCACTACCTCCTTCATGTTAGGATTAAGTCATCTCTGAGGTTGAATGACTGACTTAAATCCCTCTTCTAAAAGAATTTTATGAGTACAAAAGGATGGATTGATACCCTTTATATCTCTTATCTTCCAAGCAATGGCACATTTATGTGCTTTGAGAACTTTCAATAGTTGTTGCTTACATTTATTGGATAATGCTGAAGCAATAATCATAGGAGGCTTGGAATTTTCTTCCAAATATGCATATTCAAGATGCTTAGGAAGCTACCTCAATTGAAGTATAGGTGGCTCTTCAATAGATGGTTTCAACCGCACTTCATATCTAGCTTGAGTTCCCTAAAACCTTTTTAGGCAAGAATTCCTCAGCAACATCCAACTCTGTGACAATTTCCTCCACCTCCAGATCCATTATTTCCTTCCCTTTGTCAGAAATCAAGCCCAATTCTACCTTGTCTCGTGAAAGAATTTCCTCAACATGTTCAGCCACTGAAGAATCAATAACATCAATGGAATAACCTGAATTATCGGACCCCATCGATTTCTTCATTGCTGCAGCCACAGTAACCACAAATTCCTCATCTCCTACCATGAGGATGAGTTTTCCCTCTTCCACATCAATAACAGCTCTAGCAATTGTTAAGAAAGGTTAACCTAGGATTAAGGGAACATCTCCCTCTTCACCAATGTCAAGCACTACAAAGTCCACTAGATAGATAAAATTACCAAATTTACCAGCACATCTTCAATGACTCCTCTAGGAATCTTTATAGAACGGTCCGCCAATTGAAGACTTATACAAGTTGGTATGGGATCCGCTGAGCCCAATTTTTGAAAGGATGAATAGGCGTTAAGTTAATACTTGCCCCCAAGTCAGTTAGGGCCTTCTCCACAAATAAGTCTCCCACAGTGCATGGTATGATAAAGCTTCCAGGATCCTTTAGTTTAGGAAGGAGTTTGTTCAAAATGATTGAGGAGCAATTTGCTCCTATCTCCACAGTTAATACATCTCCTAGCTTTCACTTATTGGATAGAAGTTCCTTGAGAAACTTGGAATATTTGGGCATTTGTGAAAGGGATTCCACAAATGGAATATTGATGTGGAGTTGCTTGAACAAATCCAAAAATTTTCCAAATTGCTCTTTATCCTTACTTTGATTCAAACGGGTAGGATAAGGTATCCTTGGTGTGTATTCTTTCACAACTAGAAGTGGTTTCTTTGCTGGTATGGAGACTTCCTTTTTTGCAACTTGACTTTCTTCACATGTCTTCTTAGGCACTACTGTAGGATCCTCTCCATTCTACCCGGCAACTCTTTGCCACTTCCCAAGCTAATAGCTTTAGCTTGCTCCTTAGGATTGTTCTCAGTGTTGCTCGGGAGGGAGTACGTTAGCCTTTTTCAAAGCATTTTAGCCAGCTGGCCAATTTGCTTTTCCAAATTGTGAATCGAGGCTTCTTGGTTCCTATGCCTTGCATATAAACTTTGTATGAACTGAGTCAATAACTCCTCTAAATTTGATTTCTTTTCTGGTTGGGGTTGCTAGTTTGAAGATGATGGCATCTGCTGATATGGTGGCATCTGTGGCTTCTAAAAACTTGGTGGGAAATTTGGCCTCAATGCACTTTGATTGCTCCAAGAGAATTAGGATGATTTCTCCATCCTTGGTTATAAGTGTTGCTGAATGGATTATTCTGCTACCTGTTTTGATTCCCTAAATAATCCACCTGTTCAAGCTACTTTAAGTGATAGCTACTGTCATATGTCCCTTCATGGTAAAATTGTGGGTGTAGTGGTTGTTGATTCTTGATGCTCATCACTTGGGTGCTAAGGGCATCCATTTTAGCAACTAAAGAAGTGAGCAAATCTACCTCATATACCCCAGCAACTCTTTGCTTCCTACGGTTGTTTCCCCATTGATAGTTGTTTCTAGCCATATCTTCAAACAACTTGAGAGATTCTTCAAGAGTTTTTGAATTTAAAGTACCACCGGAAGATGCATCAATAAGCTAGCGAGTCATTTGATTCAAACCATTATAGAATGTCTGAACTTGCAACCATGATGGAAGTTGGTGGTGGGGACATTTTTTGAGGAGCTCTTTCCATCATTACCAAGCATCATAAAGAGTCTCAGTCTTATTCTGACAAAAAGATGAGATATCATTTCAAAGCTTTGCAGTCTTGCAAGGTAGGAAGTAGTTATCTAAGAACTGCTTCACCGTTTCATCCCATGTCGTAAGCGCTCCTAGTGCCAATGATGTCAGCCAAATCTTTGCTTTCCCTCTCAAGGAGAAAGGGAACAATCTAGTACGAATAGCATCATCATCTACACCATTCATCTTACAAGTCTCACATATCTCCATAAATGTTTGGATGTGAGAATGGGGATCTTCATCGAGTAAACCATCAAACTGATAGTATTGCAGTAGAAGCTAAAGCATTGTCCCCTTTATCTCAAAATTGTTTGTCCCAATTGGAGGCTTCACAATGTTAGGCCTAGTGCCTTGAAGAGAAGGTCTTGCATAATCCATATTTATCATTGTCACTTTTGGATTTGCCATATTGAAATCTCGCTTGCGTCCTTCTTCTAGATCTTCCAAACCCAACTTCACCTCTCAAATCCAGTGTTCTTCCCTCTGCTTGCCTAGAAGTATTAGCACTTGTAATCTTTCTAATCTTTACGAGTATCCTCTCAATCCCAGGATCCAAAGGAGTTGTAGATGAAGAAAAACTCCTGGTCATACACTACAAAAGAGACACAAAAGATTAGAATTCCAAATGTAATTCCTTGTGAGAAAGAAACAAAGACAAAAAATAGAAAGAAGGAAAAGAAAAAGAATAAAAAGAATGACTAAAGTAATAGTTACTAAGGCTTTCCTAAAATTGTCAGATCCCCGACAACGGCGCCAAAAACTTTGATGCATTGGATCATTAAGTGAACCTATCGTGTCACATATAAATTCACTCAGTTATCGTCCTAGGGATCTATGTGCAGCTACTAGTAATAACCCGTTAACTATTACTGGCCGAATTAAATGTGAGATAAATACTAAACTTTCTACTAATTCTAATTAAAAGAAAGCCCAAGAACCTTAGATGAAAGATATGCACAAATTTCTCAAGATAAATCAATTCATAAATAACGCCCTTAGTTTTGATCAACCTTAGCCCCCTTCATCTTTAAAGATAGATTCAATTAAACAAAACTTGATCTTGAACTATCAGGTTTCTCAATTAGATTAATTACTCTCTTCAAGATAATTAACCCCTAACCCTCGTTGCAAAAGTGAGAATTTCTTCCTTTGCAATTATCAAATTAGAATAGCATGAAGATTATGATCCGTAATTGATAGAAAGTTGGAAAAACCATATTTCCAGTTGGATTACTCAACTTCTTTGCCCATGAGAGATCAAATCTATTAATTGAAATCTTCTTTCAAATTAACAAGAATCAAGTTTGTAATAACTTAAGCCTAAAATCATCACAAACAACAATATGAATCATGAAGCAAACTCAAATCAAACTTTATTCAATTAATAAACAAGTCAATATATGAAGGCTAGGGTTTCTCAAAACCTAGAGTATACACAACTACTCTTCCATGAAAAGATTAACAACAACTATAAAGAAAGAGAAAAGATCATAATAATAAAACCCTTTTGTAGAAGTGGTGTTGTGAATCTCCAAGTTGTAGCACGAATTTCTTCTTCAAAAAGCTCTCCAAAATGCGTTCTAGGGTTTTTGGATGGAAGTACAAGTGAATGAGTTTCTCCTTTTTCAAAACAAGGCGTAGGTATATATATATATATATATATATATATTAATATGTACCCGACCACTACAAGATCCGTGTACGTCGAGGTAGTATACTCATTAAATTCGCGCGTTTTTCCTTTTTTGGCATGTATACATGACCTATTGTACACAACTCATGTATGTGGGGTCGTGTATCTTGGAACTTTGAATTTTTCTTCAATTTTTCTCCTCTAAAAGTACACTAGTGGTATAAAAATACTATTATATGGCCAGCAACTCTATAAAAGGCTCTAAAGCTCTCCAAAATCTGGGCTTCTTTCATTAATAATCCTTTGAAAAGCCAAATTGTTCCATGATTGTGACTAAAACACAAAATTAGTTCAATAATAATCCTTTTCTTCAATAAATCAATAAAATAACATAAGAATATGCATAATAACGCACCAATAATAAGGGTCTTAGGACATTTATCAATTTCAATAATCCACCAGGCCTTTGGTGTTTAGCTTTTACCCATTGACATACGTGACACTTAGCAACAAATTTTGCAACATCCTTTTTCATTCCATTCTACCAATATGCACTTTTCAACTCTTGATACATTTTTGTTTCTCATGGACGTATAGAATATCTAGAATAATGTGCTTCATGCATTAATTTCTTCCTCAAGCTTTCATCATGTAGTACACACAATGTAACGTCCTGAATTATACGTCTATTTAATTTTTGGTAATTGTTAAATAGATAATAATGTCTGGTAGAAATTTTAGAAATGTCCGAAAAATCATCCCCGCTTTTCGTGAATTTAAATATTGGTAATTACCAATATGAACAATAAAAGACTTAATTAAAATAAAAATATAAGCATAAACTATGCCTATATCAAAGAAAAATCTTCCGTAAGATATAACAATAATAATATGATTAATATATAAACTAAAAACCAATAAAGATAAGTAAAATAATAAATTAGATCCCAAAAATAATTCAAAAGATACAAATAAAAGATAAACACTATAAATTTATAATAGTAGAATATAAATAAAGTCAAATTAAAGACAATTTAATTATTAACAGATCATAAAATACCAAAACATTAATAATTTAAATCCTTAAAGGATAAATTATAATTTACGAAAATATATATTAAAGTTGCAAAATAAAAGTCTTAAATTAAAAATTAAATATACCATAGTGTTCAGAATATTTAATATAGTAGGTACGTAAATTTTCATCTAAAAATATTATCGAATGAATATTTATCATATGTATTAATTAGAACCCGAAAAAAATGAAACTTGCCCAACAAACCAGAAAAATTTCTATAAATTCTCTCCCTCTCTCCTTCTCTCATCGCAATCTCTCAATTCTCTCTCTCTTTTATATTCCTCTCTCTCTATGGCGAAAGTCTTCACTGAAGACTTAAAAAAATATATATATCAAATCAGATCCTTCTCCGTAAAGGAGAAGAAAAAAAAAAAAGAAAATCTTCTCCGAGAAGAGAAGGAAAAAAAAAAGAAAAAAAAAAGAAAAAGAAAAGAAAAAAGAAAAATAATAAAATAATCAAAAGGAATCTAGAAGCTCCTCCGATCTTCAAAAGCTCATATCTTTCACATACGACAACCGATTCTAATTCCGGAAGTGGTGTTATGATCGTGGCGATACGCTCTCCAATTCAAGACCACACAAGGTTAGGTTTCGGTCACTCTAAAATTTTGCTATTATGATCCGATACGTAGAAGTTTTCGTAATATTAAGGGTTTTAATATTAGTTTTTATTATAACTATACATATTTACATGCATATATAATGATAATAATATAGAATTATGTCATGCTAGTATGTGTATTTAGACTAGTTGATATTATATTTCGCTTATCAATTTGATAATAAATTGATAAATAAAAACGCTAGATGATAGAAAATTGATTATAATTTTAGATAATTAATATTTAGAGTCTATTTGTTAGTAAATAGAAATTTAGAGATAAATCGCTAGAGTTGAAATATACCCGATAGGATCAATAACTGATCAAAATCTTCTAATCTAAAGCCCAAATTAAAATTATGATTTCACAAACATGAAAGTTATAATATTTCAATCCTATATAGACTAAAACTTTAGTTTACCCTATTAGATCTAGAAACTCTAATCACGTAGGTCAAAAACCTAAATCTATCCGATTCCGTAGATTTTAGAATTTAGTTTTCAACTTGAAAACAATGTAAGAAAAATATGGAACTTTAACTATAGAGATATATGTAGTATAATACTGAAAAATTCTCAAAACACTAAAAGTTAAGCATGCTTATGACCTAGGATGGGTGACCTCCTGGGAAATGAACAGCAATTTTCCAAAACGAGTGATATCTCGATAAATATAATTCAAAGATAATAACTAGTGGTTTAGAATTGAATTATTAGATCCTTAAAGTATATCAGTTAACAAATGATGATTTAAAGATAAATCGCTAGGATTGAGATGTAACCGTTAAAACTAGATATTAGGTATAATTTACATAAATAAGACTCAAACTAAGATTTTAATATCGAAAACACACTAAACAAAAATATTCTTAACTTATATAAACATTCATTATGTTTATGAAGTAAAACTTAACTAAAGAAACAATTAGAATTAAGTAAAGTAAACCTAGCGTAGTTCGACATTTAAAAAGAATAGAGATGTTCTATGAAAAGTTTAAATAATTTAAAGTACACACAACATATACTCATGAGTAGAAATGGAATTAAGGAGGAAAATAAAAGCTTAGAAAACTATAGAACCTTATTATAAAAGTTTTAGTCCTATAAGAAAAATTTTACTTGAATTTGATAAATGAAACATATTCGATTATCCGAGCAATAAAAAGATTGGATATGTAATTAAACTTCAATATGTGACCTTATATACAAATATAAGATTCATATCATACGCAGAAATAGGATATTAATAGATAAACTTGATATGATTTAAGTATTACATAGATAAAAGATACTTAGCTTTAAATCTATTAGATATACTCAATAACGAACCTATATAGACATATGAAGATTTCAACACATATAAAAGAATAAGATTCCTAGAATAAAATTTAAGTAATTCAATTACAAATTAGAAAATCAAGATAATATAAATTGTAATTGAAAGATTAAACTTAACCAAGAATTCCGTAACTCTAAGTATAAAATTCAACTTATAAGACTATAAGGATATAAAGTATAGATTAATGGAAATCATAAATATTAGCTAATATAATCAAATTAATTAAGTTACATACTTAAAATAAGATCAAGATAAGAAAATGAAAATAAATATAAATGTATACGCTTTAACTAAAAAGTAGAGTAATGAACTTAAATTAAGTTTAGTCACTAATACTTGATGAAATAAACATAAAACAAGGAATCGAACTTGAAATAATAATTAAGAATAAAAACAAGAAACTAGGACATTACGATACCTTTCGAGCCCCTAAAGTAATATAGGAAAAATATACAAAATGATTAGTTTAACCTGATAATTAAAAACTACATTCGATAAGTTTTCCAATGACTACTCATATGCTAAAATCTAAGTTAAAACGTATAATATGCCCAATTTAAGATTTCGTGATTAAACTCGATATTTGAAAACATAAAATACTTTCTTAAGAAAACTAAGATTATACGAATTTTATAGTTTAACTTACGAAGCGTAGCCTTTACAAGCTTCAAAATGACTAATTATGTGTTAAGGTTAGATTAAGAATGCTAAAACTCGAAGTTTAAGACACAAAGACACAATAGGTTTCTTTGTATGATAAGTATAGTAATAAGTATTCGTTATCTAAATTCTCAGGGGAGACAGATCCGTCTTCAAGTTTTCTTGTAGACTTCTATACATTAAGCAAGGATAAACAGGTGAGTATATTCCGATGACCTTCATATCTGCTTGTGCTTGTAGGTTTAGAGTATGATATTTTGTTAATATAAATTAAATGATTCAAGTATGGGGTTGGGAAATTTACACTTGTGGTTGCTCGTGTTTGTTATCTGTGTTGAAAATACTATACATTATTCTGAACGTTAAGTATTGAGTGTTGTTTAATCATTTTGATCTTTGCGAGTGTCTGATAATTGTCTGGTCGCCAAATAAATGGACTTAATGACTATTGGCGTGATAATCATAATATTGATCATGCATTGCACGATTGCATGTAGAAGGCCATCACCACTACACTTGACTCGATGGGCCACACTGTCCCGTGAGGACGGTGAACATGGAGGACCGAAGTGGTATATACCTAGTGTGTACCATGGGCCTTGTTCTAGGGGAATGGGAACTAAGTCGTCCTGGGGAGACGGCCCACCTCCTAGGATCGCGCCGGGTCATTGTTTCGGATTTTTACTTCAATGGGATGTTGTTATATGTATATTATTTTGATATATAAAAAGTTTTCTTGAGAAATTTGATTCCCGAAGTATATTAATCTGGGTGCTGATGAGTGGATGTACCCCAACCCCAGATTCGGAGGGGCAAATCCGAATATGTATATGGTTACCGGTTGGCCATATATATTTGTTCATTTGATTGTGCACATTGCATATGCTTGTTTAATAACTTGTTTGCTTTTGCTTGAACGGTATGGAGCGAGGGTATACTTCACTCAGCTAGTTGTAGCTGACTCCCCAACAGTTTGCTTTTGCAGGTAAGTTGAATACATGGATGGGATAGGATTTGAGTGCAGAGCGTGACAAAGATCAAGTTGTACAAGACTGATAGAAGATTGAGAATTTGATAGGTTAAACCTAGTTGAGAGAATAAACATGAAAATGTAGTCTTTTTCTTAACTTAAACCTAGTTGATATTTTGTGTTAAACCTAGGTTTATTTATCTTGTCATTTGGTAGGATATCTGATTCTCTGCGGTCTTGTGATCTGTGGAAGTTTCGATATCCAATAAATTATTTTCATAATAAACTATTATATATATATAATACAATGAGAGGATAATTAATTAGAGTCTTGTAAACTTCTGACTTGCAAGGCGATCCTCATGTTGCGGGTGCACACGTGATATGACGATTTAGGACAATCCTACTAGGCCCCACATAGGTCGCGACACACAATCTCTTATTCATTCTCAATACTCCATTCTCATCCACATAAAAATCCTTTTATTTCCCTTATGATATCCCTTATTAATCTCTTGGATTCCACATCCTCTTTCTGAGCTTCCTTGATTCGTTAGAGTGAAGTAGGCTCTAAGATTAAGTTTCCAAGTTTCGCTTCTAAGCCTTGTATTGAAAACTCCAAATTTAATCTCTCAAATTCCTTAAGGAGTTCTTTCTACTCTGTCAACATTGAGGCTACTTCACCATAATTCTTACAATTTAATGCATCAGCTACAACATTCACTTTGCCAAGACTATAATTGATGGTTAAGTCATAATCCTTAATCAACTCTAATCATCTATGTTGCCTTATATTTAATTCTTTATGTGTAAATATATACTTCAGGCTCTTGTGATCTATATATATTTCACATTTTTGTCTGTATAGATAATAACGCCAAATCTTGAGTGCGAAGACAATAGCAGCTAATTCAAGGTCATGAGTGGGATAATTCATCTCATGTAGCTTCAATTGTCTAGTGATTCGCTTGAAATGTGTATATTAAAAAAGTATGAATTCTTCCAGTAAGTATATTGGGTCTGATCAATTAATACAAAAGTGAGTTATGTATCATTCCCATGAGGATCACCTTAACTACTAGACTAGTATTAGCTTCAACTAATATTTAAGCAATCAATTTTTTAGAATTTAGCTAATTATCTATTTTTAATCTAAATCAACTGCTATCTATGAATGCGATGAGACTGTTAGAGAAAGATATATCAAAAGGACGTGGGAAGGAAAAGAATCCGCCTTAACATTGCTCATCAACTTGAAATCATGTTATATTGATAATTAGACTTATGGATATTCATATAAAATTGTCAAGATCTAAAACTCACAATCAAGTTTTAATATCTTTTAAACCATAAAATAACCTAATAGCTTCCGCTAAATAAATTACCTGTGGAATCTAATTCACAATTACAAATCTCCCGATTCTATAATTTACTAATGATTTAAATCAACTTCTCCTAATCCCTTATTGAGAAGTCAACATAAAACATTGCATGAATAACAATGGATAGTTTCTAAATCAGATTAAACTCTGATGCTTCTGCAATTGTTATTTAACCTTAATTCATGAATTCCTATGAACCCTAATTTTCCTTCCGAGTTATTAAAATTCTTATAAATCAAATTCCCTATAGAATTAAGATGTATAACAGGAATTCAATATGAATATTCCATAACCCTAACAACTATATAACATAATTTCAAAGATCATCTTAGCATGCTTAAGGCTTCATCAACTTCCCACAATGACAATTTAGCTACTCATGGATAATGATCCAACAATCAAATGAGAAATTGCAAATGACATAACGATCAATGAAATCAAACAGATGAATTGCATAGAAAGAGTAAGATTAGATATTACCAATTCAAATGTTAAGATCTTCACTTGCAAAATCTTGTCAATACAAAGCTCTAAATTACACTCTCCCAAAATCTCAACAAAGGAAGAGAAGCTGTTGATTTTCTTATCTAATTTGTATATATCAATTATGAAGGAAACACTAGCTTATAAAGAAAGAATTCTAGAATTTTCATTTGAATTCTGTAGTTATAAAGTATACGCCGGCAGTTACACTTTCAATGCCGGTGGCGTATAGGCAGCATACACTGCTATGATGCTTGAACACTGGCAGCCTTAGCTTTGGCCTTAAAGATTTGCATTTTGTGGATGACCTACACCGCTTGAACATCGGCAGCATAGGGTTTCATATGCTAATGTATAATGGAAACATCGAAGGCTGACCAGATCTATTTCAAGGCTGGCTATGTAGGTGACAGCTTTAAAATTTTCGATTCTGTGGACACTCAAGGCCGTCTCAACGCCAGCGGCTTTGATTCCCAAAAAATCGGCATTAGATGAAATTGCAGCAGCCATCTATTCCTCTCTTCTACACTGGCAGTGTTAAGCCAGTGCTTAAATTTTGCTTACTGATCTTTACCCTACACCACCTCAAGGCTAGCGACGTAGAGGACAATTTGGCCGGCCTTTAAGTTTTTTATTATCTTCCTCTTCAAAGATGGGTCAAGGCCGGCAGCATAAAGGCAGTGCTAATGTTTTGCATTCTGTTCTTCCTCTAGGGCGACTGTGCGTCGGTGGCTTAAGCTCCAACAAAGACGCGTATCCCCTGAGATTTCACAATTTCTATTCAAACTTCCTTATTTAGCTTTCCTTGTTCAATTTAGACCTAAAACATCAACATAAACGATTCTAAATACCAATTCTAGCAATTTTCATAGAAATTAAGATAGATTAATCACCAATTGCACATTAAAAGTTGTGTAGAATATGATTTTATCAACTCCCCCACACTTGAACTTTTGCTTGTCCTCAAGCAAAACAATTAAGAACTAAATTTTGAAATTTTTCATAAATAATATAATCTTTTCCTTTTTCTTCATTCAAGCATCTTTTCTTCTCTTTTAACTTGCATTTATTATGCATATTGCTCTAACCAAACCGATTTCATGTAACTAGAGTATTTTAATCAAAATTTAGCAGTTAATCCAAACAAAATAAGTTTTAATCCTTATGTTCAACAAAGGAATCTTCTATCAAAAAGTAAATACTCAATCTACTAAGGAAAAATACTCATTTAGACTTTACTAGACTTTTAATATGTATATACTCTTAGTAACACATAGTGAAAGAATGAGGTATATACTTTTTCCTTAGATTTTCTCATTCTTTATTATAAGTCTGCTTTCATTTGAAGCTTTGCATTCATTTTCTTTTTATTTTGATACAAGCACTTATTGTATTTTTGAGAGGTTTTTTCCTCCCTTCTCGTTATAGTGAGTACATTGAGATCATAAGTAAAGCATAAATTCATTAGAAAATAACACAGCGGGTGCAAGATGCTAACACAGAAATAGCAACAAAGTTAATAATAACAATCACACAGAAAAATAGCAAAACATCCTTCCGAAAACTTAAAAAGATAGACTAAGATTGCTGATCTAGTCTTCAATTATAAAATCTGAGCTGGACTATAAGGGATATGCTCAGCTTCCTCCTTCCTTCCTTTACTCTTCAGGTGCATCTCCAAGGTTATTGCTAGATGACCCCAAGTTTCTTTTCCTCGTAAATTGTTGAAAATATTTCTTCCTCTTTCTGGCTGCTTCTCTCGACCTTTCATGTATGTTCGCCAGTTCAACTTCAGCCAAATCCAGCACAATGTCATGAATAGTCTTCCAGGTAATCTCTTCTCCATGCTATCATTCACATTTTTTGTTGGTGGGGTACCATCCATGCCTATGGTTGGGTTTGCCTCTTGCCTCCTCCTAGCCTGTTGTTCTTCTAGATAGCGGATGATTCCTGCCTCCTCACTATTCCAGGGTTCATCGATTCCATAAGTGGTCTGGTTTCCTGCTTCTTGTTCTGGTTCTCTTTCTTAGTCTTCATTCAGATCTTCCTCGGATTCTTCCTCAAACTCTTCACTTGCTTCCGTCATCGCCTCTTCTCTTATTACCGTTCCATCTCTACTTAGACGTAGAACCTCATTCCTTCTTAGTTAAATTCCTGTGAAGATTGATGGCTCAATAGATACTTCCGTCGGTGGTCGCAGAAATTCCTTATAAACTCCGTGCTAGTGGAAAGCGTTGTTGAGATCAGCTTTAATCCATTCTAGGTGATCCATTAAATTGTCATGTGTGTACACGAATACTGGTCCAATTAGTGTCCAAGTTCGGAAATCGAGAAAAGTTCGATTTCCATCCTCTCTAAGGATAAACGTCGCTTCCTTTAGCATCAGTCAGTTTTCGGCTATCGCGTCGATTCGTTCTACGGCATATATCATTTCTATCTCGAACCATTTCTTCCCTAAGGAATAGTTATGAATGGTCTGCACTATTCCTTTCCACTCTGTAGTCAACAATCCTTTCTTCCAGATCAGAAACATCTCTCGGATGGTCCTAGGTTATCCAGCCAAAGCAAACTTTTCACACAATACCCTAAGTCTCAGACGGTAATTCTCCATGGCTTCAAAGGGTCCTTTCCTGAAATTTTTAGCCTGTAGACGTGCCTCATCTAAGGTAATCTATGTAAAAGAGAGAGAAGTCAGAAAACTTATTCTACCTATTCTATCTTATCTAGGTCTTTCTTATTTTTATTCTAACTTGTTTCTTCTTAAGTCTAATTTTATAATTATGATTCCTAGATTCTTAACCATGCTCTGATACCAACTTAAACTATCACGCTCCAAGGGGTACCCTAAACGTAACAGTCAGCCACACTCAATATTAAAGCTTAAGTATGAAAACCTTAGTCATCCCCAAAAGCTTCGATATTAAGTGTGAGGAGTGCTCTCATAAATTCAGAGGACCATACATCGAATTATGAAGCTTAAGAAGATATAATAACAAATTAAGAAAAATGGATTCATAATATTCATTTATTCATAACAATAGTCTTACAAATCTTAGGGGCATTCCTCAGCCACAAATAACTATAATCTATTACAAGAATATTTCTATGAAGTCTACATCTTATCCAACACTAAACTTTATCTAGAAATTCCTTAACCAAAAAGGAAAATACCTGACTACAGGGTCTACGTGGCATCAACCATATGTAGGTGAACTGCAAAAGATATCTATAAGGGTATAAGCTAATAGGCTTAGTGAGAACTATTTCTATAAATAAACTTCTTGTGTAATGAAATTCAAACAAATTATTTAAGCAGACAAATGAAATACAACATACACGTGGCAAACAAGGCATATAGTTTTTCGGGAATTATATGTTGAATGGATTTACGCTTTCTATTCGGGGTTTGGTGATACGTAACCTCAAAACAAGTAGTTTTGGTTAAAATTATGCTTTCAATCAATACTGCCAAGCATGTTAAGTTTACTTGATTTGAGCCATGCTTCCGGACTTCCATCAAGTATTTAATTCCATGTCACCAAGCAATTGCTTTCGATCATCACCGTCAAGTGTTGCTTTCGACCGAGCTACTATCCTTCTCACCCAAGGATAATAACCCTATGCAATATGACTCATTTCGTGGTATGCATGAATCAATTTATTTATCATATCATAGCATCGTTATTATCAAATTTAAGGTGATCATAGAATTTCATACAAATCAAGTGCTATACTAAAACAAACATTTAATCAATTCCGGCCTCAATATTCTTAGGATCCTTTCAACAAGTTTTTCGCATACATATCAATTTGTCTTTTCTTAATTCTAATGCGACTAAACTACAAGCACAATCAAGTAAAGCACTTTAAAGAAATAAACTCACGATGTCATGTCGATACTTCTTTAAACGAATGAGACGTTCACATAATCCACTTAATCGAAATAATTCTTGGGGTATGGGTATCCTTCCTTGGAATCATCTAGTCAAGGAAAATATCAAAAATGAGTATTTCTTGATAACTTTCTTGAGATTTCACAAAACTATAACATAAGAACGTCAAAGTCTGTATAAGAGAGAATTCTAATTTAAAACGGCCATAACTTGGTCATTTTAACTCAGAATCGCGCATATAATATACCGATTTCTACCTAATTGAAAAGATCTATCCATTTCTCAAACTATTTTTATCAAACTAGATCTTTTAGGCTCCGAAACAGTGGTGATCGGATTCACTACGAATTTTTCCATCCTAAAAGCAATTTGTTTTAAACATTAAATCATTCAAAAATTGCTTTGATAAATACTTAGTTGTCTATATAGTTTAAAATTTCCTTTTTCATAGATATATAGCTCATATTTCTTCTATGCTCAAGTATTTGTTGTCCAAACAAATTTCTTGAGTAAAACAATATAAATCAAGAGTGTAGAAAACTATAGTTTACAAAGATTCCATTTTGTAAATCCTTGAAATGAATATTTTGATTCTTTTGTTTTCAAAGAATTACTTTTATGTCATTTTACTATTTCCTAAATGACTTTTTAATAAAATAAATTTTTTCTTTTCTAAATTCTCAACATTAGTATTACTTTTTCTATTTGTTTTTTTTGACTATTTATTTGAAAAAATTTTGGTTTTGAAAACTCTCATTTTCATTTTAAGGGGTTTCTTTATATTATGTTTTTATGAAAATATTTTAGTACAAAAGTCATCTTCTTTTAAGAAAACAAAGTAATATGAAAATGATTTAAAAAGCTTTTTCAAAACAAAAGTAATTTTTAAAATTGTAGTGAGTTCTTCTTAAAACTTGGAAAAGAATAACTTTACTTTTGTTAAACCATAGAATTTATAATTCATATAAAACCATTCTTAGGTGATAAAATCTCCCTTTTGTCAAGGTATTATTGAAGCTTTAAAGATTTGGACAACGATCTTAATGGGCAAGATTATGAGAAATAATAACAAGCAAAAATAACATAAATAATAAATAAAGTCAAGTATTGAGAGTCTTAGCTTCTTCAAGGCTCCCGGGACTAAGAAGTAGACTAATCACAAAAGAAAGAAACAAAATAAAAGAAAGAAAAATTATTTTGACTTGATGAGGACAAGTCTAAGACTAGAGACTAGTCTTAAAACAACATGAAACAAACAAATTACAAAGAAAGAAATAAATAAATTACTTTGCATGAAAATAAATAAATTGCAAGTGAGCTTATATGCTCTAAAGAACATATATATATATATATATAGATACATAATAATAACAATAATATGAACAACATAAATAAATATATATATATATATAATTCATGAACAAGAACAATACATGAACATAGTGTAGCTTCCATAACATTTAGTTTTTGAAAACTCACACCATGATCATGTAAAGTTACATGACATGAGAAGAAGAATTTGATAAAGGAAATTTTTACCTAAAGATGTTTGGAGATAATATGTGGGAATGAGTTTTATGTATGTAGAATGAGGTTTAAGAATATTTTGAGAGAGTTTTGAGAGAATATTTGGGAGAGTGTTGAGGGAAATTTGAGAGAGATTTGTAGTGAATTTATGGGTAATAATTGTGTGAAAGAAGTGAAAGAGAAGGGGGTATTTATAGAAAATAAGGAGTGAATTTGTGTGATTTAAATAAAGAAAAATTAAAAGAAAATGAGAGAGATGAAAGAGGAGGGGGGGGGGGGGGGGGGGGGGGGGGGGGGGGGGGG